>JAEMWC010000428.1:272500-287500 GCA_016490735.1 Pachyseris speciosa
GAGACCGAACACAATGACCGTCCCGTGCGGTTGTGGGGAGACGATTGCATCAAAGACTTTTTGGAGTGGTTGGAAACGTTGACCAAGGAGGACACGCGCTCGGTGACGGTCATCACCCACAATTTTCAGGGCTACGACAGTTACCCCATCGTCAGCGAGTATCACCGCCAGAATATTTTGATCGAACAAGTGGGAAATGGGGGCAAGGTGCTGTGCCTGGTGCGCGACTGGATTCGCTTCATCGATTCGCTCTCGTTTTTCCAAATGCCGTTGTCGGCAGAGTTTGAACAGTGGCACGCCCGACACGTGGCCGAGCGGACGGTGTTTGACATGGCCCAGGAGTTGGTGGCCTATTTCGAGTCGGACGTCCAGCTGCTGAAACGAGGTTGTTTGACTTTCAAGGCCCTGTTTGAAGTGCAGACGGGTTTCAATCCGTTCCATGAGATCACCATTGCCTCGGCTTGCAACCGGGACTTGCGCATGAACCGCATGGAGCACGACACAATTGCCAGTGAACCCTTGCAGGGGTGGCACCTCAAGACTAATCATTCCCAGGGGGCCATGGAATGGTTGCTGTGGCACGAGTGCCCTCTGCGTAACGAGGAATGGAATGCCTTGACCCCGGAAGGCAGGGAGAAGCACGATACCATGGGCTTGGCTTATCCCGACTCCATGTACCGCCACCATCCCTTGTGGCGCAACCACTTGGAACATGCACGCAACGTGGGCGAACACTGGGTGCCCGGCTCGCGGTACAGTCTGGATGGCTACCAACCCGATGGTCATGTAGCCTACTAGTTTCACGGTTGTTTCTGGCACGGCTGTCGCAGCTGTTACCCCCAGCGCACCGAGGAGCACCGCCGATTGTTGGATCGTTCCATGGACGACGCACTGATGGTCACCGAACACAAGATGCAGTTTTTGCGCGAGTGCGGCTACCGGGTGGTGGAGATGTGGGAGTGCGAGTGGAACCGCCTGAAATGGGAGGATCCAGATGTGCGGGCCTTTGTGGAAGAGATGGAGTTGCTGCAGCCCTTGAAACCGCGGGAGGCGTTCTTTGGCGGCCGCACCAGTGCCGTGCGACTGTATTGCACCGTCGACCCGGTCCAGGGGGAAGAGATTCGTTACTACGATTACACTAGTCTGTACCCCTTCGTGAACAAGACGGGCAGGTACCCCGTGGGGCATCCGCAGATCATTTACCAACCCGACAAGATGGACATTTCGCCCTACTTTGGCTTGGTCAAGTGCACGGTGTTGCCGCCTGAGATGCTGTTCCACCCCGTGTTGCCCTATCGCACCCACGACAAATTGACGTTTCCCCTCTGTCGCAGCTGCATGGAGAGCAACGTGGACCGCCCTCTGTATGAACCAGTGCCAACACTCGTACGCCCAACGCGCCCTGGTGGGGACCTGGTGCACGCCGGAACTAGAAAAGGCCGTGGCCATGGGCTACACCATCTTGAGCATTCACGAGGTGTGGCACTTTGCCGAGACGCGGGTGGGCTTGTTCGAGGATTACTTCTATACTTGGCTCAAGATCAAGGAAGAAGCCAGTGGTTAACCGCCCGGCTGCGTGACAGAAGCCCAAAATCGAGCTCACATTGACGCTTACTACCAGCGGGAGGGCATTTGCTTGGATTACGATAGCATCCACAAGAATCCCAGGTTGCGCGCACTAGCCAAGATGATGCTCAACAGCATGTGGGGCAAATTTGGGCAACGCGAAGACAAGACCCAAGTGCGCGAGTTCGTAGACCCCCAACCCTTTCACAGCTTTTTGGACAGCGACCAGAACGACATTCGCTACGTCAGCCCCTTCACCGAACAGCACGTGGAGGTGCACTTCAAGAAGGAGACGCATGCTGAAAGCCTGTCGCCCAACCTCAACATTTTCATCGCCTGTTTCACCACCTGTTGGGCTCGCTTGCGTTTGTACGAGGGGCTGGAGTTGCTGGTGGAACGCGTGTTGTATTTTGACACAGATTCGGTGATTTTCTTGCACCGCCCCGACCAACCCGACCCGAGTCTGGGGGATTATCTGGGCGATTTCAAGAGCGAGCTGGAGGCCGACGACCCCATCATGGAATTCTGTTCGGGGGGTCCCAAGAATTACGGGTACCGGACGCGCCGTCTGCACCGACCGACCGACCGACCGCCGACCGGTTAGCTCAGTGGTAGAGCACCGGACTGCCGTGCGGGAGGTCGTGGGTTCGAATCCCGGCCGGACCAACACTCAGGGTTTTTAAATAATTGAGGAGAAAGTGCTGCCTTTGTAATGACATCTACAAACGGTTAGACTTTCTAGTCTTCTCGGATAAGGACGATAAACCGTAGGCCCCGTCTCACAACTCTTCATAATTCTCTGATTCTGTGGGACGTAAAAGAACCACTAGGGACGTAACAAAACTCTGGCAGTGACCACCCCTAGTGTCTGTCTTAATTTGATATTTACATTACGGGGGCACTCATAACTCATCTTCATTAATTGTAAACTGCGTTATAAGCAGTCTGGCAAAGTCCCCCGGCCAGTGTTGTAATGCGCATTTGAATATTGCATAGAAAATGCGCAATATAAATGTGATATATTATTATTATTATTATGGGCTTCTCGTTGAACAGCGAGGGCACGGTGCAATTGAACTACCAGGTGTTACGCCAAAATACCTTGGACGAATTGGAGCGCCCCCTGGCGGCACCGCGCACCACGCGCATCACCAAGTCCCATCACATCATGCGGGATACCAAAGCCTATGCCCTGTACACCCAGCCCCAGACCAAGGACTACCACCTGGTGTACTCCTACCGCGTCTTGGACCCCGTCACGGCTAGGACCTACCCTTAAGGCTAAGAAATGGTCTCGGAGGCATGAACCACAGACACAGTGTTTTTTTTTAATACACCAAATAGCTTTATTCTTGTTACATTACAATAGTTTTTGTCCAATGACAATTTCTTCTTTAGCGTGGCATCTGCTTTAACAAAACACAACACGTTGACATCAACAACCAAAGAAGAAACCCTAAACAAAGTAGTTCTTTTCAACTATGGAATCAAATTATCAATGTATTGACCCACCAGTATGTCAAACTGGAAATGTTTTTTATTGACTGCCAAAACCCACTTTGTCATTTTTATTGGGCAAATGGACAAAACTCCCACTTCGGGATTTCCAACGATTGAAGGTTTTATGGCAGTCACTTAAAAGCTGTTTCCAACTAGCGGACCATGACATTCCCTCAATGTTCTTTCTTGTGGTACAAAATATCAACTGGCACTAATTTCCCCTCCAGCTGTTATTCCAGTCTGAACAATTCCCCCAAATAATAGCTACAGTGGAGACACCCACTCTCAAGTTTCATTTGCAATAATAATTGCTGGCAAGGTGCTTCAAACCTCCTTTTCTTAACATGACATAAATTTATTATGCGCAAATGAAGCAGTCTTTGTTCTGTGTGCTGCACCTGTTTCGTATCAGCCTTTGTTAAATCTCCTTAAACCATCCAGACAACCAGTCAACGCTGTTCATGACGCACGAGGACAAAAATATGACGTTCTTGAAGATCCAATATTTTCAACAGAATAGCAAGTCGGGTCAAGCAGTGATGAAAGTCAAAACAAAGGTTCTTTTATCTTGTCCAGTTTACACCTGCTGAACTACCGCAACGGGTTTGAGAGTTTAACTCTTTGTGCATGCACATGGTAGGCCCTGTGAATGCACACAGACACAGTGTTGTCAATGAATGACTTTTAATTAACCATGAATGTGAAAATAAAAGTTACAATTTTAAACACACTTTGGCTTGCAGGGTCCCTGGTAGGGCCTTGATGGCCTTGATCATTTTCTTCTCGGCTTCCCACTTGTCCCGCAACGTCTTGGCGCAGTCGTAATCCAGGTCGCGCTGCTTGGCCAGGGCGTCCAAACGATTTACCCCCAGGGCGTGCTGCACCAGGCGTCGCTTCGAGAGTTTTTGCGCTCGCTAAGTGGCTTGGGCCAAGGGTGGGGTGGCTTTGGGGGCAGATTTTGTACGTTGAGGGGCCGATATGGGTCTGGCACGTGGAGTGACAGATGGCGTTTTGGCGGCAGGGCGCGGAGTCTGTCCCTTTAGTAAGGTCTTGAGCATGGTGTCCAGAGGTCCTCTGCCCAGTCCCCCATCCTCTTCTTCTTCCAAAGGCACAGCCGCGGCTGTCGGGGTGGTGCCTTGACGGACGCGGTGGGTGAGTTTGCACAAGTGCCTTGACACTGGACGCATTCTGGCCACCTTGATGCCGGCCGGCAGCTCGGAGTTCAAAATGGCGTGTTTCTCGGCGGCCAAACGGGCGGCTTTGTCCAGTTACGCGTTTTCAGTCAGTCGTCCCTTGTAATGTTCCACCAAGTTTTGCATCTCTTGGGGACTGAACAGAAAACGCGTTTGAAAGGCACTGGTGGCCATGTGTTGCGCAGAAAGCACAACAGGTGCGACACGCCACTTCCCAGGTCCCACCGTTGACCATGCGTTCCATTTGCCAGTGACACGGGTCGCAAGCCATTTTATACCGTAAGTCATGCAGTTGCATTTCCACCTGTTGGAGGCACGTTTCCAAGGCCTGGCACTTGGCTTCAAACTCCGTGGCTGCCTCTTTCCACTCTTGCGCTTTGCGGTAGGCCTCCACCAGGCATTGGGCGAACGTGACGCTAATGACGACTTGCGAACGCAGCAAAATTCCAGCACCGAATTCAGTCCTTTCCAAAAGCCTCGACCTTTCTGACGCATGACGATTTGACGCCGCTTTTTAAAGGAGTTTTGGCATTTGGCCAGGTTCCTCAGGGTGCGTCGGTGCGGGCGTAGACGTCGGACCACGTCCTGGTTCAGGGGCATGCGCCTGAGAGAGCATTGAGAGCATTGAAGACCATCTCGCTGATGGCATTGATTTGATCGGCGTTGGCGTGTTGGAACTGTTCGCGACGTTTCTGTTGATTGGCTTCTTTCAACACGGACTGTAAGAAGCCCAGTTGGCGACGCATGCGCGGAGGTGCCATGTTAATTCGAGCTAAAGGAGGAATTTCGACTAACGTCGGGAAGTCGTCCGTCTTTATAGATGGTGGTGATGGTATTGGTGTGCATCACCCCGGGAATGTGACCACCAGCCGTGCGTTGACGATTTTCTTCCTGCAACATTTCCAATCGACGGCGCAGCTCGGCTTGATCTTGGCGTCATCTGATGCCTCGTCCGGCACCTCGTCTGCTCAGCCGCCTCGACCGCCTCAGGCACCTCGACCACCGCGTCCTCCGCCACCGCCTCCGCCACCTCCGTCGCCATCTCTGCTGCCTTACAGCGCAGCCTGACGACCGCCCCCGGCTGTGCTGGTGGTGGTCCTGGTGGTGTTTCGGCGAAAACCCGTGCCCCGGGACCTGGTTTGTTTGGAGCCACGCTGGGTCGGACACGAGGGCGTTTAACGCGCCACGGTGGGATGAGTGGTGGCCGTGGGTGATAGATGCGTGATGGTCGAGGTGATGGGTCGGCGTGGGTGCTGGTTAACAGGGGTCCTGCGGTGGGTCGATCGGGCGTTGACTTATGCGGCATGCCGTGAGTGGTCCTGGGGCTGACTCGGGTGTCAAATCCCATTTCCGTCAATATCTGATTGGGGTCCAGGTCCAGTTGCAGTTCTTGCAAGCTAATGGTGAGCAGAGGTGAACTGGTGGCCAACTGCAGGGATGAGGTGCTGGACCCTGTGCCCAGCCCCGCAGAGGCCATGACGGTAGCGCGAGGCGCCGGCGAATGGGTCCCCATGCCCGGGGGCTGACTTTGCGGGAAGGAACCGTTATCCGGGTCAAGTCTTCGGCTCCAGTCGAAATGGCGTCCTCCCGCAGCTTAGCGTTCCTGTCGTGCCCTCTCTCGGGCCAAAGCCGATTGAAAATGGGGTGTCCGACTGCTCATGATTGCTCGGGCACGAACACGCGGGTCAAGCCTTCATCGGATAAGATGTTCGAGAAGAGACGCTGAGAATCATCTGAGGTAGGGTGCAGGTCCAACATTAAATACCCGTAGGGTCGACTGGTCTCTTGCCGGAACATTTTCAAGACCTTGCGCATGGTGTCCAGAAAGGCTTGGGAGACCAAGGCTCACAAGCCTGTCACGTCGCGAGGGTTCTTGAAGGCCACGATGTAATGCGCATTGCGGGAGATGGTCTTGGCGTATGGACCGGGCGGAAAGATGTCCTGCAGAATGTTGATGAGCGAAATCTTGCAATGATGCGAATGTTTGGTCAATAAGTCCAAGACACTCTTGTCGTGACAGCCTTCGTCCTGCAAATCGTCCAACACCAACAAACCACCTTGGGACGTGAAATACTTGGACAAATCCGCCAGGGTGGGCAGGCCGAGGTGAAAGGTCACCCCTTTCATGCCCTCATAATCGGGTTGCCACACGTCATAACAATACACCACTTTCTTGGGCGGCGGTTCGAACAGCATGTCTCTGGCCTCAATGAGCCCTTTGGTAACACGGTCTTACCAGAACTCGATGGACCGGCCACCAAGACGCTGCATGGTGCACGAAACATGATTGTCGTGCCTGGGTGGTGCGAAACTCGTTTTTAACGACGACCGCGCCTCAATCGTAACAATCGTCTGCCCAGATAGGCAAATGCCAAGGGTGCCAACATGGGCCCCCAGGCGAAGCCTCCTCGTTGCGTCACTCGGGTTTTGCGTTGGGGCGCACGTCTACGGCGTTTGAGTCTACGTGCCATACTGACCTGATCCCGAATTTCCTTGACGTCACGGTTTTTATACGTTCATGCGACCTCTCCTACGACCTTTCAGGCGGCGTTTTGTCTGTCGGCGTTCCAACAAACGTTTGGCACCGTAGCCCATTGCGCCGCTCACGCCACCCAAGGCAGCGGCTTTGCCCACCGTGGCCAAGGCGGGCAGCGCCAAGGCCAAGAGGGGTATGATCCCTCCTCGTTGTTTGCGCGTGCATCGACGACGTTTGACCATACAGCTATCGAGCTGATCCTAACTCGGTGGGTTATATATGTTAGACCTCCCACGGGGCAGCACGGCAACGATACGATCCCGTAGCACCCAAAGCGCCCATGTGACTGTACTTTTTACTCCTCCCCAATTGCAGACCGGCCAAGGCAGCTTTCGACAAGACGGAGGACACGACCCCCCCTCTTTGTCTCCTGGGTCGGCGACGACGCCCTGCACGTTGTCTCCGGCACTGCACCATGTCTGTTTTTGTACCAATCGGGGGCGTGTCGCAGCTTCTTATAGACTTGGTCCTCCAATGTGCGGATCCATTCCCGAAAATAGGTTTCTCGATTTTCTAGCAAAAAGGGTTCGTAATCTCGACCACCTGTCGAAAAATATAATACGTGCGCCATGGCCCCCAAATCCATGGCATCCTCCTTCATGGACTTGACCGTGCGCAGCACTTCTTTGAGCATGTGGCGTCGGAACCGACGTCGCGTGATCATTATGTCACATGACCATGGAAAACCTCCCCACGCTTTCACTCCCTGGGGTTTGAAAAAAAAAAACAGAGAATGTCACCAATAACCCCAGACAAAGGTCCAAGAGGGTGAACGGGCAAAGGCTGAAAGAGCGACCAATGTGCACACCCGTGCCGGGGAAGAACACTTTTTCGTCGGCCCATCCACGCCCCAGTGTGGGTGCGCAGCGCCTTATATACCCGCGGACCGGGGAAATCCCCTGCCTTGTGGGACACGAACAACGCCTCTTTTTTAGGTTTTCATGGCTTTTAATGTACATTGTTTGGTTACACAACATTGAGACGACGTTCCATCCACCTCATCGTAGGGGATTTGGTCCCCGATTAGCGTGCGCAGACGCCGTCCGACCTGGTGGTCGTTTTTGACAAAATTACGTTCATCAAAGTCTTGCAAAAAGTTCTCCAATGTGCGACCGCGCACTTTGCCTTTCAAGTCCAACAGGGCGTAATGACCGCAGGCGCGAGTGTTCATGGCTTGCAGGGGGCGATCGCTGCATCGAGCGTGTTGCCAATGCTTGCGAATCCAGGCCAAGAGGTGAGGCACGCCGTACGTGTGCAGGGGTAGGCCGTAACTGTCAAAGACTTCGCAGATCGGTCCCTCGGTCCACAACGCGAACCAGTGTTTGCCAAGTTCTCCTTCGGGGTCCGAGTGGATGATGTAGGCCGCGCGGCAGGTCTTGGTGGGTTGGGGTGGCAGCCGGTTTTCGGGAAAGACGCCCACAAACACGCATCCGAGGTGGCCAAGCCTCTCAACACGCGATCGCTGAGCGCTACCAGTTCCATGCTGAGAGTGAACGTCCACCTCACACATCGTGAATGTTATACTGCATGGCTCCGTTGTCATCGATTTCGATGACGTTTTCGAATTCGCCCTATACCACTATTGTGATGTTCTTGGCGGGAGCCGCTCCGAAGGTGATCTCCAATTTGACGTCGCCGACTTGGCGGGGATTCATCAGGGCCATGTCTGCATTGCCACTGGGGACGTTGTTCCAAGCGAACAGCGTGCAGTTGGCACAGTCTCCCCAATCTCCAGGCTTTACCACTCAATCTGCGCTTTTGATAAGAGGTCCGGTGGCTTGTAGGAACCTAAAGTACCCGGCCCAATCTTTCAGGCTATCACTCTGGTTGAGTTCCAGGGTTTCGTAGGGATATTCGTCGCCTCGCACAATCTGTCTGATGCGAGTGACTCCGAATTTTTGGAAGGCAAAGGGGTAGTGATCGAGCGCCCTGTTGTAGGCTTCGCTCAACAACAACCCCACCACCACACGATCGGGCACACGGTTATGGAAGATGTCTCTTTCTTCGAAGCGCGTGGTCTGGCCATCGAAGGTGAAGGTGCGCACGTCTGTGCGTACGGTGGGATAAGTCACGATGTTGTTTTGCTTGCGTTTGAGTTCCAAGTTGGTGTAAACGGTGGGGTTCAAGGCTAGTCGACACACCTAAAACTTGGCATCGATGTGCTCGGGCTTCAGCGTCACGTATTTCTTGCCATCCATTTTGGTACTGAACAAAAAGAAGTCCGGGGAATTGAAGTACAACTGCAATATGATTTCAATGCCCGGTACCAAGATGCGGCCCGTGTAGAAGGCTTCCAGATGAGGTCTTATGATCAAATCCACTTCATTGGCGCTCACAAACTTGGCTCCCAATTCTTTGATCTTGTTGTTGGTGCCAGTTTTGAAGGGCACAGTGTCAGGTCTGTCATCGTCAGCAGCTTTAGCAACCAATTTGGGCGGTACGTTCACATAGTTGACCCAGCCCTGCGGAGCTAACAAGGTTTCTCCTTCCGCTTGGTTCAACAGCTTCTCCAAGTAGGCTTTGTAGGCATAACTGTCCGTCTGCGGGCTCAGCAACGTACCGTTGAATCGCAGGTTGGCTTGATGAATGATGGTGTGACCAAAGTTGTTGATGGGGTAGACGTACTTGGTGTAATTGTCGCCAGACCTGTTGTTGGCTCCTGCAGTGCCTTGTCCGTCGGGCCACAGCCCTTCGTTGGTGGCACCATCGGTCACCAACTTAACTTGAAGTTACAGGTAACTGCGAGACAAATCCACGTAATCCTCAAGGGCCTCTATCTTGAATTCCATGGGCGTGATACCGGAGGATATCGGCTCGAAGGTGTCCATCCGATAGCCCTGGATGGTCACTTCGGAGGCCAGTAACGTGAACACGTTCAGCGTGCCGCTCATCTTGCTCCTCTCCTGCGTTTGCGTGTTCGACACACCTTCAACGTCTGCTGGTTAGGATATTGAGCCGGAAAGTTCACGTGTTCGCCGGTGATTTCCGTCACACCCACTTCAATAACTTCCAAGGTGCGTTGACGCACGGGATGAAAACGTTCGTGCTGCGATTCGAAAAACGTCGACGAGTGGCCCTGCAGATCGTACTTGATGTCCTGCAGCAAATCCACTTGTCTACCACCCACCATGACGCTATCCCCCGCATTGCAATAGACCGACAGGATGCGCGCTCGGGGGCCCACCACGCCTTCGAACATGGCGTTGATGTTGATGAACCGCCACTTGACTTTGGACGAAAACGCGATCAGGTTCTGTCTGTTTTGACGGGGTTCAATGGCGATCAACAGGTCGCCACCCACGGGGGTATCTTTGGTTCGCATCAACACGCCATCATTCGTCTCTCTGGCCATGGGAATGGCTTGGGGTCCCACCTCAAACTCATCCTGCCGCCCCTCTTGCTTCACTCGTTTGACCCAACCCATGAGCTCGCAGCAATGCAAGTCAAAGTCCACGCCCGTACCAGGCATAGCATCCACCACCAATTCGTCCTCTCCCTCCCAACTGAACTTGATCCATTTGGTGATCTTGTCATCCTCTTTTAGCAACTTCGTGAGCTTGGACTCCATGAAAGCCAGTAGACTCTTGAGATAGTCCATGCCATTGGCAAACTGCACCCGCTCGTGCCCCGCTTTTTGCTCAGACATCATCACATCGGTGAACTTGACGCTGCTGGTGCCATCGGCCAACCGAAAGGGTATCATGGTGCCCATGGCCGCGTGATTGACCGCATCCAGCTCCGAGGGGCGGAGATTGAGTTGGGCGCGCGGCAGAGTGATGCTGCTCAAAGCCACGTTCCAGCCATCGGGGGGAAAATCCAATAGATGCGCCAATCGCACATTGAACAAGGCAGGGGTGTTGTTCGGGAATTCGGGGGTGCGGTGACTGGGCAACGTCACGTAGTAATCCTCCATGGCAACTCTCGTCTGGTGGGGCCGGCTCCTCTTTTTATACTCCCTTTTGCTTAAATCGAAAGTGCAAGGCCACGTAGGTCTGAGCGCGTCCGTCGTCCGGAAACTGCACCAATTGCCCGTTGGTCTCGGCAATGTTGGTCACCACAATTTCGATGGTGCGTTGGCACAGCGGATGACATTGTGCATCGGCTCGTAGTACACTGTTTCCCGCCCCGTGCGTTTGTAGGTCACTTCCCGCAACAGGTCGGTCTTTTTGTCACCCATGATGGTGCTGCCACCCACGTTGGAATACACGTGCGAGGTGCGACTGGGTTCGCCCATCGCATTGCGAAAGGCTTGGTCCAAATTGACCAAACGCCAATCAAAGCACTGCTCAACGTAATTTTGGCCGGTCTCGGTGGTGGTAAACAAAGCATCCGATCGGAAAAACTGGTCTCGCTCCCTCTTCCAAGTACCGTCGTCTTCTTTCCACAACATGGCCAAGGCGTTGGGGCCCATGATGATGTTGCCCACCCGGTTCTTCTTCAACCACCCCACTCTCTCCCCCAGAGTCTGATCGATGCCAAACGAGAGACCGGGCTTGGTCATGATCAGCAATTCGGGACAACCTTGATCCGTGACTTACTGGTAACGGAGGCGTTTGGTCATGGTGTCCCCCGCGTCCATGTGCTCCATGTCCTCTTTGTAAACCAATTTGTTTATCAAAGCACTGACAAATTCCACGCCCCCTTCCATGCGTCTCTCCACGTTCATCTCTGGAATTTCTTTCATGGTCACGTTCACGTACTTGGTCGATCTACCTCCAGTGATACCCGTCTTCTTAAAACTCGATTGCACCAATTGCACAGCGGGCTGTTGCACCAGCGGCAACAAATCCATGCTGGTGTCGGCCAACGAGAGAGCGCTCAAGGCCACTTCCCAGCCATCCTCCGGAAATTCCAAACGATTGGGCAACCGCACGCTGAACGAAGCGCGCGAGTTGTTCTTGAATTCCGGGCTCTTTTAACTGGGTTTTAACTTGGTCTTCACCGGTTCCACCCAGGCATACTTGGACAGCACGTCGACGACGGCCAACAGATACCGGTGGCCCTTCTTGACCCTGTACAATTTTTACACTTCCATCAAATCGGCCACCCACTGTTGATCGCGCCCAAACACCATGCCAACACGGGCAGGGTGGGAAATCGAGCCCGTCACGGCCGATGCAGGGTGTAACTCCGCACCCCCGCCAAGACATCTCACGCTCGGCGCAACGAAATCTTGGCCTTTGCAAACCGACACACACCACCCAAACTTCCCACAGCGGCCGGGGATTCGTATTAGGCCGCCAAGACCACATTGGTCTTCTTTTTGACGCTTCGCTTGGACATGGCGGAAACACTACTACACATGCACACTTGGTGACTCTCTCTTTATTTACATTTTTCAAATCACTTTTCGGGCAGCAACGGTTCCTCGTCCGAATCCTTGGGCTCTTCCTCCTCTCTGTCAGAGTACTTGGACTCCTCCTTTTCGTCCGACAAGATCGCCATGCCGTCCGCGGCATCCGAGTCCTCCAATTCCTCTGGGTACAACATACACTCACTGCACCGTTGGCAAGGCAGGCAGCCATTGGGTTGCCAATACAATTTGTCCTCGTGCCTGCCAAAGCCGTAGGCATCGTGCATCAACTCCCGACATTCCTCGCACAGCACCAGATTCAACAAGAGTTCGCACTGCCGTTGCCACACTCCACGCTCCTTGCGCTCCAAATCAATGCGCTCTTGTTTGATGCGATTCAAGGCCGACACCACGTCCATCAAATTCAATTGGTGTCCTCCGCCTTCTTCATCTCCGCCAGCACACAGCTCTCCTGGCGACTAGGTCTGACATACTTGGTCAGTTCTTGATACACTGGCCCCGCTTCCGAGCATTCTAAAACGTCTGCTAAATCCTGAAACCAATGCCCCTGACACTGCTCAAAGGTAAAACCGGCCTCCAACCCTTTCTTCACCCTCGCCAACAAAAATTCGTCATCTGCGGCGTAATCCTTGCGTTTCAATGCCTGGTAATAATACTTGTAACTCATCCTCACCTTTTATAGCCATCACCGCAGCCTCTCCTTTTATAGTCATGACCATGGCCTCATTTGGTGCACGTGGCGTCAACCGGTCTGACCAATCCACATGGCCTTGATCGTATTTGGTGCGAGTGGCGTGAACCCATATGACCAATCTACATTACCCTGACCGTATTTGGTGTGAACCCCTCTGACCAATCCACGTTACCCTGACCGTATTTGATGCGGCTGGCGTCAGTCTCTGGGCATAAAAATGCATGCCTCCCACCCAAACCATCAGTTCTCAGCATGTCCACACTGACGACACCAAGTTTCGACCATGCCCTGGAAAGAGAAAAAGCCCGTCAGAAACGCCACAGGGAGGGCGGACGCCACACCCAGTTGAGCCAACGCCTGCCCGACGACACCACCAATCGGAACGATTTGGCCACCTCCGAGCTGCCGCCTCAACGCACTCGAAAGAGAACGCAGCCTGTCAAACCTCCCACCGGTGTGGCCAAAAAGTAAAAACAAACCACCTTAACACTGCAGCCGCCACCACCAGAGACCGCGGACGTCTTGCCACCGCCCACTCCATCCACTCCGCTGACGGAAGAACAACTCTCGAACGAGGAAACCCAAGAAGCCACCGATCAAATCCAACAATTAATGGATGAGCTTCCCTCCCATGAAGAGGCAGTGACCACTCACTTGTGTCCTTTTCACGGGTGTGCCTTGGAGTACCTGACCTCCAAAAAAAAAATTGGCCCTACATACGTTGCAGTCGCATCAAGCTGCTGCCCTACGGTCGAACCATCTCCAACTGCGTGATCTTCACCTCTCAGGAAGAGGCACCCATGTATTTCCAAAGAATCAGACACCAACGTCACCCCAATCTCCTGTTCGGAGATGGCAAGACGTCACCCGACCAGTACTTGTTGTGCAACAAGCTACTAAGACTGACCACCAGTCGCTCCCAGAACAATCCGGGTCGCATGTTCCTGACCTGAGCCCAAAGGATGTGCGATTTCTTCCAATGGTTGGACCTGCCTTGGTCCCCGCGCATCCTGGAAGAACTGGACCGCTGCCTCCATCAAGAACACGCTTGCCTAGCTCTACGTATCCCACCACCCAAACCCACCTGGACCATCCAAAGCCACCCAGCAGAAAGCTCTCCATGCACGACCTTCAGGTGGATCACATGCTGCCACTCCCCCCCCCCCCCCCCCGAGAAAGAGATTGCCTGGGTGAGCCACCGCCGACACATCCCCAACAAGGACGTGCCCATATAACAACAACAACAACAACAACAACAACAACTTTATTTATCTTTACATATAAAAGTTAAGGGTAGTTTGCCCCGCAAATAGCTGAGAAGCTAGTCGTGGCGGGGCAAGACAAATACATATACAACTCAGATGAGTAGCTTAAGAAACAAAACAAAACAAAAAAAAAAGATCCTTAAATTAAAACAAGCCTTGCAGATAAATAAATTAAACGAACATGTAGTTAACACAGCGCTTACTGACATACAATGAGGAAAAGAAAAGAAAAACAAACATTAATTAAAGAGATTAAAAACTGGATCTATATACCTACTTTTTTAATGATCATGGGGATTTGAATATAGTCATCCTCCTTTTCTAAAATATCAAATAACAATTTGCGAAGAACTCGTTTGAAATTTTTTTTAGGAAGATCCGTTATATAGCGTGGTATCTTATTCCACAGTTTTACTCCGAGTCGAGAAAAGGAATTGTTTAGTATTTCGAGTCTGGAACTTTTAACAGCGAACTTTCCAGATGTAGACGATCGTGTATTGTATGAGTGAATATTACGCGTTTTCTGAAATAAATTTAGAATATTTGTTGGGGCTTTATTATTATTGATATCATACATTAAGGTTGATACCGATTCATAATAAAGAAAAGTTATTGGTAGGACGTTTGCTTCGAGAAATAAAGGAATTGCATGGTCATGCCAGTCTGCGAAGTACAATAAGCGAAGAGCTCTTTTCTGAAGAATTAAAATTTTATTAAGATAAGTCTTGCATGCCTGGCCCCAGGCAGCAAGACCGTAGGTTAAATATGGCTGAACTAGTGACTTATAGATATTCAAAAGTATTGACTGTTGACTGTTGTTTCAAGATCTTTCAAATTTTTGTCCGCATAGAGAATGTTGGTGTCATCTGCAAAGAGGTAAAACCCTAATTTATTTGAGCATCTGTGGATGTCATTGACATAAAGCAAGAAAA
>JAEMWC010000428.1:292500-300000 GCA_016490735.1 Pachyseris speciosa
TCCAGCGTTGCAGCCCCCGTAGCAGTACCCGTCACAACACCTGTCGCAATCTCCGTCGCGCACGTTGCAATATTTTCCATCAGAATGAACATTCAAATGTAAACAGAATTTGATAGGTCATTAAACAGTTTGCAAAAGAAATCATTGTGTCTGTTCATTGACCCTGTGGCCCAAGGGATAAGGCATCTGACTACGGATCGGGGGATTGCAGGTTTGAATCCTGCCGGGGTCGATTTTTATTCCCTGTAGTAAACTCCAATCCCCCGGTCACGTGACCCTCAGGGGAACCCTTTCAATGCACGTGTAGTTTGATTGACAGCTCGTTCTGGCTTCTGATTGGTTAATTCAAGTTTGATGAGTTTGATTGACAGTTCGTTCTGGCTTCTGACTTGTCGAAAATTTTGACAGGTTTTGGGTCTATAGTAGCCCATAGTACTACTTACAATGGCTTCGAAACGTGTACGTTTCGCCTAAAGCAACTACAAAAATATTGGAACCCCTATTTTCGTCGGCGCGCGCGTTCGATGCATGACAGGCTTGGTCTTACGACGCTTATTGCGTGCGCAGAAAGAATGCGCAAAGACAATAAGCGCGAACGTCCAAACGTTTTCAAGAGACGTGCAGAGGATTAAGTACCTGCTTGTGAGGCTTGTGCTTGTGTTACCCTAGCAAAAGAGCTACCACAGCGCCGTCCGTTTTTATTACTTTCTTTCCTCTTCTAGTTGTTTAGTGTTACAAGGCAACCTGCGAGAATATTAGGCCTACAGGAGATATGTTTTCTCTGCATGGTTCCTAAATCAAAATTCAGTGTACTATAGATCTGGCGCTAAGGTGATTTTCCGTTGGCAATTGTATTTCCTGGATTAGCCACGTTTCCGTGAGTGACATAACCCGACCTAAACTCGAAAATAGGTAAATTTCATAACCTTCGAGTTTTCACATTTAGTTCCTGTAGAAATAATCAGCTGGTTCTAAAATATAAAGCAACAATAAGTAAGACAATGGTTATCCAAAGTACGCTTTTAATAAACCTGACATCAATACAATGCGCAACAGAGAGTACCTGAAAAGAAATTATTAGTTCTCCAAAAAACCCTTCAACAACCTCATAAAGAGACTACTTTAATCAACCCTTTAACAATTGCACTTTTTAATGCAAGTTCCTGTATTTTACAGAATGAACTTGCAGCATCGATAAGTGTAGTTAATTAGATGAGATCCTTTCCTCCCAAGTCGGAACCGAGCCAGAAAATAAGGATGGGGACAATCAACGTTCTGTCTGTCCAAGTATGCTACCACTTTTAAGGCGCCATCATCCCAGTTTGTGGTCTTTGCGATGCATTGAACTTTAGCGCGGTTCATTCTGGTTGTCAAGCCCTGCACAGAGAAAAAAAAAAGGAATAAATACATATATTTATAGCTAAAGGCTGTTTTGCTCGCATAACAGCATTTGAAGGCCGGCACTGCAATTCTTTAATCGTTTCGCCTAAACTTTGTTGGCAGACCCACCATCCTTAATCCGGCACTATTAAAACACTTTCAGCTGATGAGGAAAGTAGTTGTAAAAATTTTTCAGTTGAATGATGACACGATTCACAAGACTACGATTTCAGAGGAGCACATGACTTCTGAAGTTTTTACTTTTCAAGTTTAGGAGCCTTGTGTGTGATGATCTCAGTAGGCTTTTTAAAGTAATGTAAGGAGTCTCAAAACGTGTGCATAGTTCATTAAGATTGGAAACCACTGAAAATAGAGGACCCTTTTTTTAAAAAAATGTCTGCGCCTTTAAGTGTTACTTTAAAAACCTGAATAATCATTCTGTAGTAGCTTATAGAAATATGCACGGCTTTAATCAATTTTAAGACACAAATGATTTGAGAGCAGGTAAAATAACTTACATTAGTCGTTCTCTCACCTGGACCTTGTTTTCCAAATTTTTGATTTTCCTGTTGAGGTAAGTGTTCTCAAGCCTGAGCTTGATGTTTAACTGTTGGTCTGCTGCTGCACGGCTCTACAAAGATGGACAAAAAATCAGGATCATGAATTTTCCTGTAAAGAATTTTAGAAAGTTTGATTCAGTCTACTTTGTGTCCCATTTGGCACGAAGTGGTTGGGTAACGGTGACGGTGTATGTCACTTGTTGGTTCCTCTAGCAAAACAGAAAAATTTGTCTTTCAGATACCACCCTGGAGAAGGGGAGTGGATAAACGCATCAAAAGCTGGCGGAGAGCGGATCAAAAGGATTGTTCTACTTAAAGAAAAACCAACAGAACAAATCCTCCCCCCCACCCCTTCCCCTTTCTCATGAAAAAAAAAAAATAGAACGAACACATACGCAGAAATATTGTGCCCATTTCGGTACTTCCAAGGGCTTCCAAACACCGCTGAGTAGTTCATTTCTACCGCAAGCGGCTTAAAAATTCAAAAATGAACACTTTTATAGATTCTTTTCTCATTCCAATGAAAGATTGATGACTTAGAGAAAAGTTCCTTGAGAGGAGATCATCAATTATTACTCAAAGGTCTTCAGTTCCTCTAAACCAATCTGCCAAATTTTATACCGCTCCCATCCCCTTTATTGGGTTTAGACTTGCCACAAGTCGACCTCTCGAGTTTCAACGCAGAAAAACCGAGAGGAGAGAGCTTTTTGGGTCACGAAGCGGCTGAGCGAGCGACGAAGTCGCGCGAGGTCGACTTGTCTCGCTTGAAGGTTTTCATTTACGTTTCGCGCCAAAAATGGAGAGTGGCGTGACTCGCATTTGTCGGTTATCGCTTTCGTAAGCGAACCCACGCTGGAATTTCAACCGCAAGTGACGTTTCGTTGCTCATATTTACTTTTGATTGACAGCTTTATCCCCGAGGGTCCCATGATCTACTCTGATTGGTCTAAGCGCAGCGACCCGTTTTTGGGTCGCTAAAATTGGCGCCATCAAGTATGAAAAGTCCTTCGTCCCGCGCCATATAAAATTAGACGAAGGGCTTTTTCGAAAGTCTAGGTTTAATCGGGTTCCGTAAACTGCCGCTTATAAGCCCTGGGCTTATACAAGTTCGTAAGGGGTTTTGGGTGGGCTTATAAACGGTGGAGAGGGGGGGGGGGGGGGCTTATATCCGGATGGGCTTACAAGCGGATGAAAAACAACGTTTCGAAATGAACAACAGCACTGTTGATCGACGTATGATTTAAATTTATTACTCTTACAATTGAAGCCTTAAAAAGGCAGTAATAAATCGAATTCAGTTCAATTTCAAAACAAAATCAAAACTGTAACAACACGAACGTAACTGGAACCCAACAAAACGGAAGTTCAGAGCTCATCCCCGCCGTCACAGCAGAGAAGCTTCTCGTACTTATAAAATGATGGTTTAATTTCTAGTTTACAGAGTGGTGTGGCCTTCCGCTTCAAACTCATCATCCTCATTCATGATTATCTTAAACATCATCGTCTGAGTCATACGTGAGGCACAAAGTGCATTGTATGGACCATCTTCATAATGGCCATAATGGCAAATAGTGTACACAAACAAACTCTTATCGGGTTGTACATTGTTGTACCTTTTTTATTTACATTTACAGTGTAACACTACAGGAGAACAGTGAACAGTTACTTCAAAGCATTTGGCGAAATGTTGAAATAAAGATTGTTTATAATAAAATGGTAATAAAGTTATTATTCCGTAATCTTTTCCAGTTATTTGTTGAAGTAATAGTTTTCTCTGAGAGTGCTTAATATTAATAAAACAAGAAAAACTGGAGGGGGGCTTATATCCGGATGGGCTTATAATCGGATGTATTTTTTTCTTTGCATGTAGGTGGGCCTATAACCGGGGGGGCTTATAAGCGGATGGGCTTATAAGCACTGTCTCGTTTAGTTCAATTTAAATACATTTAACCCTTTGAGTACCAATTTATTACATTTTTTTTAGTAAATTTTTAGTGATAATTAGTCTGGAGGACTAATCTTCTCCATTTAAGAAGTTGCGATGGAAATAACAGCGGGCTTGTGTCACTGTGGGATCACTCTAAAGGTGTGACGTCACGCACATTAGCGGCTGTCGTTCGTTTACCGAGTCAACAAGCTTGATTGTGGTAAATTTGCCGCTTTATGAGGTTTTTTCGAGCCATTTTCCTCCACAAAGGCCCCCAGGCTGGCATCCTTAAGCTGGAATGTGGGTAAAGGCAAGCCTTTGAAAGAAGCCAGAGGTGAGAGACGGTTTCTTGCTGAATGAGACGCTAAATCTGCTTCGTAGCCAATATGGCGGTGGATGGCCGAAGCTGTCTCTCTGCTAACTTTGTGGAAGGATTCCTGAGGGCCTACCAAGCCTGCAATTTGGGCTAGTTTTGACTGGTAAAAAGTTCAATCGACGTCATATTTTCCTGGTAGTTCTGGGTGGACCGACACGACACGAAAATGTGTAATTTTTGGTGTTATTCTTTGGTCAAAAGACTAGCATTTTGGGCTTTGCTGCCAAAAAACTGTGCCATGCAGCGGAATTCGGGTATTGTAGTCGGTTTTTTTGGATTTGATAATTGCAAAAAGCATCATTTAGTGCTATTTACACATTATTATGTCTTTGTGACAAAATTTAAACAAGAAATAAATCATAAAAGCAAAAGCGGTATATTTTACGCAAATATGCGTAATTGGGACTCAAAGGGTTAAAAAGTGGTTTTAGATAGGAGGCGGCTCCGCGGTCTTATTACGAAGGTGGTCGCAAGAAATAATAATAATAATGATATAATAATAACGATTTATTATTAGCACTTTCAGAAGGTGGCTCTTCGCCACGATTGGCGATAGTAAATAAGACCAGGGCTTGAGGGAACCGTACCTTTCTTGCAGGTAACGATGCTGCGAAGGAAATGGCCAAGAAAAAGCCGACAACCAACACGAGAAAGAAGCGAGACATTGTGGCGTTTCAGATCAATCAAAAGCCTGAAATAAACAAAGAACATAGCCCGTTAATATAATTGGAGGCTCGCTGGCTACGAACCGCAACCCCCACGCATAGGCATGTTAAATGTTACTCCATTGTCGGATCATAATCCCATTCACTAAGAGGTAATATTAAACAGAAAATAGACTACACATTACCAAAGTAACTTGTCAGAGAGTGTTTCTTCGCGGAAGTTTGAAGACTGGCTAGCAGCGTTCAGTGCCTCCGGTTATCTTACGCCATAGTTTTAAGCAGTTGGCCGAAAACTCGTCAAATTTTCGTATTTCACCGTGCAAATAATTTTAGCCGTCATTTCCGGTTGAAGGCCGAGAACGCGACTGAATACCAGCTTTGTGTTTAACATGAACTCAAAATAAACCGAAACCTTCGATATCTATCCGTAGTTGCAGTTTTTGCAGACATTTTCGATGTCCCATTAGAATGGATTTCAGGCTTCCAATCCATGTTTTTACTAAAGGCTTTGTTTTCAACAATGTAAACATTGACTTACTTTGCATTTAGTATAACTCTTGTGAAATCCTCGAACATCACACGATTTTCTTGACAGGCATTTTTCGACTTTCAAAGGTATTCAGAATATATGATTTTCAGATATTCACAATAAATGACATAAATGAGACAATCAATCTGACAGGCAAACTATTCTCTGTTTATGATGTCGTGATTTCCTTTCGCTTTGTTCTTTTGTATTCTTTTTTGCATGGTAAAAAATCTAAAATGCTAAGTCAACTCTCATTGCATGGAATCAAACTACTATCTTAAACTCTAGACAATTCGTGCAATCTTACTTCAGTTTCTTCCGGAGCCGCTTGAAACATGTTTTATGCAAGTAGGCTGTAAGTAAATATTTGAAGGTCGACGAAGCTTCGGGCTTCCCATGTGGAACTTTTCTTACGCTTCATACAATCAGGAGTACCCAACGAACCGCTCTTCACCCTTTTTATCCCTGGCTGGCATTCCCTCAGAACAATCCTTTTGCTTGCTAGTTTAGCGTAATATTTATTTACTTGCTGGCTGCCTGATTTCAATTCCAGTCCTTGCTGGGAAAATTATTACATTTCTGATCCTGGCAAAACAATTAACAACAGATTTCCGGTTAATTGTTGACAGGAAAATAGGAGTGGTCTTTTTATTTTAAGAGTTGTCAGTCTGTGCACGTCCTTTGTGGTCTTGTGAAAACTTGATGACTTAACTAATTATACGGATTACATTACAGTTCGCTTGTGTTACCGGTATTTGCTCTCTATTTTGTTCATCTGTCATTAAGAGCGGTAACAGACCGTTGACATTTTTCGTGGATTCTACCCGCCGAAGAAGCATTCCGTTGAAAGTTGATGTGTTCATTTTACTGTGCTGAGTCTGTTTTCGGGATTTTCTGAAACTTTGGATAACAGGCTTGTTCACTTTCATTGGCCTTTTGGTAAGTATCATTGGCGCAATTTAACCGTCTACTTCCTTGAGGTGTTTGGGAAGAAATTACAGAATCGATTTCTTTTCTTACTTTTTGTGTTGCAGAGCCATTTTAACCTGAAGTGGTAACGGGTCGTGAGGGTCTTCTCCCGCCGGGCGGCTCGATAGTTCCAGCTGAACTAGAAATTGTAGGTAAGGGCGACTGTTTTCTAAGTTTTTATTATTATTCGTGCAACATAGACTGACATCGAGAGAATCTGCTCGGCCGGCGGAATTTGAAATAGTCGATCATCGAAGCACAAGCAACGGTGATAAAAAATGCTAAAGTAACAACTTAAGAAAGGCGGTCGTTTGATACATTAGATGATACCCTGGGTACCAGAGGGTTTTTTTAAACCAAAGTAACATTCTGTGTAATTGTTCTTTGAAATTTATGTAGTCAGTGGTGCCAAAACGCTGAAACGTAATGGCACTGACAGCGACGGAAAAACTCTGGGTCTGATCTGTTACTGTATTTGAACTCAGTTCATGAATTGCCAAAATTTCGGTCCCAAAACAAACATTCACGGTGCGTTTACCCATGAATACTTGACGGCTTTTTTCTGAATTTCCTATCATTGGTTCATTGATTTTTATGTGAAATTTTCGTCGCTTTGCACTGATTAGGCTGATCTTTTTATCCGCTGCACGTGATGGACTTTCAAGAGGGCGTGCTCGATTAGTACAGTAAGTGATATTTTCCGCTATTTGTCTATTGACTGCAATATCCTTCATTTCCAATATACATTGCGTTACGACATACATAACTTCATTTCAAGATCGAAATAAGCGTAGCATACACGTTTGACCTGGCTAGTGATCTCCATTCCGTTCAGGCAATATAGTCAATGGCTCTTTTCACCTTTTCTGGAATTTCCGGTGAATAAACCCTTGCTTTTCTGGGTGAACAAATTAAGTCCCGAATAGCGTCGGAGTTTCGTTGGTTATAAATGCTATTTGTTTTCAGACCTCGAAATATTGCTCATTACTAATTGGGGAACATTTTTCTTTGCCAAATTGTTAAAAAATCCACATATCTTTTCTGTGTTTGTGGTACTTGCGCGAAATCTGTTTTCCTTTTGAAAGACATTACAA
>JAEMWC010000428.1:305000-310000 GCA_016490735.1 Pachyseris speciosa
CAGATTTCAGTCTTTTTTTTTTTTTTTTTTTCTGTGCAGCAAAATGCACAATACAATTACGTTCCGGTGTTTGGATTGGCCAATGCACAATAGCAGGCACGTGGCGGTGTGTTCATTGGTTAAAGCAAACCGCATAGTCCAAAGGTCGAAAGGCTAACATCACGCGACGGTTGTTTACAAGTTATGCAAATTCATCGTGTTTGAGTTGTGAAGCTAGATATTTTAAGGCAGCACAGTCTGTCCCCGTGAAAAGGTTTGCCGAGTGTTAAGAAAAAGTTGGAAGCCTCGCACGTGTAATCGATATCACAAGTCGAAATCGAATGCTGTGACAGAAAAGTTACAGGTTTGCACAAAGTTGTTTTCGTAATGTGATACCTTCGATTTAAGAGCGACTTGCTGTACCGGTCACCTATACCTATGCAAGATAGAAAAAATCGATTTTCTGAAAATTTGTCAGGTAGAAGGTTTTTACTAACTTGCTTTAAAACTGTAACTTTGAGGTCGTTTGGATTTTTATTTTCTTCTCCAGACGGCATTTTGTATTTTGCCCCTAAAAGAGCCAAACTCAGCCCTGAAATAGCACTTTTTGCGAACGCTAGCAAGCCAAATTATTGCGTGCAGCTGGAAAAGCTAACCCATATTATTAAAATATAATGTTTTAGTAGTTACTTCGTGTTGTCAGATCCACATTTAATACGAACCTGAATTTTTAACAAATTTTCAAAATTATACGTTACGGTGATGTCGCGTCACATCCAAATTTAGGTCAAATTCATGGACCAAAAAGTCAATCTGGTACATGGATTTACCTCCCAAAACTATTTTTCTGGATAAACATATCACTTCATTTTGCTTTTTATCGCAAATCTAGCTTGGGTAAATAAAACGCAAAAATTTGACAGCGTCTTGAAACCAGGCACTTGAGCTAATCGCTTGACATTTTGACCTTTCACGCCGCGATTATTATCTCGAACATTGACCCTGAAATGTTCGCCTGTGGGTCTTAATTCCGGTGAAATAGTTGTTTTAAGCCTCCAGATATCAGCTATTGCAATTTAAAGACAGTTTCTAGCCGCAAACGAGTATATTTAGCAAAGGCTTACTTTGAATAATTAAGCCTAAACATTTGGCGGTTAGCGAGCACAGACAATGCACGCAACAAAATGTCGCTTTATAAATCGTTATCGAGAATAATCTTTAGGAAAACTAGAAGAATAAATAGTTGAATAACTACTTGGAGTTATTTCTTACCTTAATCTCGCCTATCTTGATAAGAAATGGTAACATTGCTGCTGACGTCTTTAAGCTACTTTTCGTGGCGTGACGAAGCACTCGGATTACATATTAACCAGTGACGCAGGGTACGCAAGCTAATGGATGATTCGATTCGTTTTCTTTTTCGTTCGGTTATCGTCAGTCGGTGTCGGCATTACAATTACATTTTCACAACCTCCATGTTGACCCGCCAATTCTGTTTCGTACTATTATAATAGTTTCTAGTGGCGGATGAATCCCCGCTAGACAGTTCAGCCTCTTGAAAGGTGGACGTGGGTGAGATATTTATTATTTCTGGGTGTAACATTTACACATGGTTCTTACCAGGAGCTTATTGTTATTGCTCCTACACGTACTGATTATATTAATTGTAGTAGACCTGGTAATGAACGTTCTAGAATACTTCGATTTTAGACACAAATTATTATACTCAAAGAAAAAAATTAATTATTATATGATTTAATAGTTTCAGTTCCTTTGATAAATTCTTCCAAATTCCCCCACCCCATGCCCCTGTTCCACGGCTTAAGTTCTGCAAAATACCTATAAAAACACCTATTAAGGTATTTCTGTCTCATTTTACATGAAGAATGTAAAACCTATTAAGACAACACGTTCTGCTCTCTTTCACTTGCGAACACAGTTTCTTGTCTAAACTGTTGAGACTTTTGTGACCGACCTGTTTATCATACTAAAAGTGAGTAAAACATGAGCCCTACGTTATTCTCTGAAAAATATGTTAAGTGGGGTATTGGGCGGAAAGAATTGATTAGCCTGCGTTGCAGGCGTAAACGGGGAAGGGAGGTGGAGGGGTGGCGAAAACCAGTGTCCCGTTCTGAGCTTCCATCAGCACAAGCTCCCCCACTGCCCAGTTTTACGCGTGCTCCGCAGGCTAGAAATTAGGAGGCCAGTAGGGGGCCCGTTCTCATTAGATGTTACTCTCTCAGCTCGGCCAGGTTCAGATCGTTTCATTTGCGAATTATTATCTCGCCCTATACTCCACGAGCTAGAGAGATGTTCCTTTGCCACTGATACATTGAAACGATATGGGTGCATGTGGTTTACATATTTCCATTTCTGTCTTACTCATTACAATCGCAAGCTGAAACAAGTCCACTTAAAGCATCTATGTGTTCTGCCTTGCGTTTGTTATTAAAACGGCTCTCCGTTGCTAAGTCAAAGTAGTTGCCAATATAATACTAAACATAGCAATGCTGAGCTGCTTCAGTCGCTTTTCTTTGTACAGGGCACAGGTGTGTAGGTTCCGGAGCGGGGGGGCGGGGGGTACTCTCAGAAAAAATTGGGTGCGGGTGTGCGGCCTGCTTCCTGAAACCCTTACCCTATTTCAGACCAAACTCTGCGATTTTCCCTACCCTATTTCAGACCTGCCAAAAATATGATACCCTATTTCAGACCTATTTCACGTACACAGTTGGCATAAACATAATTAAAAGACAAAAAAGAACGGCTTTTGTTGATGGTCTTATCGGCTAAAAATGAGGAAGTAGCTTCTTCTAAAAAACATACCGAATTCAAGACTAGAGTGCACAAACCATACCCTATTTCAGACCAGAATGGTCAAAATTGATACCCTATTTCAGACCAAAACGGCTAAAAAACCATACCCTTTGGGGCCGCACATACGTATATCCCCCCTCCCCGGTCTAGGTTGTCATATACAATTGGATGCAGCAATTGTACTTCTTGAAGTATGGTATTTGCTTCTGCTCTTCTGCCACCGTGATATCTGGCACTGAAAGATCACCTTGATCACAACGACATTCCGTCGCCATTCTAGAAGAAAGACCGCACTTGCTGCGTGGCGAGATACTCGTCTCTCTTGAACAGCATCGAGCCATCCATCTTCTTGGCAAATCTCATGTCTCAGGCTACATTAATGGGATCCTCTTTTTTGGCCTACTGGATGGCCAAGGTTAAATTTTTCCTCCAAGTATTTCTTCTGGGTATCACTGAATAGAGTGAACTAAATGGTTGTCTTCAAGGCCCACCCCTCGGGTAAAGTGTTGGCGCTTACTGAGATGTCTCCTTGCTCAAGCACTGTCAAGACTGCTTCACTCGAGCCTTCGACTAAAAGGGCCTGGTATTTCTTTTTAGCCAAGTCCAACAGAGTGCATCTCTCATGCAACATCTTGCACTGACCAAACAATAGGTGCTTTTCCAAACTGGAATGCCTCTGGTACATTTTGACACATCCTTCATTTGGGTACGTAAGGAGTTCACTTGAAAACTTCCCCCCACAAGTGTGGCAAAACCACATGAAGCCATTAATTTACAATTTTTATCTTTAATATAAACGCAAGATTCTCAGGTTACGTATGTTGTATACAAGTAAAACCAAATCCGATGTTAATTTGAAAGGCCAAAGGATACAACACTTTTTACAAGAAAATATTAATCGCGCTAAAACAAGACAGCTCCAAAACACGTGCACTGCAATTCTGCGAAATTTGATACCAGGAAGTGCACACCCGTTATCCTGAGATGAGCTCGTTGAAAGAAAAAAAAACCAGCAACAAAACAATCAATTGCAAAAAACAAACAACCAAACAAAGAGTAAGAATTTGGACGCTCTCACGCGACCTTAGCATTCCTGTGACCGTGGTTTTGTTTGTAGCCTGGCCACTGAGAGTGTTTCGAACAAGCTATGAAGACGCAACAATGTTACCATTTCTTATCAAGATAGGCGAGATTAAGGTAAGAAATAACTCCCAAGTATTTATTTTTTGTTACACCCAGAAATAATAGATATCTCACCCATGTCCAGCTTTCAAGAGGTTGAACTGTCTAGCTGGAATTCATCAGTCACTAGGAACTATTATAATAGTATTTAACAGAATTGGCGGGTCAACATGGAGGTTGTGAAAATGTAATTGTAATGCCGACACCGACTGACGATAACCGAACGAAAAAGAAAACGAATCGAATCATCCACTAGCTTGCGTACCCTGCGTCACTGGTTAATATGTAATCCGAGTGCTTCGTCACGCCACGAAAAGTAGCTTAAAGACGTCAGCAGCAATGTTACCATTTCTTATCAAGATAGGCGAGATTAAGGTAAGAAATAACTCCAAGTAGTTATTCAACTATTTATTCTTCTAGTTTTCCTAAAGATTATTCTCGATAACGATTTATAAAGCGACATTTTGTTGCGTGCATTGTCTGTGCTCGCTAACCGCCAAATGTTTAGGCTTAATTATTCAAAGTAAGCCTTTGCTAAATATACTCGTTTGCGGCTAGAAACTGTCTTTAAATTGCAATAGCTGATATCTGGAGGCTTAAAACAACTATTTCACCGGAATTAAGACCCACAGGCGAACATTTCAGGGTCAATGTTCGAGATAATAATCGCGGCGTGAAAGGTCAAAATGTCAAGCGATTAGCTCAAGTGCCTGGTTTCAAGACGCTGTCAAATTTTTGCGTTTTATTTACCCAAGCTAGATTTGCGATAAAAAGCAAAATGAAGTGATATGTTTATCCAGAAAAATAGTTTTGGGAGGTAAATCCATGTACCAGATTGACTTTTTGGTCCATGAATTTGACCTAAATTTGGATGTGACGCGACATCACCGTAACGTATAATTTTGAAAATTTGTTAAAAATTCAGGTTCGTATTAAATGTGGATCTGACAACACGAAGTAACTACTAAAACATTATATTTTAATAATATGGGTTAGCTTTTCCAGCTACACGCAATAATTTGGCT
>JAEMWC010000428.1:315000-322500 GCA_016490735.1 Pachyseris speciosa
GACCAAACCTGAATTTTACAAATAGTGAGTTGACCGGAGAACTCAAAATCACAAAACTGCTATATACCAAACGTTCAAGACGGCAAATAGGAAATCACCTTAAACACGTCTACTGACTTTTTGTAACCCACGACCCCACCCGGGTAAGTATATGAAGTGTACCGTCTATGATGCTAAAATCTGCAAATACTGAGCGGGCGCATTGTAGCAATTATACTTATCAGATGTTGCTGATATATTTTCGGAAACTTAAAGAGTGCTATCAAATTACAGCGGCGCGCTATTAACCGCCGTCCGGATAGCGCAGCTGGGGCTCAAGACCGGACCAACACTCTTTACCTTGTGAATGATATATGAAATGAATCATATATGAACTGCGGAAATGAAATCAAATGAAGAATGATCCTCGTAGTTGTGGACGCAATTTATGCAATTGCGAAAAGAAGCCTGGAAAAAAAAAAATTCAGGACTTCAACGGGGTTTGAACCCGTGACCTCGCGATTACCGGTGCGATGCTCTAACCAACTGAGCTATGAAGCCACTGACGTTGGGAGCAGGTCAATTGTGGGTTCATGTGTTCCCGTGAAAGAAATGAGTGTGAATGATATATGAAATGAATCATATATGAACTGCGGAAATGAAATCAAATGAAGAATGATCCTCGCAGTTATGGACGCAATTTATGCAATTGCGAAAAGAAGCCTGCGAGGATCATTCTTCCTCGCAGTTGTGGACGCAATTTATGCAATTGCGAAAAGAAGCCTGCGAGGATCATTCTTCATTTGATTTCATTTCCGCAGTTCATATATGATTCATTTCATATATCATTCACACTCATTTCTTTCACGGGAATATATGAACCCACAATTGACCTGCACCCAACGTCAGTCGCTTCATAGCTCAGTTGGTTAGAGCATCGCACCGGTAATCGCGAGGTCACGGGTTCAAACCCCGGTGAAGTCCTGAATTTTTTTCAGGCTTCTTTTCGCAATTGCATAAATTGCGTCCACAACTGCGAGGATCATTCTTCATTTGATTTCATTTCCACAGTTCATGTATGATTCATTTCATATATCATTCACACTCATTTCTTTCACGGGAACACATGAACCCACAATTGACCTGCTCCCAACGTCAGTCGCTTCATTGCTCAGTTGGTTAGAGCATCGCACCGGTAATCGCGAGGTCACGGGTTCAAACCCCGTTGAAGTCCTGAATATATATTTTTTTCAGGCTTCTTTTCGCAATTGCATAAATTGCGTCCACAACTGGGAGGATCATTCTTCATTTGATTTCATTTCCGCAGTTCATATATGATTCATTTCATATATCATTCACACTCATTTCTTTCACGGGAACATATGAACCCACAATTGACCCGCTCCCAACGTCAGTGGCTTCATAGCTCAGTTGGTTAGAGCATCGCACCGGTAATCGCGAGGTCACGGGTTCAAACCCCGTTGAAGTCCTGAATTTTTTTTCAGGCTTCTTTTCGCAATTGCATAAATTGCGTCCACAACTGCGAGGATCATTCTTCATTTGATTTGACTCTTTACCTTAACAGAAAGTGCTGCCTTTCTAATGCAATCTGCAACTCGGTTAGCTTAGTCGGGTACAGCACCGGACTACCGTGCGGAAGATCTTGGGTTCAAAACCCGGCCAGACCTACACTCGGGGTCTTTAAATAACTGAGGAGAAAGTGCTGCCTTCCTATGACATCTGTAAGAAGTTGGACTTTCTAGCCCTCTCACATAAGTACGGCAAACCGTTGGTACCATCTCCGCACACTTGTTCCAAATAATCTGTGGGACGTGAAAGAACCCACACAGTGTGTGGTGGTCTATCGCTGCCAGCACCTGGTCGGCCTTGTTGGATAAATAGCTTGAAACGCTTCTGAGCGAAGGGAACCACATCAAATGCACAACCAGAAGTCAGGCTACTTGCCGGATGCTGGAACCCGTTACTGAAAGTACTCAACTACTCAAATATTACCAAAGGTATTACAGTTTTTCAAGCGGGCGTTGGCGCGAATAGGACAAGGTTTGGAGATGCTAGCAGCCAAAACGTTGTGACATACTTCCGCTTCAACACTCAACCAATCAAATGTTAGTATCTGTTTCAAACTGAAGGCGAAGAAGCACATTAAAACCTGGGCTCATAGAGAGGGAGCTATGAATACGAACTGGCTCAGCATATTTTTTACGCGAAAGCAAAGCGAAAGAATATGAACCAAATCGGGAAAAAACAAATATCATGCTGAATTTTCATAATGTACTTCGAGAAGAGTAAGCCTTGTCTGTTGTGTTTACAGGACACAAGCTATCAGTAAACATACCTGCACTACCTAACATGGTCCCTGGCAATTAACGCGTCAACAAATAGAGAAAGCTTAATTGAAATTTTCCCTCGAAACCGACGGCCATTAAAACATGAATCGTCTCGCAGCAAAATTAACGAGTAGAAATACTAAAGCTGGAACCGAAATATATATGGAATTCATTGCTGAGTATTTTAGAACGACAAAGACCAGTGCTGGTATCTTGTTTAAAGCATTTCTTGCAGCCCTGGGATAATTTTCCGAGCTATTGATGTCAGTTTGTAGCAACTAAAATACCGCAAGAGTTAAATAACTTATATAAAAGAAAAAAAAAATGTTTTCAACAACAAGTGTCGACGTCACAAGTTAGTAACATGCGGAGCACCATGGTTAAGAAAATATGGTAACCCATCTCCTCGAGAAAATTTGGTTTGGGCCACCGTACGTACGTCGTACGTACGTACGTCCGCCCCTCCATGTATGCGATATGCAATGTCCCATTCATTGTGTGTTGTAACTTGCGTTTTGTGTACATCTTTTGATATTGGACGTCAATGTTATGGTCAAATGACACCTTTCAAACAAGGTACTCGCTGACCAGTATTACGTGACCATGTCGCGGGCTCAGGTTAAGACCTCATCGAGGTAAGTTGTTTTGTGAAGTTGACCGCTGACCAGGTACTGGTTTTCGATTGGATCGCAGGCTCAACCCACTGTGGGACACCCAAACCAAAACGAGGCTTAATTTTTCGCGCGCTTTCTGCGGCTCGAGATTTCGCATTCAGTTGGTTTCTTCATTTTGAGCTCAACAACTTCATCTTCTTCGAAGTTCTCTCTTTTAAGTCGCGTAAAAGGCATGAAAATCGAGAACTACTTAAAAGATACTCCGGAAGGTGAATTTTCAACTGATAAAATGGAACAGCAAAACATTTTTCTAAGGAAATTCTTAAATTTTGCACCCACTTGTGTGGCGCCCGGATTGTGTGGTTGAAAAACAAAATTGATTTAACGCTTCAAGGGCTTGTTCACTTTACCGCGGCATCTTGCAGCTCACCACGAAAGTTCATTTAACAATTCATCGGCATCAATGGGAGGAACGAGTAGCTCAAACTTGGTGGAAGAAGTTCTTTCTGTGGACAAACCGTTTGCTATTTTTTGTAGATGTGTGTTTTTACTTCAGTGGATCGATGCGAATTTTCAAGTCGTAGAAAGTTCGACAACACAGGTAACTTAAATAAATTGAAGCTTAGCATTTGAGGTTTAATCGTTGTTACTTTTGTTCAGGAATGAAACTTGTATTTTTGCCTCGACTGGATATAACTAACAATCTACTCGTTTTGGACACAAAGAAGTAGCTAGTCGAATTGTTTGTTTGTTGTTTTGCAACCGAACGAGTTTCCTCCGCTAGGCTGACTGCACATGTTTTTTGACGTCAGTGTTTCTATAGTGTTAAGAACTGAAAGAAACGTTTGCCCTTATGTTATTAATACGTACATGTAATCGTAATGAGTCCTCGTAAAGTATCTCTCATGTTTTGCGCGACGAGGGCAATTTCAGCAAATTTCTGAAAACACAAGTGATATTAATCCTTAATTTTACTCGGCCCCATGCGATTACCTATCCAAACTATCAGGATTGTTTTCCTTTTTCTGTTTTCTACGACATTTATAAAGCTTATGTCTAAGCTTAACGTACTACGAAATATGTTTATTAAGACCCGGCTAAAGGTCAAACATTTTCATCTAACACCGTGTTTGTCACACATAACGTTTGGTGGCTAAACGCATAACAATGTTTGACCAAACAGCGGACCAATTGAGTCCAAAAAATGATTTTTGCGTATTATCGCTGAAATTTTCGACGTTATGTGGTTTTTTGGTTGCTTTTTATCGTTTGTGTACGATTTGTTTGTTGGGGTGGCTAAACGATCAAACATTTGTTCGTAATGCGAAATTTTTGATGAAAACATGGAAAGCCATTGAATGCACTATTGTCAGAGGTGGCTGAATCTTCAGACATGCTCTTCCAACGATGTTGGATGAAAATATTTGATCGTTCTTAGATTGCTAAATTTGTTTTCGAACAAACACACGCGTCGACTGTATTGTTTTCCTGTAATGTTTTGAGGTTTTTGAACCACAGTCAATTCCTGTTGACTGCTCTAAACACAAAATATTGGCGCAAGGAAAGCCACGCGGTGTTGCTCAATACCAGTAAAAAAGAGCCCCGCTTTTAGGCTTGGCTAAATCTATATATTAAATTTCCTCGTGGACTAGTCTATTCAAAACAAAGTGAACAACCACTATACTGACTTCAGCAAAGTTTATAGCAGCAATCTGTTGAAAATCTACTGATCCGATTGTCGTGATTAAAACGCCACACGAGTACTACGAGTAACACACGAGTAACATACCAGTACATACGAGTACATACGAGTGACATACGGCTGCATACAGATACATACGAGTAACATATCACAAGTAACGTACGCATACATACGAGTGACACACAGGTAACATACGGTCAAATGTGGGTAATACGCATGAAATCTACAAAGTAAAATACCAGAAATTGGATCTTTCTCCGAAATTTTTGATTTGTGGTTATACAGCTTGGTGTATTTATTAATGTGGGCAGAAATTAGCATTTGAGGGTGTGTGTGTTTGCTTGTGTGATGGGAGGGGTGGGGGAGGGAGGGTGATACAGCTTCGACTGGGGTATCTGCAGGGTTGTTTACCATTTACAAAAAATCCTGAAATTTCGGTTAGGACTTTTAGTTCAGAAGGAACGGAACGTGTTGTTTACTATTTGCCTAAAATTTCCGGATTGTTGGGCTCGCTGACTGGATAGATTACACGCTTGGCCAAAAGCAAGAGGACTGCAAACTAGTACGAATAATAGAAACTTGTAAATGTAAACACGTTTTCTCTGAACAAACTGATCCCATCACCCCCCCCCCCTCCCCGTCTCCCCCACTCCCACAACACACGCAAATACACACACCCTCAAATGATACTTTCTCCCCACACTACACCCTTGCATTAATAAATACATAGAGCAATAAAAAACAAATCAAAGATTTCGGAGAAAGATCCAATTTCTTGACTCAGAGACAACTGAAAATCCCATCAGGCCCCACTCCACCTTCCCCCCTACCACAAGCGCACAGATCACAAAGATTTCGGAGAAAGATCCAATTTCTTGTTTTTTACTTTGTAGATTTCATGCGTATTACCAGAAGCCCATTACTAGGAGCGTACAACTCCCATACTAAGCCTATGTCACGGTATTTTTACAGACCGATCTATTTTTAGACTATCTTTTCCCGCAAAAAAGGGCAACAAGGACGCCAACGGCAACGAGAGCGCCACAAAACAATAGTTTTAATGAGCGAAAACAAAGGCTCTGCAAGTGCAGATACTTGTGGCACGTGCAGCGACTTGTAATTGGTCATTGGGCTCCTGCGGGAGTCTGATTTTGGTGGGAAATTCAATCCAAAAATAAATTGGTCTGTGAAAACGCCGTGACAGTTATATTGGGCAGTTGTATGCTCCTGGTGATGGGCTCCTGGTATTACCCACTTTTGACCGTATGTTACCTGTGTGTTACTCGTATGTATTCGTATGTTACTTGTATGTTACTCGTATGTATCTGTATGTACCCGTATGTCACTCGTATGCACTGGTATGTTACTCGTGTGGTGTTTTAGTCACGATCATCCGACAATCGACACAAAAAATTAACACAAGTTGAAAATGTTTAGACTGCGAGCAGTCTCTCTTTTTCTTCAGATTTAGTGAAGTGCACGCCACGCGAGCATCGAGCGGCGAAGACGCGAGAAACGAGGGCGGCAGCCCGAGAAGAAAAAAGAGAGACTGCTGGCATAGCCAGAGCCAATGAAATATGCGTTGGCCTCACGACGCAAAAATACAATTGGCTGATGCGTGAAGCGTTGAGAACAAACTTTCTAAAACTCATCAATAATTCATAAGTTTGATAGCCAATAAAAAATGGCTAAATTCGTCACGTGCATGAGTTTTGATACCCAATGAAAACACAGATGAAAACCACACGTGCTTTGGATCACATATCAAAACCACGCGTGGTTTTCACATCAAGATTTATGAATCAAAACAAAACAAATTCAACGTAAAAACAATACTTCAGTTTAATTAATCATCCTAATTCTACCTCACTGTCACGTGACCTGAGATTCCATGAGATATGCGCTGCGCATGTACCGATCACTTGATGCGTTTGATTCATGTATGGCAAGCCAAATGTAGCAATATTCAACTCATCTAATTTTATATTCAGTTATGTATTTTGTTTTCAACTATTGGTTTAATATTCAACTTTAATTCAACCTTCAACACATCATTCAACATTCAACTATTTATTCAACATTCAACTAGTCATTCAACATTCAACACATCATTCAACATTCAACTATTCATTCAACATTCAACGCATCATTCAACATTCAACTATTGATTCAACATTCAACTATTGATTTAACATTCAACTATTGATTTAATATTCAACTATTCATTCAACATTCAACGCATCATTCAACATTCAAGTATTCATTCAACATTCAACACATCATTCAACATTCAACTATTCATTCAACATTCAACGCATCATTCAACATTCAACGAGTCATTCAACCGGTCAGTATAAAAGATGGATTGTGGACTGTGGACTGTGGACCCGGACTGCGGACTGCGGACTGGGCCGTAAAAAGGAGGACTAGGAACCAAACGCGTACTGAGTACAAACACTGTGCAAAAGGCGGGTATGGACAAACCGTGGCGTAGGCCATGGTGTAGGCTATGGCCCACCCTATGGCCTACTGGTGGTCAATTTTTTAAAACTCGGTGTTTCGCACCGCGGGTTTATAGCGTGCTACTGGATTTGAAGATACACCAGGAAAATAATGTCCACAGCATCTACCAGTTGTTTTGAACTAGTTTAATGCGCAATTCCACTTTGCACAAGCTAGCTAGTCAACTGAAAATAAATGATGCATATAAGCCAACTAACCGTCATTCTTAACAAATCAGATATAATCGAAAACGAGACTTCAACAGCAAACTTTCTCTATCGTATTGTTGATATACTTTCAATTCTGTGAGGCGTAATCCCGTTTAAAACAGGCTATTTGAAAATTTTAACCGAGA
>JAEMWC010000428.1:330000-365000 GCA_016490735.1 Pachyseris speciosa
CTCCTTTGTTGAACACAACAAGACTACCATTTCCAAGGTGATCTACACTTTCAACAATTCAACTAATAATGCAAGATTTCCAAGTGGGGTAATTTCATGAGGGTAATTCCAAAGTTGTAAATGGTGAGTAAAGTGTAAGTTTCATACATGTATTAACAGTTTACTTAATCTTTAAGTTTAATGGTGGAAACTTCAGCCCAAAAAGCCACAATAAAAAGAACACATCAATGTAACTCCAAAATAGTTACAATATTACGATAAGTTCATTGTCTAATTCATATCATACATACCAGTAAAGTACTGTTTTCGTTTTTTAGTTTTTCTAATTCTTCATTTATGACTTTTCCTTCATCAGCCTGATAAAAAACAAAACAAAACAAAACAAAAATGAAAAATTAATTCACGATTTGATGTAACCACAAATACTACAACAACAAAGTACCTGGTACACAGTCTCTGCTACAGATCATGTTACCATCCACAGAATGACTAGTCTGCAGAGCAGGCGTTTTTGGGTTTAGGAACACTTGTTTATTCGAACACTCATTAGAAGGCTGCCATTTTGGATGTGCAGCTAGTAGAGAATTGGGACTAGTGGAGGAGGGGCGGATGAGGGGCAGGGAAGAGAGAGGGAAAAAATGCCTGCTGGCAAAGCCTGTGAAATTGCTGAACACCTCCTAATTAGTCGCGCTTGACAGCTTTTCCAGAAGTGTATAAACAGCCAATAAAAGCAAATTTATTTTTATCAGAAGTGAGAAGTTTACTTCCGACAAAAACATGTGGATTTGAGAAGCTGTTGTAGCGCTCAAGATGCGAGAAAAGTTATGTTGGAAACACTGCTGCAGGATGTGTAAACGTTCTTTTAAAGTGAAGTTTGGGAACCTCTCTGGTAAACAATTTTACTTATCGTCTCAAAATCTGTTTAAGTATACTTGGATCGTGTTTGCAACCCCTGTGGCCGCAAAATTCTAAATTTTGGTCATTTCTTTAAGTTGAGCCTGGAACCTGTCCCACACTCAGTAGTGAATCTATAAAAAGTACTAAATGTACGCTAGCAACTCCGGAGAAAGCAAGTCCTTCATGGTGAAAAGCAAAGCTTGTGCAGCAGCAACTTAGCAACTCCGGAGAAAGCGAGTCCTTCATGGCGAAAAGCAAAGCTTGTGCGGGTTAATTCACCAGAAGCCAGTAAACCTATGCAGATGAAATCGTCTAACAAATCGCGAAAGTCTCTCTCATTCACCGGAGAAAATAGTTCTACGTCGATTCCATCACAAAAAGAAGATGAAGTATTGAGAAGACTGAACGTGGATGACTTACCGCAAACAGGACTTCAAGTAAAAGTTGTGTACGTGAACCCTTCGGGAAATGTGACAGCACAATTCACGTTCGGTGGCGCGCAATGAAAAGAGAAAACACTTTCTTTGTTTCCAAAGAAACAACTCGTCAATAAATGGCATGCCACAAGCACTTCGATAACGAAATTCAGCGTTTAAGACAGTATTTTGCCGTTTCAATTGTCTCTGTGCGCCTTGTAGAATCAGAGATGTTACATTTTTGTTTGTTGTGATCGCACAAATATTCATGCTCGCCGGCGTGCAATGAAAAGAGAAATACTTTAGAAACTCTCAACTTTCAAAGAAACAACTCGTCAATAATAAAAAGTTTGGGATATCGGCCGACCATTTTCTGTTTTTCAAGTGATCCAATTATGCACTGCCAGGCCATGTGTTCATGAAGATTTTATAAATCAATCAGAGGTTCAAAGTATGATCCACGTCTCTTTGCAGATATCGCTGGTGTGTCATTTTTGTTTGTTGTGATGGCACAAATTCCCGTTCACTGGCGCGCAATGAAAAGATTACTAATTGCCTGCAAAGAAACAACTCGCAGTTTTACCTGACAAGATTTCCTTGACTTGCACAAGCAACTGAAAGATAAGGCTTTTTCGAAAGCCTGTTGGAAGAAATGGCAATAAATCTCGCCTTGATAACAACTTTTAAATGGCTTGCTTTTGTTCAGGTCGCAATTCAAGCAATATTCCCAGTCCAGAGAGAGACGAAAGAACTTCTTCAAGTGCACAATCGAATCGCAAGTCCGTCATATTTCCTTTCTCCTGCGGACAGCCATGTTTCTGATTGGCAGGTACCAATCAATATGCTACCAACCGCACCAATATGAGCCCCCGTCCATTCGGTGAACGGGTTCTGCAAACAATGTTTATGGGCAGGCGTATTTTCCCCTCCCCTTCCTCTTTTTTAAACCTGTTGTCCTCTCCCTTGGAATCCTTTTTGGGCTCGCCTCAACCCTCTGTCAGCTTTATAATCCAAGATGGCGGCATAGAGTATTCGTATCCATATCCTTTACCATTCGCCCACTAAAAATATGCCTGCTCTGCAGCCTACAGAACGACAAGAAGCTTTGAACACTTGTGATATTTCTATAAGCAAACATTTCAGACAAGTACCGAGGTGCTAGACCACTGAGTATTTTAAACATCAAAATAGCCTTTTGGCACTTTCTCATCGCTTCAAGGTTTAGCCACCCGAGCTCTGTCAGGTTTATCCTTTTCACCATGCTTAAGTTGCGTGCGATTTTTTGCCTTATGCTTAACATGTGGTCTTCCCAAGTTAGGTTTTCATCAATATTGACATCAAGGCATTTTACAGAGCGCACGTTTTCCAACTCGGTAATATAAATATATATAGCCAAGCCTAAAAGCAGAGCTCCAAAAGCATTCTTGTTTTACTGGCATTTACATATAGTCTACTTGTCATATCACCATTCTGACCTCACTCAAGCTACAGACGCAATGCTGTAGAAAATAGTATAGAAAGGTGATCTGAGCCAGCGGCACAGCAGATTTGGACCCCCCGCGGATTTGTATCCTCCAGTCCAGATCTGCTTGTGGATCAGATTTGGACCCCCTAGTCCAGAACTGCTAGCAGATATGAACCCCCTTTTACAGATTTGGACCCCTTCCCCCTCATAAAAACAAGTTTTCTATTGAGTAAGGTAATAAAAGTGTTTTTTTTAAATAATCTTCAATACTTTGTGTAAAAAAGAACCTAAAACGCTAGTTTGCATCTATATATTTTTAAAAACCAAACATTCTTAATAACTTAGAGCAATACCTAAGGACAGGTCTGTTTCCCCATTCAACTGTAGGCTACTTAGTTAAGGTTTTGGGCCACTAGATATTGGTGGAGAAGCCTGGTGATTGCTCCTTTGAATCAGTATCACATCAGTTATGTAGTGATTCAGATCATCACTTCAGAATGAATGCGACTTCAATTATCCACAGCCTCCCATGAGACAGTCGGAAATCAGAAATTGTGTATCCTCTGGATATATGTATGCCTCAAAAAATGTATTAAAGAAAGATACATGGAAATCAATAAAAAATATTTAGATGATGTGAATTAAGACCAAGATATTTCTTTTGATCAGTTGCTTCTTGACCTTACTATCACAAAAAACTACTTGCTAGCATCAAGCTCATCAATCAATGCACCTACAGTGTTTTCAAAAAGAAATCCAGCTGCTCTTCTGGCCGGCCAAGTGCAAGACCAAACAACTTCATAATAAAATATTGGGCATTTGTTCGATACCACTATAAAGGTAATCAACAATGTAGTACAAGGATTTAAGGTAATGAGTCTTACTATAATGCTCATACAGAACCTATTTTTAAGAAACTTAACTTGCTCAAATTTCAAGACATTCATTTGTTACATCTAGGTCAGTTTATGTACGCGTTTAAAAACTCTATTCTCCCCTGAAAATTTGAAAACTTTTTTTCAACAAACAGCCAAATCCATAGCTACAATACATGGTATGCAGACTCCTTTCGTCTACCATTATGTAGAACAAATATCCGGCAATTCTCTGTCTTCTATCAAGGTCCAAAATTTTTTAACTCTCTTTCTCCTGAGATTACTGGCTCCTCATCTCTTGCATCTTTTAGGAAAAAACTTAAAACATCTATTAATTCTGTTATGTGTACAAATATGACTTGTCTGTACTTCTGTTACCATGTTTTCTAGGTTTAGTTATCTATTATTTCTTGGGAGGGAACCTAAGTCCTACAAGCCCCATAGGTTCCCTCGCCATTGTCTTTTTTTCCCTTTTTTTCCTATCTGTTTTTTCTTGTTTACCATTGCAATTTCTGTGTATTAATCATTGTAATTTATTAATCATTCCAGTTCATTGTGTGTGGCAAATAAATAGATAAAATAAATAAAAAATGATTCATCAAAGCAAAAGTGCTGGAAATCAGTGTTAGCCATCTTAACTTGATTTTGATCTATTTTGCAAGAAATGTGTAAAGGACTAGTCTCACATTTCTCCATGTACATTTGAAATTGCACAACATACTTCATCAAACATCAGAAATCCCATTAAACATGTACATTAGTGCCAAATGTCATCCAAACATCCCATAAGATTGGTGTGACCAGCTACTTATAAAATTAATTGAAAGACTGTATGTAGGAGAAGGAAGTCCGAAGGATGTGTACATTGATGAGAAAGAGTTTACTTTAAGTTTAATTTTAAGTTTAATAATACTTTGTCATGCAAATACAAGTAAGTTGATACAAAACACAATACAAAAAAAAGTGAATGATTGGAGAATAATTGGGAGAAACTAAACATACTAAAACCTAAGAGGTGAAATTTTAACACGGCCCAAAGCTAACCTAATTAAATTAAATTGAATATTTGTCTTTTACAAGTCACCCCTGATTTGAGATAGACCCATTCGGCTTACTCAATGTTGTACCTAATTCAAATCCTTTGGAATTAAAACGTTCTGTTCCAGGTATTTCCATATCATTTAAATATGAATGCTACATCATAATGCAAATACAATACACAAGGAATTTTAAGCCCAGGATATTTGAATTGGGTTTAACATTGAGTTAGCCGAATGGGTCTACTGACACTAAAAACTAAGAACTAAAATTTAAATACAACCCATAGCTAACCTAATTAAATTACATACTTGTCACTCACAAGTTACATCTGATTTAAAATTGACACAAATTATGTAATAGATAGGACTTAGAACTGCTTAAAGAAGGTGCATACATGACGTTCGATGGAATACTATTCCAGTCTGTTATGTAGCGATTAAAAAAAGGAAAGGCCAGGCCAAGCCTAAAATCCGAGCTGCACACTGTCACCGAGCAACTTCACATGCCTCTCCTTGGGCAAGTTTAATTTGTGTCCAAAAAAATTGAGCAGCAGAAGGGAAAACGATGAGTTTTCGATAGCAAACGTTTCCAAAAAAAGACAGACATCCTTGAGTCCAAACTAATTTCAGATGAAAGCGTAAAGGAATTCAAAGCGGATCAAAAACAAACACTGCAAGCAAACAAAGTACATATACGATGTGAATGTTTGTTTGAAGATTCTTGGAAAAGGCGGAGAAATTAAGACAAAATCCGCTAGGAAATCGAGTAATTTCAGGTTTTAGTGGACAAAAATCTGGTACCAGAATAATTTAAAGTATTTTACAGTCATTTTTACATTTTCTTAAAGCTAAATACATAAGTACTTGCCTGAAATAACACCGAAAACAATTTCCCATTGGAACGAGAGAAAATAAAGTTCAAAGTTTAGACAACTTGTGCAAACACAGGCGAAATTTCATCATCAGTTTCATTTCACCAGTACTTTCAAGTGTTTCATACATTACTTCAACATTCGTTTTCGACATTTGGTGTTGCTAGTAATGATTTTTTTTGAGAAGATATTTAAAACAGTTGTACAGAAGTTTGCAATACGATGAAAATAATCTTGGTACAAGGTTTTTGTCCACTTGTTACTCGATCTTCTGGTGGATTCCGTCTTAATCAAGACTAGCTAGTAACACAAATAGCTTGTACTGATTAAGCTAGAAAAATCGGTATTTATTTTGACATAAGCTTAAATGCCCGTGAAACAACAGGAATTGACTGCGGTTCAGAAACCTCCAAACAACAAAACAAAGAATTAATGTTTCTTCAAAGATTCTTGGAGAAGGTGGAGTTCCAGTTAATGAAGAAAGCGCTAAATGCCAAATCACACGAGCATTTCTCTCGAAGACCCATCCACTATAAAATTTATCAAAGCTAGCCAGCCAGTTGACCCATTTCGCTGTTTTAAACATCCAGACGCTGATTCTTACCAGTTCAAACAAATTAAGACATGTTTATAGACAGCAAAACTTAATTCTGGTTAGGCCGCTTTTGACGAAGATCTCTAAAACTTTTTCAAATGACGCGTGAAGTGCGCTGGGTTTTGACATTTTTGTGTCCGATTTTGAGACGTGCACATGCATTTGATCGGCTTTTTTTTCACTCGAGCTTGAGTTTCTGCCTTCAATCAAGTTAATTAAAGCTTTAAAAAAAATGTTCCCTCGCAGACATGTACACAACCAGCAAAACTATCCAAACATTGATCCTTACCGGTTCAAACAAACAAACAAACAAACAAAAACTCGAGAATTAATCAGGGCCGTAGCTAGCATGAGGTGAACTGAGGCACTTGCCTCTGTAAAAATGGAGAGTTTATTGTATTTTTTTTTATTGTTTGTCTTACAAAAATATAAAGCAGGCTCTCTAGTTTCACAGTTGCATTAAGCATTTGTTGAGGTTCCTGTAAGAGGCCATACATTATTTTAAAGAGGTGTCTTTTTTTTCTATTTACTGGCATTGCCTTGGTAACAATTTTCGTCTGGCTACGGCCGATAAAATACAATGCCAATACCACTAAAAGATCATAAGTTTCTTCTCTTGTTTTCAGTTTTTTGTTTGTTTTCCAACGATTTCCTGTAAAAATGTGCAAAAATGTGCAAAAAAGAACAGGTTTATACCTAGTCACTTGGCATACATGGAGGGGTGGATGTACGGTCAGTCGTAGGGTGACCAAAACCAAATTTTCTCGAGCAGATGGGTTACCATATTTTCTTAACCATGGCGCGCTCGCCTTTCGTGCATGCAGCTCCACTATTAAACAAGGAAAGTGCTTTCTCACCCTCGAGACTAGGCACCCTGTCTAGAGCCTATAACCATAAAATCAGTTTTTAATATGTTCAGGGTTAGCCTATTTACAAAAAGCCAAGATGCTATTCCCCTGAGATCTTTGGCCATTTTATCTTGCAAAACAGGCAAACTACCACCTGAAAACATTAGATTTGTGTCATCAGCAAATAACCTCGCCACTCCATAGTCAAGGCTTTTAGAAATATCATGAACATAGATTAGAAAGAGGAGTGGGCCTAAAATAGATCCTTGTGGAACACCACGTCATTAAGTTAAACGCCGATTTCACACTGTTAACATAAACTTGTTGCCGATTTGTTAAGTAAGACCTGAACCAATCAACTCCTGCTGTTTCTACACCATAATATGAGAGCTTTTTCAAGAGAATTTCATGGTCAACAGCTAGTATTGAAAGCCTTTTTTAAGTCCAGACAAAGGACTCTGTTTACCATACCCTTGTCTACATTGTAACACCACTCATTGGTCATATCAATAAGGGCCGTGACGGTTGAATGATAAGCCCTAAATCCGGACTGGTGTGAGCAGAGAAACTTATTCTCGTACGCATTTAACTGTTCCAAGATAAGCTGTTCAAAAACTCACGCAATTGTCGGCAATACTGAAATCGGCCTATAATTATTTACGTCCTCTTTATCTCCCGATTTAAAAATTGGCGCTACTTTTGCCATTTTCCACTCAGAAGGGAACACACTTGAGGAGATGGACAAGTTAAAAATATCTGCTAGACTTCGGTAGATAATAGGCGCAGCTATTTTCACGATTCTGTTCAATATTTTATCGATACCACTTGGAATTTACCGATGCAAATAAATGCACGCAGAGATCATAAGTGCATGCCTTTAAGACAAAATGCAATTAAGGGCGTTTTTGTAAAAAGGCGACGCAGTCAGAAAATCCAAGGGAGTTTTGGGAGGCATACTGGCCTTTCTTGCATTCAAAAAATTCTAAACAAGCAAATGATATCATTCTCCAGGAGAATGACACTGTATTTACAGACAAGAAACAAATAGCAGAATTATTTAATGAGCACTTTGGGCACATTGCGGACGGTGTTGGAGAAATAACCAATCATTATTATGGAGAGGGTTTTCATGACCACCCAAGCATTAAGGTTACTCAAGCGAACAAGGGTATAAAAGGCGAAGATGATTGCTTTAGCTTTCAACTCACCAATGCCACGCAAATAGAAGAGTTGTTGTCTAATGTAAACACTAGAAAGGCTTGCGGGCATGACATGCTGCCCCCGCACCTTATAAAGGAGTCCTCGCGTGCCATAGCTGGTCCTGTCGCGAAAATTCTGAACACTTCTATTGCACACAGTCAATACCCATCCCGCTGGAAAATGGGGCAAGTTACGCCGCTGTTCAAGAGGGATGAGGAATTAGATAAACAAAACTACTGTACTATTGTATTGTATGGTATTGTATTGTATTGTAACTACAGGCCTGTTACTGTTCTACCCTGCTTGAACAATATTTTTGAAAGACTGCTCTCGGTTCAAATACAGGATTTCTACCAAGGTCTATTGTCGGACTTCATTTCAGCTTATAGGCGACGACACAGTTGCGAGACTGTGCTTCTCAAGAATACGTAAGACTGGCGCGCATGCTGTGATAGGAAGGAACTAGTAGCTGTCGTATCTATGGATCTGTCAAAAGCTTTTGATACAATTCCACATCCTCTTCTAATTGCAAAATTGAAAGCTTACGGTCTTAATAACAGCGCCTGCGCTTTGTTTTCAGATTACCTGAGCAGCAGGAGACAAAGGGTAAAAGTTGGAGATTCTTTCTCGGGAGGGCAAACAGTCACCAGAGGAGTTCCATAAGGAAGTGTGCTCGGGCCGATGTTATTTAACATATTTCTGAACGATTTATTCTATCATATAAAAGATGTTAATCTTCACGCCTACGCTGATGACGAACAACTTTATGACTCGGATGTGGATCCCAGAGCCCTTGAACAGCGGATACTTCATCAGGTCCAAATTGCGAATCAATGGTACACAGAAAACGGCATGATCGTGAAGCCCGACAAACACCATGCTATGGTTTTAGTGACCACAAATTCTCTTTTCCTGTCGAGGACTCCCTGGACTTGCTTAGAATGACTATTGATAATCAGTTCAATAATAATCAGTAACTTCAATGAACATGTATCTTCAGTATGTAAAAAAGTCAACAGTCAATTGAATGTCATGATTAGATTACGTAACCTCATTTGTACCGCTCCCAAGTTAAAGTTGTATAATGCTTTCATTTTGCCTCACTTTCTATACTGCTCTAAGGTCTGGCATTAATTTTTTGTAGTGCTAGAAACTGTGATAAATTAGAATCTCTTAATAAGCGCGCCCTATGTATTGTTTTTAATGATAAAGTTTCAACTTACAAGCAGCTACTACATGAATCAGAAGGAGCAACTCTATACAACCGAAGGATACAAAATATGTTAATTACTATCTACAAATGCTTGAATTATGACAGTTTTCCTAAATAATGAATGAATACTCTTTTAGAAGAACGAATATTTTATCACTATGTAAACCCGTTACTACTACTTATGGCCTTAACTCTATTCGTTACTTTGCATCTAAGAACTGGAACTCCCTACCTAATAATGTAAGATCTGAGTCTACTTTATCTGGTTTTAGAAGACTCCTGGAAGCAATCTCCTTTTAGACTTAACGGTATACTTAACACATTTTTTATGCAGTAAATAGATTTTTATGTATGTAATACCTTTTTTATGTATGTATATAGAATTTTATGTATGTAAATAGATTTTCTCTTCTTTTGTTCTCGAATATATTAGCCTTTCAGGCTACTCTGAAATTCGACTTTAAATAAAGTTCATGTATGTATGTATCTTAACAACAAGTATGACACTTTGTAAGCCTAATCAATTCTCAGGGAACAGATGCTTGTAGGTTGCTACAAATTCTCGGAAGAGCTGCCTTTTGCTGACATGGTATTTTCCTTTGAAGGTAGACAAAAGCTACACACAAAGCTGTGTCACCTTGGGCACGACAACTTTTGTTGTGATTTTCACAAGTGATCCTTTCACGCCATGGTTGTCATTGAAACAACAGTTCAATTCAAAGAGAGTCACAAAGATAGGGTCCATTAGTTATTTGATAATGCTGTTACAGTTAAACATGGCATAATCCGTCCTTCCCCCGGTCTGTATAGGGCCAAATCTTTCAACTGCTGGTGTTTAAACCATCGAAGTAATAGCAGAGCTCTGGTGGGCCGAAGGGCTGCCAAGCAGACCACCATACTTTTAGAAACCCATGAATTGCTTTTGTCATGGTAAGCATGGCTAGCGGTATTGCTTGTGGGCGAGTACGTATGACAATGACGACGGAGTTGCCCAATAACAACCTCTTACTAACCGAGTGTGAGGGCCATACTGGAGAATATTGGCCCGAGGTCATGGCAGTACTGAATGAGCGTAGCGAGGTCTGTACAAAAACTACCAGGGGCCAATATTCTCCAGTACGGTCAAGGAAGCTAGGGTAGTAAGTAGTTTATTATATGGCACTTGGGCTATGCTTGTTTATTTTTCTGTACACTTCCGGTCACTTGAATTGAAAGGGCTTCCCTGTGACATGTTTCTGATGACATGAGCAACTCAGAAAGAACAAGCTACCACAAGTTTGAAAACAAATTTACTGGACGTTAAAACATGCTAAAAATATAAATGAGACTTCAAGACCGATTTGCAGTGGAATTTGACAAATTTCTAATGGAATATGACCGATTCCCAGTTAAGAGTAAATGTCTGTAAGGATGGAAGAAATGACGGTAACAGCTCAAAAATCGGTTTGGCTCATACTTTTTATATTGGTAGGCACTAGTACCACACATTTGAAAATGGTGTTTATTTACTCAAATATTCGTTAATTTGGGAGAAATTAATATAAATCAGTTAAAGGTATTTTTCGTCAACAAATCCCCAAAATTTCCAATATTCATGACCTTAGCGACTCAGCTAGTCGCAAAGTTTGATCCTTTTCCACGCAATTCCGACTTGAACCTTCTTTAGATCATTGATTGAAGGAACAGTTGATTTTCTCTTCAAATAAATAAAATACGATTTTTTCGCCAAGCATACCCACACCTTGTCTGAAACGTGTCTGGTAGGACCCAAAACAAACACGCCGTAAATGGCTGTGGTACGCCAGAAATCTCCCCAGAAAATCTCTTGAGAGACCACGAAAGGATTGTTTTAACTTTCTACTGTTTCAATTGTTTGGGATCTTCAACGGTTTTGCGACAAAAAGTCTCGAAACTTAGTAAAATTTCACTATCCGCCATTTTGAAATATACATGTAAAATGTGTGACAGATTACCGCCGTAGCAATACAGTCCTTGGAAAGATCTCTTTTCTCCAAGTTGCAAATGTGAATCACCTTTGTAGTTCTTTTCAGAATTGAAATCAAGTGGCACATTGAGATATAATGGAAATAATCAATTTGATCAAAAAATAGAAATCCGAAAGAACAGCTTACACTGATTCTAAAAATCTATTATGTGACTCACGTGATTCGTGATTCACTATCTGCCATTTTGAAATATACACGTAAAATGTGTGACAGATTACCGCTGTAGCAATACAGTCCTTGGAAAGATCTCTTTCCTCCAAGTTGCAAATGTGAATCACCTTTGTAGTTCTTTTCAGAATTGAAATCAAGTGGCACATTGAGAGATAATGGAAATAATCAATTTGATCAAAAATAGAAATCCGAAAGAACAGCTTACAATGATTCTAAAAATCTATTACGTGACTCACCACAATGTTGAATAGACTGTCTTCAATTAAGCTGCATTTCATTTGCCTTCTGTTTTAGTTTCCTCCTGCTGTCATTAAATCATCTCAATGAGGTTTATACAAATATGCTTTGCAGCGTAAAGTTATCTCCAGTTGAATGTTTACGGTTCGACACGGTCCATTTGCTGACTTGTCATGCAATACATCACAGGCGAGGTCGCCAATGCGTAAATTGCAAGTAGCCTTAGTAGAAGTTCCCTTAAACAGATATTAAATTGAGTGTAATCTTTCAAAAGGCTAAAATGACGGTTAAAGGTTAAACTGGGCTCCCAACCCTAAACAAACAAACAAACAAACAAGATAACCAATGGTACTACCACCACCAACAACAAAAATCAAAATGGCAAATTACCGCTATTGCTTCTCTTATGCCTTTTGCAAAATAAAAGAAATAGGTTCTTATTCACTATACAGCTACCCACCCCATCGAGTTTGACCACAGGGATTCCAGGTCAATGCAGTGTTTCATATAGGGGTTTTGCCCAGGGGGCTGCCGGGGTTTTTGCGGGAACAGTAATGACGCATTAGAGGGTTTCAAGTTTTATGCCAGGGATAGTATACTCCCACTTCAAGCTTTGAGAGTTTGTGCTTTTGTTATTTCTGCAGCACCATCTAGGATGATCATCCAACATTTCGATCTAGTTTCAGAAAAGGTCTCCCCCCTCAGGAACGTATTTTGCAAACCCATGCTAATAGCCTCCTTCGCAGACGTCTTTGGGCTCGTCACGCGTTCCTTGCCCACGAACGTCTGCTGAACTGAACTACCACTTAGCCAATCATAGTTCGTTTTCCAATTTACAGAAAGTAGGACTTCGACCCCTGGATTATTTTCACAGACAATGCACGTGAATCAGGTGTCGATCTCCATTCTTACGCAGCTCCTTATTGGTTTCTTCAAAACAAAGGTTAACCGCCGGTGAACGGAAGTGGCAATTCAGTTCAGCAGATGTTTGTGGGCAAGGAATGCGTGACGAGCCCAAAGACGTTTGCGAAGGAGGCTACCTTGCTAAGGGCTTTAACATTGGTTTTTTTTTGAAATAATGAAAAGTTGAGAACATAACTGTTGTTGGACAATATTTTGCGAGGTTTTTGAATAGTTGTAGGCCTGTTTTTAATGCGAGAGTCGTTATCACGCCAAAGGCGTGTATCGAGTGCCAAAGTTGCGAGCTAGAGGGGAGGGGGGGTGTGCTTCACCAGGAAATTTTTTTACTGAAATCTCTACAAAGCCATTTCATGCATTCCTCAGACTCGAAAAGTGTTTGTGAAGTCAAAATATAGACCCTGAATTCTACCATAGCCTGTGGGTTTCCCCTTGCTTTTGAGATCGTAATCTCACCCTTACAGAGTGGTTGCAATCATTGTAATATTAAGATAGGTTGATAAATTGCGTTTCCTTTCTTTATTACGTTCGCAAAGAATTTCAGTAAATTGTTTATTTCTCACAATGGCACAATAATATATAGGACGGGTAGGCTGAAAATTTGTAGGCCCGGGCCTACGGGCCTATAGGCTCGCTACGCCCCTGGATGCGTGGATCTTGCAATATAACCAAGATGGCTGCAAATTACCGATCTATCGCGATTTGAGCGATTTATGTGCTTTCTGTGTTTCCACTCAAGAGAATATCCCACGGCAATAATTCCGACGCAGAATCCAAGGAAAAAGGTTTCCCTTTCATTTCAACTCTCTAAAAGCCCAATAGCAGCCCCGCAAGCAACTGCAGCCGGCAGTTTGATTCCCAAAAGAAACGGTAGAACGATTGTCGACGTGCGTGTACAAGTTTACTATGACACAACGACCGTTGAAATCGGCTTGGTAACCTCATCTCGGCCTACCACCCCTGAGAGTCTGTTTGTGTACATGACGAGGTTACCAAGCCGATTTCAACGGTCATTGTGTTGTGGTAAACTTTAACACGCACATTGACAATCATTCTACGTTTCTTTTGGGAAACAAACTGCCGGCTGGCGTTGCTCGCGGGGCTGCTATTGGGCTTTTAGAGAGTTGAAATGAAAGGGAAACCTTTTTCCTTGGATTCTGCGTCGGAATTATTGCCATGGGATATTTTACCATGGAATTTTGGGCTTTGCTTGGAAGGGCTGTCCCGAAGGACAGTATCACCTTGTCCTTTGGAAACACAGTGGAGTGGAAACACAGAAAGCACATAAATCGCTCAAATCGCGATAGATCGGTAAAATAACCACACAGATAGCAAGCAACACACCTTGGATGTAACGTAAGGCTTTTTTATTGAGAAGTTATCAACTAGGACCGATTACCGGGATTCCCATACAAATCCTTATAATTTGCAGCCATCTTGTTTATATTGCGTGATACGGTACTCAGCATGAGCTTGGGGCACCTGTGATGGGTGCGTGGTTTTTAAGCAGTCGCATCTAAATATGGCTTCATAGTCCTTTTAACTACGAGATCTTTGGAATGTGTAGCCGCCAATTTGAAACATCTGCTAAATAGGTACTTGTCATGAGCAGTACAACTGTCTCAACTGCTATGTTTACCATAGTAATTGGTCTCACCGTTTCACAGTACAAGAACGTTCCCTGACAGCCTAGGCAATTTGTTTCTATCACTGAATGTATGGTTTTCCCCTCTCTTTGCAATATCATCTACATTAAATTTTAATTCAAGTTCCTCACAAACGTCCCTCAGCATTCTTATTAATTAACTCGATAATTTGTTATTGTGCACCAAATTGCATGTTTTGCGAGAGAGATAAAATAGGGTGACACAAAGCAACCTCATCCTCGACGACTGCGTGAAAGTGTGAATATAAAGATTCAGCCTCAATTGCATTTTGGTCTTCATCGTCGCTGCTGGATTCTTCATGCTCCATCGATGAGACTTTTCATAGTTTCGCTGCCAGTAGAGGTCAGTAAAGAGAAAAAGCCTGTCACTTGTTTGTGGTGACAGCAGAACGCTCCCGAGGAAAAGGCGAGCTCCTAATTCACTTCTTACTTTGCGCAAGTCAGTCGAAATGTCTTTTGGGTCGCCGGCTCTCTTCCCGCGCTCCTCTCCAATCAAAAACTGTTCGGTAAGGTAGTTTTTGCTTTTATGTGAAGTTAGTTTTACTCTTCACTGTTCTTAGTGCCCATCCCAAGATGCACCCTCATAAGGTGGTCCACTGCCACTGAATGCCGGAACTTGAATCCTCAGTTCCCAAGTCCGTTTCGCTGCGTAACCTCACTTCTCCTTGTTGGGCAGTGTTTCTCTTTCCAGGGATCGTTCATACTTTCCCACATCTAGATGAGCATGCAAAACTGATGACCGCTGAAATGTCTTAAATACAGCCCTCTTCTTGACAAACAAATATTCCACTGACCTCTGCTGCTATGGCTTCGTCATCTTAGTAAACCTTCTGGGCCTTGACGGGAGGAAATGATTTCTTCAGAAGTTTGGGAGGACTGACAATCTTGTCGTGGCTTAATGACTCTGATGTATTATTTGTCGTTTGAGAAATGAGGCGGATCCAACACTACACTGTCTTGAGGACAGCTCTGAATCTCTTGAAACGTGATCAAAGTGGTCCAGTGGAAAAGCTAGCCATCGTGCATGTGTTTAAGACAATGTAGCAGTAGCCGCTATCTTACAAGATGTACTTGCAACACTTAAGAAATAGCCATTCCAGATATGGTTAAAACGTACTGGAAACAAGACAATGCTGGATGCTATCGTTGTGTCTCTACCATTATAAGTAGCATGTCAAGCAGTCAGGTATCAGGCGTGAAAGTAGAGAGGTTTGATTTTTCTGATCCCGAACAGTCTTTGACCGGAGAGGATTGCGAGAAGAAAGCCGACCAAAAGGAGTTTCGAATGACATACACAAAGTAAGGAGTGAATTAGAAGCTCGCCGTGAATTAGGAGCGACAGGCTTTTCTGTCTACTGGCAGCGAAAGGTCTCATTGACAGAACACGAAGAATCCAGCAGCGACGATAAAGGCCATGATGAAGAGTTTATTTCGAGTTTTACGTTAGTTATGTTATTGTTTTAATTGTTTTCCTTTTATTTTTTGCACGGCCCCATAAGCTCTTAGCCTTAATTTCTACATGTGCCCCCCCCCTCCCCCCTTGCCAAGTGATCCCCAGTCCAAACAAGGGAGGGAGGGAGGACCACAACATAGTGAACTGGTCCATTTGGATGTCTGATCACAATCAACATCTTGTTGTAAGTTGTGAGAAAGATGGCTGACAAATGTTGAAACCATCAACATCTGAAGTAAAAAAAATTGTTTATGTACAAAGAATTCATGTATTAAATTAATTTTCACTCATTTCTAAACAAACAAATTTCTTCAATACTCATAATTTCTTGTTTATTTGTATCTTCTGAGGATTTGTTATGCTACCATTAAATTTGTTCTCATTTCCAACAAAAATCTAATTTTGCAATACTTCAAAGAACAAGTAAACACTCAAATAGATTTGAAAGTTGTAATAAAGGCCAAAAACTTAGTATTCTACACCAATACATCTGTACTTGATGTTAAAGTGCATATGACACAAAAATTTTTATTTGCTTGTTCTAAAGAGCTTTCAAAATGATGGAGAATGGTGTTAATTTTATTGTGGTAGCTCTCTTGATTGCCAAGTTATTCAAGATTTTGATTTATGCAAATTAGATGACTTGTGACGTCACATCATGGACACAAAATGATGTGAAATCACAAAAAATGGAACATCTTTGAAGACTTGTTCTGTATAGAACTGAAACTTTTTACAGTTCTTATACGCATTACAAAGTACCATAATCATAGTTTCCCTCCCCAATAAGGGTTATTCGCTCTTACTTCAGAACTACATGAGCAGCAATTTTTTAGGTATGGGATAATAAAAGGAAGACTCTGCTATGCTACTTTCATCTTGCAAACCAACAGAGGATTCGGACATTTCAGGAACTATTAAAAAAGTGTCTGACTATTGTAATAGTGTCCAAAACAGTGTTATTGCGAGCGTGATACACAGTTTACTACGTCATCACGGTCCAAACTCATTCCCAGTCTTCGTAGTCTATCGGGGCCACTTTTATGCCAGACTTGTCTCTTTCTCGGCGGCAAAAATGCGCTTTTAGAGTTATTTTGGGATTTTTTTTCTCTCAAATCCTGTTTTTAGACATGATAAGCTACGAAATTATGAAAAAAAAATTTTGTTTCATAGGCACTTTATGAAACAGCCGTTCCAGATATGGATAAAATGTACTGGAAACAAGACAATGCTGGATGCTATCGTTGTCTCTACCATTATAAGTAGCATGTCAAGCAGTCAGGTATCAGGCGTGAAGGTAGAGAGGTTCGATTTTTCTGATCCCGAACAGTCTTTGACTGGAGAGGATTGCGAGAAGAAAGCCGACCAAAAGGAGTTTCGAATGACATACACAAAGTAAGGAGTGAATTAGAAGCTCGCTGTGAATTAGGAGCGACAGGCTTTTCTGTCTACTGATAGCAAAAGGTCTCATTGACGGAACACGAAGAATCCAGCAGCGACGATAAAGGCCACGATGAAGCCTTTATTTCGAGTTTATTGAGTTTTATGTTAGTTATAAGTTATTGTTTTAATTGTTTTCCTTTTATTTTTTGCACGGCCCCATGAGCTCTTAGTTATTGTATTGTACGGTATTGTAGACGAACAAAATGCAAATGAGGCTGAATCTTTATATTCAAACTTTAACACGGTCGTTGAAGAGGAGGCTGCCTTGCGTCACCCTATTGTTTCGCTAATTTGGTGCAAAATAACAAACTATGGCCAGTTTATTGGTAAGAATACTGAGTGAGATTTATGAGGATCTCGGATTAAATGTTGATGATATTGCACAGAGAAGGAAGAAACCATATATTGAAAGCGCAAATTGTACAGGTTTTTCAGGGAATGTTCTAGTGTACTGTGAAACAGTGAGACCAAATGCTGAAAAAAAGTTGTACCGTCACAAGTACCTATCGGCGGCATATGTTTCAAATTCAGCAGCTACACGTGCCAACGATTTGGTAGTTAAAATGACTTACCTTGTGACAATAGGGATTCCTTAAAGCATATTTGGATACTTGCTTATAAACCACACACACATGACCAACATCCACGCATCAGGCGAATGAATCCAAACCCGCACAATTCGCCCCGCGCAATGCACAACCCCTGGCAAAAAGCTCGAAACCCTCTAACGCATTGTTACTGTTCTCACAACAACCCTATATCAGACAATGCACTGACCTGGAGTTCCTGCGGTCAATCCTGATGGGGTAGGTGGCTGTGGGATTAACTCTTTAAGTCCGAAATACCTTGAACATTTTCGTCAATTTTGTCGATGCAAACAATTGAAAGAGATCTTGATGTCCTAAATGAAGGTCTCCCTTGAAATGTTTGCTGCTCTGGAATACCGATGGCTCAAGTTTTATTGTGACATCACCAATTTGAACCGTTGTTATTTTACTCGTAAGTGTGTTTTCGAGCCATTTTTCACTGCAGAAGTTCCCAGGCTGGCAACATTAAGTTGGAATGGAGAGTCAAGGCAAACTTCTAAACGAAACCAGAGGCGAGAGGTAATTTCATAACGACTGAAACGCCAAAAGTGTTCGTGTCGAGTCATGGCGGCTCAGAAGTGAAGTTCGTCTCTCTAGTCGTTCCGTGATAGATTTTTGGACCAAGCAAGGCAATTTTGGCCATATTTGACTTTCAAAGAACACAACGGGTACCCAATTTTGCCAGTAGGTCTGGATGGCTTTAGAAAATGAAGGTAGCCGGACTTTAGTTTCGCCGTGGTATCCAAATTACCCAGAATGTGATTCCAGTGCCAAAAAGAAAAACAGAGGCTTTCAAAAGTGGCTCGAATCAAATGGCTGATGCTCGACTTGCTGTAGGCTGAGGCAAAATTGGAGATAAATGCTTAGTCATGAGATCAAGGTTTGCTCTCATTAGGGAATTTTATTTTCCAAAGGTGTTTTTCAATTAAAGAATTAAAAGCAAAGATGTGTGTCTTTTAACTTTGCTCCAGGGCGTATAAAACGGCCATTTTTGGTTTTGCTTGAAAACAAATAATGATATGGAACGGGAAATGAAGGTTAGCGTGGGCAATCTTGAAATCGGTAGGCCTGTCTGTCGTTCAAATTTGTACAATTGGGTCTTAAAGGGATAGGGGCCTATTCCTTTAATTTCCAAAAGTCATAAGAATTTGCCGTTTTGATATTTGTTGTTGGTGGTGGTGGTAGTACAATTGGTTATCTTGTTTGTTTAGGGTTAGGAGCCTAGTTTAACTTTTAACCGTCATTTTATACTTTGAAAAGATTACACTCAATTTAATATCTGTTAAAGGGGCTACTTCTTTTTCTTAAGGAACTTCTACCAAGGCCACTTGGCCGACCTCGCCTGTGATGTATTGCGTGACAAGTCAGCAAATGGACCATGTCAAACCGTAAACATTCAACTGGAACTGCAAAGCTTTTAAGAACTCAACGCATATTTTAGTAAAACTCATTGAGATAATTTAATAACAGGAGAAGGAAACTAAAACAGAAGGCAAACGAAATGCAGCTTAATTGAAGAAAGTCTATTCAACATTGTGGTGAGCCACGTAATAGATTTTTAGAATCATTGCAAGCCACAGTTCTTTCGGATTTCTATTTTTTTCCCATTATATCTCAATGTGCCACTTGATTTCAATTCTGAAAAGAACTACAAAGGTGATTCACATTTGTAACTTGGAGAAAAGAGATCTTTCCGAGGACTGTTTCGCTACGGCGGTAATCTGTCACACATTTTACATGTATATTTCAAAATGGCGGATAGTGAAAATTTACTAACTTTCGAGACTTTTTGTCGCAAAACCGTTGAAGATCCCAAAAAATTGAAACAGTAGAAAGTTAAAACAATCCTTCGTGGTTTCTCAAGAGATTTTCAGGGGAGATTCATGGCGTACCACAGCCATTTATGGTGTGTTTGTTTTGGGTCCTACCAGACACGTTTCAGACGAGGTGTGGGTACGCTTGGCGAAAAAATCGTATTTTATTTATTTGAAGAGAAAATCAACTGTTCCTTCAATCAATAATCTAAAGAATGTTCAATCAAGTCGGAATTGCGTGGAAAAGGATCAAACTTTGCGATTAGCTGAGTCGCTAAGGTCATGAATATTGGGAATTTTGAGGATTTGTTGACGAAAAATACCTTTAACTGATTTATATTAATTTCTCCCAAATTAACGAATATTTGAGTAAATAAACACCATTTTCAAATGTGTGGTACTAGTGCCTACCAATATAAAAAGTATGAGCCAAACTGATTTTTGAGCTGTTTCCGACATTTCTTCGACCCTTACAGACATTTACTCTTAAGTACCGCTACATACTGCGCTGAAAATTGGAAATTGTTGCTGGCTCTGACTCTTTTCCTTCATGTGTGAATAAAGAATTGGTGTGTTAATAAAAAAAGGCGGTGGAGCTTGGATGAAGGTAGGCTTTCACTTCTTTCATTTATCATACCCATAACATTAGCTTCCATGTACAGTGTAGTGGAGAAGATCAGTAGTCGTCTTCTTATTTGTGTTTGTACTTTTCCGTTCATTTATAAAATTGTCTATGGCCTCTTGGTTTTCGCTGATTCCTGTTTAAGTTTCAACATCAGATGTTTTCAGTTCTTTCGAATAATCAAATTCTCTTGGTGAATATTTTTCTACTTCCTCTATGTTGTAAGCTCTTTAAAATATCAATGTTTTAGGTAGTTTCTTTGTGAAGAATGAAAGTATTTATATGTTTTCTTTTCATACTTTTAGATGCAATTTTGAATTTGCCGGCTTTCGTAAACAAAAAATACACGGCTTACGGTTCATATGACTAAATCCCGACCAAGAAAGAACCAATCATAATGCTCGGATTTATATTAAGACTACCTTGCCATATAATAATTATTATTAAATTCTCAACCTCGGATAATTCAATTCTAGCTTTCTCATTGGTACACTGGATCTCGGTTACCAGCCATTATACCTGCGAGCGACCTTATATGGAAATGAATGCGGCAAATGTCTCTCAGCATAAAATTTTTCATGGGAAGCCAAGTTTCATCGACAAAAAAATGGATGAAAAAACAGATTTGGTGAGCTATCTACAGACGAAATACAAGAAATTGTGGACAATGCCGCCCCAGTAACAACAGAAAAGCCACAAAGTTCAGGATGAGATTATTTAATGGTACATATTAGTTAAGTTTCCCTTCAAATATGACCGTAGTCTAAAGTGCAAAGTATTGCATCATTATTGCACCATCAAGAGCCTTGAGCTACATGACTCATAAATCTCTTTCTGTTTAGCCTTTGTGGTGGACTGTCTTGCTTGGATTACAGAGGATGTTGCGATATCTTTGTAAAGTTGCAATGTGAAGACTTTACATCCAGTAGAGCTTGTCCGCCTGAAAAGGTTTGCTGAATTTAAGACAAGGTTGGAAGCCTTGTACGTGCTGTGAGTATTGACAGTTCTATATTTAGAAAATAATGTCATTATTCCGTTAATTGAGAAACAACTTGAGCAATTATGCAAGATAAAATACACAGACAACAAAATGGGATTTAATTGGGGGGACACATCCCTGTGGCAGGTTATTCGCGACTTCGGATTGTACACATAAAAACAAGAGAGAGAGGGTAAGGTAAGAGTATTGGCAGAGTCTTACTTATCTCCCCAGCACTGAACGGGCTGGATGGGACAAGATAAGAGCAAAGGTATAAGATGGCAAGACACAAGAAATGCCAAGAGCTTGGGGGAAGTGGCTATGCAGACTTAACCGAACCACAAGAGCGTGACCCCAAAGTTTATTGAGGCTTACATGAACTACAACGAACCTCCTCCAAAGGGAGGGAGGGCAGGAAACAAAACTGCTACAAAGTTGACTTTCGTGCAGTACGACTAGAATAACACCCCAGTAGCTTTTATAGCAAGGCAGTATCTGAAACTATGGCCAATAGGTAGAGTTCTACTATAAACAATGTAGTAGACACAACATGTTGAACTGCTCGCTATGAATAGAGCTCACAAAAACAAGAACCAAGCCAGGCAGAGGTAAGATTATAGTTACAGACATTTCACAACATACTTTAACAATTTCTAGCCATGAAAGGCTTTTATCCTAAGCTTAAGAATAGAGTACATTCATTCATGAATAAGGCTTTCACTATAGACCTAAGCTTATGAGTGGGCTAACTTGCCTGACCCATAACCCCCACATCTCCTGTTCCATTAACTGCATTTTACCGATCAGTAAAAGCTTTATTAATGTCATTATTCCATAAACTGACAAACAACTTGAGTGTCACGCAATACAGCAATATGCTCAGGATAAAATACACAGACAACAAAATGGGATTAACTGGGGGGACACATGCCTGTGGCAGGTTATTCGCGACTTTGGGTTGTACGCATAAAAACAAGAAGAGCTTCAGTTACCTTCCCATAAACATGGGTAAGGTAAGAGTATTGGCAGAGCCTTACTTAACTTCCCAGCACTGCACGGGCTGGATGGGACAAGATAAGAGCAAAGGTATAAGATGGCAAGACACAAGAAATGCCAAGAGCTTGGGGGAAGTCACTACACGGACTTAACCGAACCACAAGGGGGTGACCACAAAGTTTATTGAGGCTTACATGGACTACAGCGAACCTCCTCCAAAGGGAGGGAGGGCAGGAAACAAAACTGCTACTGATTTTCGTGCAATACGACTAGAATAACACCCTGGTGTGGCATTCAGTAGCTTTTATAGCAAGGCAGTGTCTGAAACTATGGCCAATAGGTAGAGTTCTACTATAAACAACGTAGACACAACGTGTCATACTGCTCGCTATGAATAGAGCTCACAAAAGCAAGAACCAATCAAGGCAGAGGTAAGATTATAGTTACAGACATTTCACAACATACTTTCCATGAAAGGCTTTTACCCTAAGCTTATGAATAGAGTACATTCATTCATGAATAAGGCTTTCACTATAGACCTAAGTTTATGAGTGGGCTAACTTGACCGACCCTTGACAGAAGCACTGATTTGGGCGTGCAAATAAAAATCTGGTAACAGTCTGAGGACCAATGACCTAAAACTTTAATAAGCCAGTCTGGCAGGCCCGCAGCCGCTGCAGCTGACGCGGCACCTATGCGAAAACTATGACCTTTAAGGCTATGGTGGGGAAGCCTGGCAGTTCGGGCAGGATCCGAAGCAAATGTGTAACAGAAGACCTTAGTGACTAACCGACCCGACTGAAAAAAGAAGAGTGGCCCCGATGGTGACTGGGCGAGCTGAAAGTATTGCTGCATGGTGATGACGGGGCACAGTAAAGAAGGGCACCGGGCTATGACAAGTGATTTCCCTTGCCAAAAACTGTCGGTTTTTGAGGACTTAAGACGAACAGTAAGTGCTGCTGACATTCCAGACTCGGAGAAAAGGTAATGCAATCTGTAGTGAGGTTAAACTGAGAGCAAAAGCTATGTACCCCTAAGTGGATAAACTTGCTACAATACAGAAAGGCAAAAAAGGCGAGAGTAAAGGTGGCCCAAACAGGGCGAATGGCTAATAATATCTGGGGGGTGACTGGCTGACAGCGGATATGAGGGGAGCTCTGGTAGCGGAGAATGCCCCGAAGTATCTTTTTTAGTAGCAGCCGGCCCTGTAAGTGGTCATCCTACCCAGACCTAATACGGAGATTGCGAACCGCAGCTACTGGTAAGTAAAGTTTGATTGTGCTGTGACGGACCGTATAAGCTAAGTAGGAAGCAAAATAAGTAAGAGTCCCTTCAGAAGCAGGGAGGATGTCACCGTAAGGTAAGAGTCTGTTCATAAGGCAAAATTTAACAAAGCGCCTTTCCCCAAAGTTATATGGGCATTGGGTATTCCATGAGAGGGCCCAGTTGGTGTACTTGAGAACTTCATCCCTCAAAGGGTCATGAATGAAGGCGGATGTAGCAAGGGGTCTGGTCTACAAAGGGTGCGAGTTCCTGGAAACGCTGGACTTGAAATCCAGAGAGGGCATCAGCAATTGCGTTGTTCACTCCCGGGATGTGATGGGCCGACAAAAAAATTTCATTTCCATGTTTCATGGAAATAAGCACCAAGAAACCAACCAAATCCATTACCCTGGGAGGTTTGGAGTGACCCGAGTTTATGATGGCAACAACGCTCTCGTTATCGCTCCAAAACTGAAGGCATTTCCCAGAAAATTGGGGGTACCAGAGTGTGCAAGCAAGGACAATAGAGAATCGTTCCTGCCATTCGCTACTGATCCCTGTACGCTTGTCAATGAGAAGGTGTGGGGGCCAACGCCCTTGGAGCCATTTGCTGTTAAAAAAGCCCCCAAAGCCGACCAAACTAGCTGCATCAGTGTACATTTCAAGGTTGGGGGAGGAGGTGACATAGGAGTTGAGGAAGAAGGAGCGCCAATTCCACTTAGTACGAAATGCCTTCCACATGATAACATCCCGTTTAAATCCCTTGTTTAGGCGGATATCGTGGAAACGGCTGGGTACCGCTCTAGTGAGATTAATAATGCTTTGTAGGAAAGTTCGTCCCAGGACAACTACTTTGCAAGTGAACTGCAAGGTACCAATAAGGGACTGGAGATCTACTAAGCAGGTGGAACAGCGAGAGCTGAATGAATCAAGCAGCTGTCTAATCCTAGTCAGTTTGTCCTCGGGTAGACGAGCTTCCATGCGGGTACTGTCGAGCACAATCCCCATAAACTCCAGGACTTGGGAGGGGCCCAGGGTCTTGGCAACTGCCACGGGTACCCAGAGGGACATGAAAACTTTTAGGAGGGTACTCAGACTCTTCAAACAATTCAGATTAGTTGGTTCTGCTATAAAGAAATCATCTAGGATATGTATGACCCGGGACAGCCCGTAATTATGCTTCAGGATCCATTCCAAAGTTCCAAGACCTGGTTGAAGAGAAAAGGGAGACTGCAAAGCCCAAAAGGGAGGTAAAGGTCTACAAAGTATTGAGATTGCCACTGGATACCCAAAAGCTTCCAGTCATCAGGGTGGATAGGCATAACACGAAAAGCCGATTTTAGGTCTGTTTTGGCCATGACAGCCACGGCCCCAATGATTGCAGGATTTGGACTGCATCACCTACGCATACATACTGAAAGGAGTAGAGATCCTTAGGGATATGATCATTTATACTGTCCCCTTCGGGGTAAGATAAGTGGTAGATAGTATGCCACTCCGAAGAGTGATTTTTGGGGACCACGCATATGGGATGGCACTGAAAATCGGGGAGCGGGGATGAAGGAAAGGGGCCTGCGACTCTGCCCAACCGTATCTCCTTGGTAAGGTTTGCTGAGATAACTTCAGGGTGCTGAGATGCTGAAATCAAGTTGCGTGACACCCAGGACTTCTGGGGACCCACGTAACCAATGCAAGCCCCATACCGGAGGGCGTTAAGTAAATTAGTAACGAAATGGGGGTCAGGATGATTAGTTAATTCTAATGCTAAGGTATCTACATTAAGGGGAGTAGAGACTGCTGGGCTTTCGTTCCGCCGACGCTTGTCCACTTTATCTCTTGCTGCGACCACAGGATGTGGACGGTTTTACGCTGCTGGTAGGCTGCTTGGAAGTGGGGCAGTGGAACATCGCGTGGTGACAGTTGTGTGGGAAGTAGCAGGAGCGGCGCTGACAGCCTGAAGGTTTGTTGAAATCAAAACAGATGAGGGCGGAGCGGCGAGGCTTTCTACTGGTGTCCTGGTTGGGGCAGTTGTCTGATTGATAGGGACTAGAGCAGGAAGAACAGTGGGGTTTAGCAAGGCCGGAAAATGTCACGGTCCAAAGTTCTAAGTCAATTTTGTCCAAAGTTATGGTAAGATCGTATGCAGCACAGCGTCTGAACTGCTCGTCATAAGAGAGCCAGGCTAAGCAATGAACTTTGACACGGCCTGGCTAACGATTTGCTGATATTTGAGCAGCTCTAGGGGATGATTAGGGTAGACCCCAACGATCACTCCTTAGGAATTGCAAAACGCTTATATTACAATAAGAAGTTAAACGAGTCAAAATCTAATATGAGAGCCACCTGGCGTCTGCTTAATGACATTCGTTCATTACAAGAAAACAATACAGTTGACGCGTGTGTTTGTTTGAAAACAAGTTTAGCAATCAAAGAACAATCAAATATTTTCATCCAACATCGTTGGACGAGCACGTTTGACAGTTTAGCCTTTCACAATAGTGCATTAAATGGCTTTCCATGTTTGATCTAAACTGAAACATCTTCATCCAAAATTTCGCATTACAAAAAAATGTTTGATTGTTTAGCCACTCCAACAAACAAATCGTGCATAAACAGTAAAAAGCAACTATATGAGCGACATAACGTCAAAAATTTCAGCAATAATACGCAAAAATCATTTTTTGGACTCACTTGGTTCAGTGTTTGGTCAAACATTGTTTTGTGTTTAGCCACCAAACATTATGCTTGACAAACACAATAATGTGAATGATATATGAAATGAATCATATATAAACTGCGGAAATGAGATCAAATGAAGAATGATCCTCGCAGTTGTCAACGCAATTTATGCAATTGCGTAAAGAAGCCTGAAAAAAATTCAGGACTTCAATGGGGTTTGAACCCGTGACCTCACGATACCGATGCGATGCTCTAACCAACTGAGCTATGAAGCCACTGACGTTGGGAGCAGGTCAATTTGTGGGTTCATATGTTCCCATGAAAGAAATGAGTGTGAATGATATATGAAATGAATTTTTCTTACGTGAAAGATAGAAGCTGAACTTCAAAGAAGATGAAGTTGTTTTGCTCAAAATGAAGAAACCAACTGAATGTGAAATCTCAAGCCACAGAAAGCGTGCAGAAAATTAAGCCTCATTCTGGTTTGGGTGTCCCACACCTGGCTTGAGCCTGCGATAAAATTGAAAACCAGTACCTGGTCAGCAGTCAACTTAAAAAAAAAACCAGCTGACCTTGATGAGGTCTTAACTTGAGCCCACAATATGGTCACATAATACTGGTCAGTGGATACCTTGTTTTGACAGCTGTCAATTGGCCATAACATGGATGTCCAATAGCCTGTCAGTTGGAGTATGGCTGACATTTCAGATCACATACACGGAAGGGCGGACGTATGGGCGTACGTACGTACGGTGACCAAAACCAAATTTCCTCGAATAGATGGGTTACCACATTTTCTTAACCATGGTGCTCTACTTGGCAGCCCTTTGAGCTGCCGGAGCTCCGCTATTAACGTAGACCCTGGGAATGAGGATGGCGTGACCCTAATAGCGGCGGTTCAAGAATCAAGACACTAAAACATTCTAGGTGCAGTAGATGGATTGTTTTTAGTTTCTTTTTCATCATTGTTGACCTTGAGAATCAAAGACGGGTAAAAATCTAAAGAAGTTAAAATGTTGGAAGTATAGAAACTATCGAAACTATCGATAGTTTGCTACACGATCGCGATTGTTATCGATGTTTCATTTTCACTATCGATCCATTGCTATCGCAGCGTAAATATTACGATTAATCGATAGTTGTATTGTTACAGCCTTATGTGATAGAATAGTGAAATCGATTATAGGTTTGCAATATAAGGTGACTGGGTAAGTGTGATTGGTTGTCTGCTTCCTTGTTGGTTGGTATTTAGCTGATTCAGTAATATTTCAGATCTTGCGATGAGAAAATAATATTGAAGAGTAAACAAAGATTTGGTTCTTGTTTACAGCAAATGTTAAAATCTTCAGACTCGGCCAGCTTGCTCAATACAAGATGTGTTCAGCTCTTATGTCACAAGAGCAGTTATGTTCTACTAGGGCACCTTTTTCCTTCAAAAACTAGGAAAAATTATGGAAAATTTTGGAAAATTGGCTTGAAAAATAGGGTGCGCATTATATACAGTTGCGCATTGTATACACAGATACATTTCGAAAAAAAAAACTCTGATCAGATAACCCTATACGTGCTAGTTTGTAAACAGCTTCCCTTGCGTGACTCAAGTGATGCAGCTTAAACAGCAAAGAACTGGCAAATGTTTGGTATCTTTTTCTCATGAAAACGAAAAAGCTTCAGAAGTAGCCACATGCAGCCCTTGACTGCCTATCTTTTCTGATATCCTGCCAAAATGTGGAATACAGGGCTATCTCGAATGGGACTTTTCACATTGTCGTACATGCAGGGGTGCATGGTCAGTCATACATACGGTCATCAAAACCAAATTTTCTTGCACCGATGGTTACCATATTTTCTTATCCATGGTGGTCTGCGCGCAGAGCCCCGCTATATTTCACATAAAAACTATGTTTTAGAGCTCCTTGCACGATACATTCAAACGAAAATTCAAACTGATACCCCGTTTTCTGGACTGGCTGTACAGCATGTGCACTGAAAAGCAGTCAAATAATTTTCAGAGACAGAAAAGTTGTAATTTTGTGTCCAAGTTTTCGTGGCAAATATTAAATTTTAGGAAGGTATACACGGAGGACTGTGTTGTGGAGGAGGACTGTGTACTGTGTTGTCAGATGACAGAAGCATTTTTACATCCGTAGAAGCCAATAACGTTAAAAAAAGACTTGAAATTTTACAAAATATGCCTCTGTCACATCACAAAAGAGGTTATGATCTACCACTAGGTCATTAAACTATTTACTTTACTGAGTTTCTCAATGAGAACCTACGACAAAAACTTGCTATTGGTCTGCTATTCTGCAGTTCTCACTTACAGTTGGACAGCCTAAAATATCATCATCAAGCGCTAACCGCCACGCTGGTAAAATGACAATCAAGATGTAATTGTATCATCCCCTAAAATCCCTGTTAAATTTCAGCGGAATTGACTCTCAATTTTGAGAGACTTAATGCTTGAAACAGAAACAACTATCCTTTAAATTTGGTTAATGAAATTTATTCACAGCAAGTGTCCTACGCAACCTTAATTGGCATTTAATGCTGTCCAGTGACATCATGACATGTGAATGAAATTTATGCAATTGACCTCTTTTTCAATTTCTAAAACTATTTATTTTTTGTTTATTGTGCTGAAGCAATTAGGTCTATAACTTGATTGCAATTCAGGTTTCCTGCTGCAAAAGCAAATTAGAGAAGTAGTTGTAAACAATTTAGCATGCGCTACACATGTTTAGCGAAAACTGATTTTGCTATAAAAATTCACTAATTTGTTCCAAATGGAATACACCCATAGGCAGTTGTTTGAATAAAAGAACAGCTTTCTATTTTGCTGAGGCAATGGTATCGATGATGGTTTGCTCAGAAGTCTGGTCGATCTTCTCGCTATGAAACTACAGAGTACCCTTCCACTTCCAAGTGACACTACAAAAGGCTAGAATATTACTTGGAGATGGTCTTCAACACTGCGTGTCCGCGTATCCACTTCCATCCATATTTAGAGCATTACTAGGAGAGAGTGGTCTTCACCACCACATATCCATACTTTTCAGGGATGAAGCTTTGAAATGGCAGGGTATTCTGCAGTTACTCCAAAATAAATCTTCAACTGCTCGAGGCAGCTCCCCTACAAACAACTGAGGCTTGCATCAGTTTTTTGGCCTTGGAGTGTACCTGTTTAAATCAAAATTTCCTGTAGAAGACAAGCTTCGATTTCTGTGACACTACATTTTTTCGATGATCAAAGTTTATTTTCTCATCGGTTTCCAAGCAACAACTGTTACCATGGCCACAGCAATGCATGACCACTCATTTTGTATAGGTAAATTATTTGGAAATCAAGGCAGACACTTCATAAGGAGACTTTAAGAGTGTAAACTACTCAAGTCCCACAACTCATCCCAAATGAGAAAAAAATCTGTAAGAGCATTTTCAAGTAAATTGCAAATAAAGATTTGAAGTGTTGTTTTGCTCATTTTCTTCAAGCTTTACATGGAAATATAAACTTCTACACTTCTTTTTTTGTGAACAAGGAATTATGGTAGCAAAGCATTTTCAATTCACTTTGAGTCTCCTAGGTGGCTGTAATTGTAAGATATTTAAGTACGAAAACGGCTAAATTTATGCAAATTACGAGCTTTGTGGCCATTTTCAAACTAAAATATTTTACAATCACAGCAACCTAGGAAGCTCAATAGGAATTGCAAATGCTTTGCTACCATGAGAATTCCTTGAACAAAGGAAAAGAAGTGTAAAAGGTTAATATTTCCTTGTAAAGATTGCCAAATGAGGCACCTGAGGCAAGACAGGCTTGTTTATGTTTACGCGACTTACACCTGTTTTGAACTGAAAAAGTCTTACTAATCATTAACTCATTCTTGACGGGCTCTGTAATTTTCAGTCGCTGAAGACCGGTGCTTTGAAAACCTGTAACTTTTCCAAATCCTGGACCATGTTTGAAATGAGCGATTATTATTGCCAGATACTGAGTTTCTTAGACTTTATCACCCCGTAAACTTACTGAAAGTCCCGATTTTCCTTGAATACGACTGCTTATTCTGTTGCAAAACCAAAAACCCACTAGGACAACACCAAAAATAAGCAACTTTGTTTTGAAGTTTTGAAGGCAAAAAACCCTCTTCAAGCTAAAAGTCTACATTGGCAGTAAACTTCAACTCAACTTCTAGCAATCTGTTCCAATTTGCCCGCTCACTAACGCTATTTGATTTCAGTTGCTCTCACTGGTCTGACATGTTCGCTTGTGATCCAAAGGAATTCTGGGATATTCTTGGATAACTGCCACATTGGTGTCCACCAATTTCCATTCCAGACATTTTTTATAAGTGTTGAGCCACCCGGTCCTGCTGGCAAAATATTGCAGCGATTGCATTATTTACATGTCAAAACTCGCCAAAATTGCCATGCGAGGTCCCGGAATCTACTCACAGATCGGCTGGGAACACAATTTCACATCGTGAATCACCATGACTCGATTGACACTTTTCGGCGGCTCACTTGGTGTGAAATTGCTTCTCACCTCTGTCTTCTTCCAGAGGATTGCCTCTACCCACCAACCCAGCTTTATGATGCCAGGAAGGGGGGGTTCTGAGGTGGAAATGGCTCGAAAAACTCACTTATAAATCAAATACCTAGTGAGTTGTAGCTGAGTGATCGTTTACAAATAAACAACAGCTAGCGTGACATGAAAGATAGAGTTTTTGATGTTGTGGACTAGCGAAAACTCCATGGTAACCCCTTATATGGACTAGCCAGATCGACTTGACCTCAAACCCTTGAAAATTACAGAAAAACATGTAAAAAATGGCCGCCAAAAATGAGTTAAGTGTTCTGCCCAACCAAAATGGTGCTCAGATTAATTTGCACTGTGTACCTGCAAAGATCTTGTTGATGTAGCAGCTTCAACACCTGCTTCAGGATACGAGCTATTTTGATTATGTGAGGTAGATGTCTTCAAAAAAGCGCTCTGTGTCATGACAGGTCCACCCTCTACTGCAACAGATTCAGTCTTTGATGTCTTCCCTGGAAAAGGCAGTTCTTTGTTGTCCAAAACCTCGTTTTCTTGCTGTATGTAGAAACATCCAAGAATACATTAGTAGCCAAATTCGCAAAATTAGTAAAACTGGTTTGTCAAGGTGACCTTGTGTGGCTTACCCTTTGTGCTTTATCTGAAAAAAATTAGGGCTTGTTCCTTTTTTATTTCTTCTTTTGAAAACTGGCCCTAGTTTCCAAATCTCATGACATAATTCTCACTTTGTCAAAACTGCCAATAAAATTCAGCATTGATAAACAATGTTTTCAATATATTACAGTTATTACCTGCTTAAACTACTCCTTTTAAATGCAAATTACTATCATATATTTCTTGAAGGTATCAGTATACCAGAAATGACTGTGGATAGAAATAGAACGTTTACACCGGCGCTTGGACAGAAAACCCCCTGACAACCTATACATTTTCTAAAAGCTTAGTATTTGTAGAATTCAATGTCGAAGTTAAAATTTTAAGAAAAGAGAATGTGTATTGTATATATTAAGAGAAAAAGTGAAATTCAAGGCTTTGCCTTAATCGCATTCTTTTTCCTACGTGAGCCTCAAACATTACACGTTCATATTACAAGTGGAGATGACCGAAACTTATGAATGCATAATTAGTGATAACAGAATTAGAAAATTTATTTTAAAAAGTAAAATAGTATTTTTTATTATTCGTTTTGCAAAATGTTGATGCTAATCTTCCAGATTCCAATTGTAAAAAACATGCTAATTGAATTTTCTGGCCAATCCAGGTAGGATGATACCCAAAGTTCACAAAAAGGATATTGAATGCCAGTGTGAATTTGACTCTCATCACAACAGCACCATTTAAATATTAGACAAACAGACAGTCTTTATTTCAGCACAATAAAAAATTAAAGCTTAACAGCTTGTGGGGTCGTGCAAATTAAATAAAAAACATTTAAAAATTAAAATGAACATTATGCAAACTATGTACATGATAAAATCATTCACCTAAAAATTAAGTGTTAGTTAATTGCTAAGACTCTGACTAAGAACTATTTACATCAAACAGACAAACAGGCAACTTGTGGATAATGTTGCTCACAAGATAATGGAAGCTAATTTTTCACTCTTGTTTTACTGGTCAGAGCAAGATACTCAACTCATCAAAAACGGACTGACTTCTTGTCTTGCCGATTTCCCACTCTTAGATGAATTCTCCGTAATGTTTCCGTTCCGAAGTGAAAACTTTCCTACCGCAGCCAAACGAATATTAATTTCCAGTCCTCACAAGAACTTTTCAAGGAGACAGCACCCTCTGTGGTCGCATTGAATTGTGGGCATAAAATGGCCTCTCGAGCGTGGGCAACACATCTTCAAACATCCAATTTTTCGCCTAAGTCATAAAAACAACTCTCCTTTCTAAATTTCTAGCATGGCAACCTTTGGCAAATGGGCCAAGACTCTGACTTGTGGGTCTCCAGACTTAAAATGACGTCTTTCGACCACCAGGCTGGTGAGTTTCAATTAAATTTAGCTAGCGATCGACACCTCAAAGCCACGTAAGTTTCCTATCAATAAAACTTAAATAGATGTTTTAACCGCCAAACATATAGTCTACGTCACACTATCAAACAGTCCTTTCTACTTGTCAATCATTTCACACGCTCTCCAGGTAATTCAATTACTGCTTGAATATTAATACGCATACACATACAAATGAGCTGAACTGAATTGAAGGGCTGAGAGCATAAATTGCCTATGTGTAATTTTAGGTCGTTTTTCGGTTTTGCTCGGAAATGAAACAAAAATCAGTGAATAAAAATACTGGACAATGTTTTTGAATCGAATTGCTTGTAGGTCACATGCAAAAATTTGTTTCATTTCTGAGGAAAATTGAAAAACGACCTAAAACTACACATAGGCAGTTTATGCTCTCAGTCCTTCATTTATTATGGGAGGGGCGTGGTGGGAAAGACCAAAATTTGTATATGGCACCCTTTTTGTTTGGTCATGTGATCTACAAATGTTTCCTTTTTTCAGTTTTCTCTTTCTCTGGTTTCCCTTCTTTAACGATATATTTCTGTTCAGATTCCCAATTATGTGTTGAAGAGTTTTTAATATACAGAATAACAAATTTAAACAATTATCCTGCTCAATCTTGTGGAAGATTGCAGGAGTATAGCCTTCGGCCTCGTCAGGCTAAATATTTAACAATTGTCCTGCGAAATCACACAGAATATTGCCTGACACTTAGCCGACGAGAAAACACAAAGCATTTAGTGCAAAAAAAGCTGAAAAAGCCACCATTCTTAACCGTGACACAAAAAAATTATGTATATCGCAGGATATTGGTTGATCATGCATGATGAATATTGAAAGCGCTATGACCATATCTGGACTTTATACTCATTGGCTGCGTGGCACTTAAAAATGTAATAGTATATAGGTGTCCACTTGAAGTAAACAAAAAGTGCCATATTTTTTTCCAATGTTTCCAAACGTTTCTGGCTTGGCCCTTCTTCAGTGGAAAAGAAGTTCGTACGAATGACCAAACTTGTTTTTCCACTGATGTAGGACCAAGTATAGAAATATGACACTATCCGTTTACTTCAAGTGAATACCTATAATTATACTATTGTCATGATATGACACTTTTCTTTACTTCAAGTGAGCACCTTGTCACGATGTGTTGAATAACAGGAGATATCTTGCAAGATTGAGCAGGATAATTGTTAAATAGCCTGTGTCCGGCTTACCAATGAAAATGGTGGAATAAATAAATACATATTTATTAACCCTTTGACTCCTACACTGGACAAAACTGGCCGTGCAGAACCACGCCCCTTGTACCACTTGTGACGTCATCAGTTTTAATGCTCGCAGACAACTTTACCATGTAACATGTGTAGGGAAAAAGAAATTTTGCTTTCTGCACATGCCCGAACTTTAAAAGCTCTAATTAAGCATCAGGAACAGAACAACGCCAGGAGCTCTACCAGGAAACAGAGTTTTAGGCAGTTTTGGTTCTTTTCGGCTAGATTCTATCAGAAAATGGCTCGACAAGCTTTAAAAGGTGTTTTTTGGCAAAATGTTCAGGAGCAAAAGGGTTAAGCAAAGTACACAGTTTTCTGAAAAAAAAAATCCACCTTTGAGCATAAAACAACCCAGTTTGCCCATAAAATGCCAAATTGGGTGGGAAACACAACAAAACACGAATTTTAGCACTTTTCATGAACCCTTTGACTCCTACACTGGCCAAAACCGGCCATGCAGAACCATGTCCCTTGTACCACTTGTGATGTCATTAGTTTAACACTCGCAGACAACTTTACCATGTAACATGTGTAGGGAGAAGAGATCTTTCAAACCATACCCAAATGAGCATGATTCTGTCAAACAGGCCGGGGAAAACACAAAAAAACCAAGTGACGTTGACCCGAAAAATTTGAGTGAAACTCTTGTTCCACTACCCACTACACCACCTGCACTTCCTTCCATCTAATCCTACAATCCTAAAAGTTTTCCCCAAATCTTTTCCCACCAAAAGGAAGCTCAGAAAATGCCCAGCAAGAAAGAAAGAATGCAAGGCATGAAAAGCAAAAGAAAGGGGAGGAGAGGAAGCTAAAGGTAGAAGGCAAGGGGGCAGTGACACTTTTCAACCCAAAATCTCAGGAACAGAAGGACGCCAGGAGCTCTACCAGGAAACAGAGTTTTAGG
>JAEMWC010000428.1:375000-420000 GCA_016490735.1 Pachyseris speciosa
CGCTTGATATTTGACACATAGACCACAGGTTTGCCATCCTGAAGGACAACTGCACCTAAACCCATCTCGGATGCATCTGATTGGATGCTGCTGCTCTTCGACTGCTAAAAGTATGCCAACACTGGTGTGTTTGCAATTTCATTCTTGATAGCTTAAAATGCTGCTTGCTGCAGGCCCTCCCACATGAAAAGGGTGTGCCTCTTACAGAGTGCTCTCAGTGGGGCCGTTAACTCTGCTAAGGTCGGGCTGAAGAGATTGAGGTAATTCACCAAACCAAGGTAGCTTTGAAAATCCTGGAGATTCTGGGGTGGTTTCATCTCTGTGATCGCGCGTACCTTTCCAGGATCTGCTTTCCACCCAGATGGTGTCAAATTTCCTCTAAAGAAGTGGCAATCTCGAGACCTGAATACAAACTTTGTTGCATTGAAAGCGAAGCTGTTGACTCTAGCTGTTTCAAGAAGCGTAATGACTGCAGCATCATGGGAAGCTTCACTGTTGCCATGGCAAAGGTTATCAACAGCAATTCCGGTTGTACTTGAGACATTCCTCAGGACTCTATCAACTCTCTCCTGGAAGACATCTCCTACCACTTTCAAGCCAAAAGGCAGGCGCAGCCATCTGTATTTTCCCCAAGGGGTGTTGAAGGTTGTCAGAAGACTGCTCTCTGTCTAAACGAACATGCCAATAGCCTGACTTTGCATCTAGTAGACTGAAGTACTTTGAGCCTGCCAGCTCTGGCAAGATGTCATCAATTGTTCTACTATACCACTGATTTCACTTGATGACCTTACTAAGATCTTTGGGATCGAGGCAGAGCCGTGAGAGAGCCGTCTGGTTTCTTGACAGGGACAACTGAGTTAATCCACTCAGTATGCTCTTTTACCTCTTTAATAACCCCAAGCTGTACCAATCTTCCCAACTCTGCTTGGTAAGCTGCTCTCAAGCTAACAGCTACTTGGTGGGGTGGATGCCGTACAGGTTTGTAACCATCTTTTAATTGAATGTGGTATGGCCCACCTGTCAAGGTTCCAATCCCCTGGAACACATCTGCATACTCCTGCAACAGGTATTCCTTGGTTGTGCGCAGCTTGTGAGTTTTGCTGTTAATTGTTATCTTGCTAGCACTACACTCTTGAACTGCTGGAACCACAGGATACATCTGCTTCCGGATCGTAGGAATTGTTGGGTTCTCTGCAGACTTTGGAGGTTCGTCCCTGACCAACTTAACAGTCATGTTCATCTTGTTCCAGCTTGAACTGCTGGCTCCTGGATCTTGGGGAAACTGACGTATTCCATTAGCAATGCCTGATTCCTTCCGAGGATCACGTGAACTTTGCTGTCTGCAACCTCCGGCGATGTGAAGGCTTTGCTCCGCAGTTGAAACACAATTGTCGCCCAGACTTTCTCTGTTTGTTATCCGTGAAGCTTTTCTGCGGCTGGTGTTTGCCCTTCTTGGCTTCATGAAGTCGTGTTTTACCCTTAGTTTGAAGCTTATGGACTTCAATGACTTGTGCAGGATTGTTTAAAAATTCCGGTCGCATATAGCCAACCTGGTTAGCAGTGGCATCCTGACTCCTGCTTCTTCTAGCGTCAATGCTGATCCTCTTTCAATACACTTGTAATAGGTGTCTTTAGAACGTAGCCCCATTACTATTGCATCTCGAAGTAGTCTGTCGCAGGCTGCTGGAGGGTACTCACACTGGTCACATAGAATAGTGGCCTTGTCAATGCACTCTGCAAGGCTTAGATCTCCCTGATTGAGGCAACAGAAATTTTCTGCGGTTGCAAGTGCGTTGGAATTCCGCTTTGTCCAATCAACAAACTTTTTTAGAAGCATGCTGGGATCTCCTTTTTCCTCTTGTGAGAGATTCAATGACTTGATGTGTGTCCTTCCAACTTCCCTGTCCAAATGAGAACATAGTTCACTTTAACAGCCTTGCTCCTTGCCGCCAAAGGACCGTTTAATAGAAGCTCGCACTCGCACACGGCGATGGCAAATGTCCAGGCACAGTCATTATCCACTGAAGACCTTCAATGTAATCTGCGGCGTTAATACTGGCTGGGTTTGTAGATTCCTGACACCATATTAACTACTTTGATTGCTAAAGGATCTTTATTACTAAAACATTTACTGACACACGATTCCTACACTACATGACATGAAGGAGAGAGAGAGTGAAATGAAATATAAAGGGAGTATTTACACTCTGTGCATTAAATATTCTGGAGTTCCTTTGCAAAATGAATACATTAAAATTCTGCACAAGTGAAAAAGACTAATGAGCTAGCAACAAGAACCAAGTACAACTACAATGGCATTAACGAACTAGTGACAAACTTTTACGATTATGTAACAATCTAGTGAAGAATATTATAATAAAAGAACTTTTTGAGAATAATCTGCTTATCTATATTACACTGTAACATCCGTAGCTTGACAAAAAACTTAAAACTCTTTTAAACGACATTTTGCAAAGTGTTAAAGAACTACCGAATATCATAGCTATTTCTGAAACAAAACTTTCAGATAGTAATCCACTAGATGTTTCAATTCCAGGCTATTCATTTTTAGGTGCGAATTCTAAAACCTTTGCCGGAGGTGTGGGGCTATATGTGTCAGAAAATATTAATTTTAAACGTAGAAATGATTTAGATCTTGGTTTGTTTGAGGGGCTTGAGAATTGTTGGATTGAAATTGAAAGAAAGAAACAAAAGAATGTAGTTATTGGATGTATTTATAGACATCCATCCCAAAATCGTGAGTGATTCTATCAAGCCATTAAATCTAAATTAGAGATGTTAAATAACGAAGGCTGTGAGGTTTATATTACAGGTGATATAAACATTGACTTTTTTCGATACAATACTGACAACAAAACATCTGAATACCTTGATATGCTGCTAAGCTTGGGTTATTTACCAATAATCACTAAACCTACAAGAATTACTGACCATTCCGCTACACTAATAGATAATATCTACACAAATGTTCCCCAAAAGGTGGTTAAATCTGGAGTCTGTCTTGCTGGAATAACTGATCATTTGCCGATTTTTTGCACTGTTGATAATAAGCTCCCAACATATGACGGGTTGAAGTATTTCAGAGATTTTTCTAGATTCAAAGATGAGCTGTTTATTAATGATCTTAACAACTTGAACTTTAACAATCTGGTTAGTTCAGATGTGAATCAAAGCACGAATAATATTCTCAAAGCTCTAACAAAGATAACAGATAAGTACGCCCCTTTAAAGAAAATCTCTAATTCACGAAAAAGGTTGTTAAAAAAACCATGGATATCAAAATGTTTGTTAGTCTCAATTAAAATGAGGCATAAGTTATTTAAATCCCATTTCCTAAGTAAAGATCCTGATAAGATAAAGCAATACAAAATTTATAACAATAAACTTAACAAGCTCAAAGAACAAGCAAAAAAGAATTATTTTACAGCTCAATTTAACTTAAATAAGCACAATATAAAAGCCACCTGGGGACTAATAGGAATGTTAATCAATAGAAAAAAGAATCCAAGTTCATCTATAAATCATTTATTCTATAACAATAGGATCTACACTGATAAAAGAGACATATGTGAGCATCTCAACTCTCATTTTATTAATGTGGGCCCAAGCTTGGCTGCACAAATAGGTGACTATGGTAACCTTAATCCAACTCAATATATCACAAGATCATATAGTAATAGTTTTATGTTCCGTGCTATTAATGTCCAAGAAGTAAAAGACCTGATACAAAACTTGAAAATCAACAAAGCTTCAATTGGCATTCCTAACAAATGTATAAAATTGGCAGTAGACCACATTAGTGAAGCCCTGATGGAAGTGTTTAACTATTCTCTTGTTCAAGGGATAATGCCCGATATATTAAAGGTATCGAGAGTAACCCCTATAGAAAAAGGCGGAGATGCAACTGACCCATCTAACTTTCGCCCAATATCTACACTTTACTCATTTGCGCAAATCTTTGAGAAGCTTGTCTACTCCCAAGTTTTAACTTGTTTTAACTCATCTAGAAAAATATGATATTCTGAACAAATTTCAGTTTGGCTTCCGCAAAGGACGATCAACAGAACAGGCGATAGTAGAAATTAGTGATAATTTGAAGAAAGCCATAGACAACAACCTATACACTTGCGGAGTCTTTCTAGACTTCGCCAAGGCTTTTGATACTGTAAACCATCAGATCTTGCTTAAAAAGTTAGAGTCATATGGCATAAGGGGTATACCCTTAAAGTGGTTCACAAATTACTTGTTTAATAGGCAACAATATGTTTCTCTTAATAGTGTTGAGTCATCAAACCAAACGATGAAATGTGGTATACCACAGGGTAGTTCCCTTGGCCCTCTTTTATTCTTACTCTATATAAATGACATTTCTAACTGCTCTGATAAACTGGACTTTAGGATTTTTGCTGATGACACTAATGTTTTTGCCTCATCACCTTCTATTCATGATCTTGAAAAACTAATTAACGAAGAGCTGGCTAAAATTAAAGAATGGTGCGATCTAAACAAGCTATCTATAAATATTAAGAAAACTAATTACATGATTGTTAAATCCCCTAACAAGAAATCAGGAAACATAAATATTAAATTACCAAATAAAGATGGAAATAGTGACGTAATAGAAAAACGAGATCATATTAAATACTTAGGTGTCTTACTTGATGAAAAGCTTTCATGGAAGCACCACATAGCATACGTCTGCTCTAGAATTGCCCGAAATACTGGGATTTTTAGCAAACTAAGGCATTATATGTCTCTAGCCCAATTAAAACAACTTTATTATAGTCTTGTCAATCCCTACATATCTTATGCTATTCTTGCATGGGGGAGTGGGTATAAAACTCAAATCAAAAAAGTACAAACAAAACAAGACACAGTAATAAGAACAATATTTTTTGCCACTACTCATGGAAATAACACTGAAAGTGCTTTTCCCTTTATGAACCTATTAGATATCCTATCAGTTAATTCTATCTTTAAATTGCAAGCACTTAAATTTGCACATCGTTAGCATAGCAAAGCACTAACAAACATCTTTGAAAACTATTTTCAGTATGCTACTGATATTCATAGTTATAATACCAGATATGCCACTAATAAAAATTTTTATAAGCCGTGCACAAGAACCAACATTGGAAAACAATCAGTATCTTCAATTGTAGTTGACCTTTGGCAAGATCTTCCAACTAGCTTGAAAAATCTTAACACTTTTACCTTTCCTGGCAAAAAGAATTTCTTCTTAAAACTCAATCCAGTAAGTAAAATCATGTCAACGACTGCCTATATATGTGCTTATTTTTTCGTCTTAGTTTTTAAATGTGTGTATCTGTTGTTGTTTCTGTGTTGTTCTTGTCGTATCTGCTACAATTTGTTTAATTAACTTTCCTTAGCTAGGGGCTAACTAGAAAACTTAGTTTATTTAGCCCCTAGACACCTTTAAATGGTAATGGTTTAGCTTTTTTTTCCCTTTTTACAGATCCAAATTTCTTTCAAAAATGTAATGCTAATTGTAAGAAAAGGTGTAAATAATAAAGATTGTTGTTGTTGTTGTTGTAAGGGTGACTATATGCCATGTTAACAAGAAGTGTATACCATTATATCAACCTCACACCTACAACTCGGATTTTCTGAGTTAAAAAAGGGAAGACCCATGCCAAAAAAGTTTAAAAAAGGACTGTCTTTTTGTTAAAAGAAGACCAGAGACTGGTTGCATTTATGAAAAGGTTGACATTACGACATTCAATTTAATGTTGGAAGTTAAATCAAAATAATAATGCAATTCAGTAATTCTTAAATAATATGCAGAACCCAACTTCACTGAACTGAAGTATCCACTCTCTCATACCAATAAAAGTAACACTAAATGTAATGAAATTCATAGTTACGTACATTTTCTCCTGTATTACTCCCTGCAGGGGCATCACTGTCTTCCGCATGATCAAACACACATTTCAATTTAGAGTCCATAAATGCACTTTGGTCAGCCTCTTTCCACTGTAACAATAAAAAATGGGGTAAATTAAATGCATTACCTTCATGACTTGGCTAAAAAGGTGAAGCTGCAATGATAAAACCCAGTCATAACAAAGTTTCCATTATAACAAATAAAATGACAGTGTAATGTCAAAACCCCTGTTATTACAAACACAATCCAGAAGTGCAAACTTAATAAAAAAAATAATGCAATCACACAACTGACACTAAAGGCAAAAAAAACTATTTAAAAACTGACTGTGAAATACTCTACATTTTCTTCAACAACAACAACAATCCTTTATTGTTCCAATAATATTTTAAGTTAATACAAAAATTTAATTAATTAAGGAACTTAATTGATTAATGTAAGAGTATCAACTCACTGAAATAACTACAGAGCTAAAAATGTCAGGGAGCAAGATTAATCATGATAATAAATTAAATGTTATAGTGGAGGTACAATATGATTGTTATACATTTACCAATTAGACCGCTAACACATACAAGTATTAAGGTAAATCAGAGGAAGAAAGAGAGGAGATAAAAAAATTATATTAAACAAATATACAACAGTATCATTTAAGCATTGAAGCTGAGCACCATCAATACAATCAACCCTGTATTAGTGGCAGTATTACGTAGTCACCCTCTATTACACAATCACTTTTCAAAGTCTTAAAATTACTTCTCTTAATTACAGTAATTTTGACCTCTATTAAGTGGTTGCGGTTACCCTTTACTACATCCCAAACAAGTTGTTTCTATTGTCTTGACCTGTATTAAACAGTCACTCAAACATTGTACCAGATAACCTGTCAGGAAAGTGTAACTTGTATCTGTATTTACTTTCGCAAATCATTAAATCACTGGAAAATGACGTTTGTACTTTGTGGTGTAAATTCTTCTATAGTATATGTTTTTCAGTTAACAACCTGCCATACTGACTCTAAGAAATTACCTTTGCTGCAGTTTCTTAACCAAGTAAGTGGTTTTGTGAGCACTTTTGTGCATTAACTGTACATTAATTGATTTAATGTGATATGAAATGGCCTTTTTTGTTCTTTGAAAAATGCATAGCTCAAAAGATTCAGTACTAGGACTTTATTTAAGTGTCAAGTTCCAGGAGTGTTTCTGGGGTAATGGAGTGCGAAACTCAGAAGGATTTTGGTGCAGTAGGCGGACTCGTGGAGCCATAGCAGTTTGAATTTGTTGCCCCTGAAGGCTATGAAGAGCCAGAGGAAGAAGACAAAGACAACTTATCTCTGGCCATAATAGAGTGCTAAAGTGTGACGTCACAAATATTAGAATTTTGAAATTATGGGATTTGTTGAGATTTTCAGAAAGAGCAAGATGAAAGATGCTAACTTGCCAAAAAACAGCATTTCAAGGCAAATTGGCTCTGAGATATTAGCACCGTTATGCTCTGCTGACTCCATACAAATCCTTCTAAATTTTACTCGGTTCATAACGTTAGGAACTGAGTAAAATTTAGAAGGATTTGTATGCTTTCAGTTTCTTTTGGCTTCAGTAATTCTACAGTGGATTCGCAGCAAACAACATTGGTAAATGCTAATAGGGCGATAGTTTAGAGCGGTACTGTACATCAACATTTTGACTGGTAAGGGAAGTACACTGCATTACATCAGTATTAATGAACAAATATATAAATTATATAGACAAATGAGATCTGTAAATCGTAGTAAGAAGAATATACACTACAATGAAAACCAACTACAAAACCATAAAAACCACTAAACATTAAACATTGAAAGCGTGCAAATAATACATACCAGAGTTTCGTGATCTGCTTCTCCTTCTGGGGCAAACATTGTCTGAACCATGAACTTGTGTTTACTCTTCTCCTTTGGATCATACTCAAATGGTTGCAACATTACTAAATGATCAGAAAGCAAAATCCACTTCACAATGCAATTAAAGTGTTAATGAAATAAACCTTTTCTGTTTTACCACAGATTAATACCAGATTTTATTTCTGTATGTTATAATTAACCAAAGGACAAAAACAACAAGAGGCCATGTTGGCCTTTACTTGGTCTTCCCGCAAAAGGCAATTACAAATTGCAATTTGCTACTTCACTGATTCACCTGCACAGTTGTGATATGACAAAGTTAGAATAACAAGATCTGAATTCCTTTCCATATTTTTTCACTATTGTATCATGTTCATCACGAGCAGATAGTAGCACTGCCTTCTCTAATACAACACATTCTTCAAGTACAGTCAACACTGCTTGTGTTATGGATGTTTAGAAAATGATGACCCAAAACACGACGACATAGAACACTAACCAAGTAGAAAACAATGACCCATAAAAACAATGAATGATTAGTGGCTTTTGTCTGCTTTTGATCCCAGGAGTTTGTTTCCTCATATAGGTCCGCTAGCATGGAGTAAAAACCATTACAGAACACAGGATTTTTTGGCATAAATGTTACTGGAATCTCGGTGAAATGAGAGGAGAAAAAATATTCAGCAGGGTGAAACTGTGTGCTGAAATACGTCACTTGAAACAGGGACATTGCTAAAGAGAGTAAGGTTTCTGCAGCCAGTTCTATAGTTGGATTTCACATCACGCAATTTAAAAATATAATCGCTTATCATTCAAAAATAATGTCAAGAAACTGAGATGTTGTACAAAAATAGTAAATAAACTACCTGTAAAAGTCTCAGGAGTGTGTGATATCCCGTACTTGAGTTACCGGTATTCAGCAAAATGAAATGTACCCCTCAAAATTACAGCAGTTTAGTATGTGGAAGCCATGGGCACGATTACAACATCTGGACTTCAGTTTTGCTATGTTAAAACCTTTCGTCTCGCTGTTGAACTTGCAAAAAATCCTGTTGACACTTCTGTCTACATATTAGTTGTTCACACCTCGTAAACACAAGGTGAATCGTCATTTTAGCGTTCGTGATGTTAACATGGTGGCCTTTGGAGGCCTTGTTTTGTGCAACCTCTTGGCCCTTCTGAGAGGTATTTCTAAATTTAGCTTGCGCTTGCGTAGAAGCGCCAGAAGTGAGCTTTGTCGATGAAACTCAACAAAGAAACACAAGGCGCATATTTAGACTCGGCCAGATGGCCAAGTAATAATCAATTGCAGACAGTGACAAGCAAAATTAAATTTACCAGTAGTTGCCCTGGGAAGCATAATTATTCTCAGTTGAAAGTAGACCCACATTTTAGGCAAAACACCATAAAAAAACCATAACGTGACAAAGCTTCAAATATTCAATAAGACAAATGCAGGAAATCTTCCCCTTCAGATTCTCAGAAACACATTTTTCTTTGGTTTATAGCACTCCATGCCATTACTAAGGTATTCCTCTGAAATAAAAGTGACAACAAACTTTTGTTCAAACTTTCTCCACTCAATATTTATAATTAGCCTGATACAGGCTCAGAAGAAGGCTACAGAAGTGCCTACAGCGGTCTCTGTATGATTTGAGTATATACGTTCAGATTCTGAACATAAAATACTGATTGGCTAATTCGATAGCCTCTGGTACAGCCGGACTTGTCACGACCATGACACTCATCAAACAAGCGAAGCAGAGTTTCAGTCAATTTTAACACAAGTAATGCTTTTCTGAGTAAAGCTATCTCAACTTTGTCTCCAAGGTCCTGTAAACCAATTGATAAAAAAAGAAAACGACCAGGCAATTCAGGGTTAGACATCTGTTCAGCTGAATTGCTAGCCACCGGGCTAGTGACCTTTAGAAATCCACTAGCCCACAGCACATCTCAGTAGCCCAAGCTCCTTCTGAGGATCTTTCTTCACACCTTACCTTGTTCACACCTTCTGCAAATTGAACAGAACATTTTTCCTTCGTCATTCATGACGTGATATTCAAGCCATCCGAACATTCCTTTTCACGATGGATTGAATACTCTATTTACGTTTATCATTTTCGTATTTTCTCCATTTCTTTCAAATTTGTTTTGAATTACCTTAGCCTTTTTGGGTGGTCGGCCATTTATAGCTCAACAGACATCTCTCCATCTGTGATCGAAGTTTCTCTGAAATGTCTTCAAGTGCAAGGCGGTGGTATTCATGATCGACACGATAAGAGACAAGACCACCTGGAATGGTAGTTCTTAATACCTGATTTAGTGTCATTCTCATTAAAACTTTGCAAAATTGGTCTTCTTACTGGTTGTCGAGTGAAGATAATCAAATAAAATGTGGTCCTCCACAGGATTTCAGGTAAAATGGTGATGACACGGGCACATGTGCGAGGATACGGCATGCAAAGCGTGTCATTTGTCATGGATATGCAAATATATAATGAAGAAGACAAAAAGTGGCATGCAGCTTTTGTTTTCCGTGACTTAACATGCATAACCTTTTGTTCAAGCTAGCGTGCAATTTGTCACGCGGAGAGTGTGATTAAACATGGGAAGCGTGTTATGTTACACGATTATCTAGAGAACAGGGCTCGGCGAGACTGAAGCAAAACCGTGCAAGGTTTGAATACAAGCTCACCGGTACAAAACAGTGCAAACAGTTGTTTGCATAAAATTATGGTAACACAACATGCATTTTGTCAGCTGAACGAAGTTTGTTCAAAGTGCAGCAGCTCAGAATGAAGAAAAAATAAAGGAGCTTTATTTTTCATAAGCAGTCGAAGATGTGTAATCTTTTGACCTTGAAAATCTTCATTTCACAGAAGATAATTATCGTTCTTATCGCCGCGTAATGTGTCACACCACAGGAACATTCTGGTGTGAACTACAGCAGTAGCACGATGTTTGAAATGGGCCATAAATTAAAAAGTAAATATTTTTCTGAAACAATTTTTTTAATTCGCATTTTCCGCTATGATTAAGCACTGACTTTCATAGATATGGAGGTTTTTCGAATCTACTCTTTAGTTCCCATGAGAGTATTTTCATTTGCATATCAGACGTGCTTGAAAGCACGTGCTCTGAAATGTGATAATCGCAAACACTTCCATTGCGAAATGTAAATTGTGTTTCTTTAGAAATTATACAAACCTTGTTCGTCCATCTATCCACTTTTGTGCACTGACATATGAAGCCGGTTAACTCGAGCATTCTCCTCGCTGGCAAATCAAACCAAATCGCCATTGAGCATGTGTAACAATTTACGCTTTTGTAATCAAAGTGAATCTTTAGTTTTTACACGCAAGCGACAAATTTCCTTGAATCAAGTTAGGATGCAACTTTTTTGCATGCATTTCGTTATTTGTGACCCTCCACGGGAAAACGTACACTAACGATCATCCGTTAAACGTTAGAAAACTAACGGTTAGTTAACGAATTGCTAACGGCTTTTAAGTCCTACTAACGCTTAGTACTAACGTTCTAACGCTTGGCCCTGACCTTCTAACGATTTGTCCTAACGCTCTAACGGTTTGTTCTAACGCTCTAACGGTTTGTGCTAACGCTCCAACGGTTTGTGCTAACGTTCTGACGGTTTGTCGTAAAGTTCTAGCGGCTGATCTCCAGTTCTAAAGGATCATAAGTTGTGAACGATGTATATAAGAATTGCGGATGAAATGAATCGAAGAATGATCATTGCGGGTTTTTTTAACGGTTCGTTTTAAGACGCTTGTGCGGTCAGTATTACTTATCGCTTTCCTTTTAACGAAGTCTTCAGTTAACCGATCGATCGAAACAAGGAAGCGTGGTGCTGCCAAATTCTTTTTGCAACGGCTAAGACTGAGAGCATTCAATGAGGCCTTCCAAGGAGAAGCGACTGCGAAAACATTTGTGAATCTTCTCCCAAAACACCGACAACTGGCAGAAATTTTCCGAAAAAGCAAAGTTTGTGACAGTTACAATTCTCTCGCTTTCAAGCAAGAGACGGAGTCGTATATTAAACGTGCGACAAAGCGACACCAGACGATCACACTGTCTTCAATTCACTGTGAAGCCGACAGCGTCTTTTGTTGATGTTTGGCAGTTGTCTAAATTCCATATTCTGCTAGTTTCAAAAATTACATAAGTGGATCTTTTCAGTTTGGTGGAAAATTAAAATTAGTCTCTTGCTCACTGACATTTTTCAGACAAACAACCTTATGCAATTTTTTTTTTAAATTTGATCCACTGGGAATGAAGAGCATACGTGATAAGCATTGCGTGACGACCCAAAAAAGACGAATGTTCGTATGTGTGGAATACCTGATACCTGTGGTATCCCACACTATTGCTATCGACTCTGTAAAAAAAGCTAGCTAACATAATACCCGAAGCTGTTCGACTGAGAGCGACGAAATTTGACTGGAAACTCCGATTACGACCATTCAAAAGCGGTCAGACAAATATTGGCGACGCTTGACTGATTACAGCCGATAACGCAAGATCTAGAGAGAGATAAACTACGTTCTTACGAAATTTTTCGCTCCATCTGATGGAAGGATTTTACAAAATATAAACTTATTTATTTTCATTGAAAGTCAAATACAATTGTCGTCGAGTTCTTCAACAGACGCCTTGATTTAGGGAACGGAAGGCTCACAGAAAGCGATGGGAAATATTTTTTTATCGGCAGCATGTCACGTGCTAGGCAACGAGAGCGGTCGTATTTTATTTTTGGCGCAATGATTCGGCGGATATTTCAGAGCAAAGTTTTGAGATTTCTTTGCCAGTTTGGAAGAAAACTTTGTTTTACCTTTTTGCTACAATGTTAACATTAACTAATAGTGCTTACTCCTGAGGCGAATTCAAAAGAGAGAGAACAAACAAAGAGAACAAAAACAAAACATCGAGCTCTCTTAAGCGTCTTTCGAGTTTCGTTCATCAGAAACTGTGGAGCGTTGGAAATAAAAGGTTTGGACTTTCTGATTTATGTATGTCAAACCGCATGTTCGTAAAGATTACATCAATCGGCGGTTCGAAAAATGATCCTCATCTTTTCGCAAATATCGTTTTTATTTAGCTGACGTGTGTTCTTCAGATACGGCTACACTCTAACGGGAAAGGTTCAGATGCAAACACGGTTGAATAACGCCACTAACGGATATGACTAATGCTCTAACGGGCAAGGATCAGGTGCTAATGGTTTGACTTACGTCACTAACGGAAATGACTAACGCTCTAACGGGCAAGGATCAGCTGCTAACGGTTTGACTAACGCTACTAACGGTTTTCATCGATGTTTCTAACGGATGACTAACGGATAGCTAATGTTTTAGACCGTTTAACGGAAGGTCGTTAGTGTACGTTTTCCCGTGGAGGGTCACATTTAGTAGGTCACAAGTAAGTAAACTTCATAAATTATATTCCTTCTACTTTTTCGGCTCTTTGTTTATGCACGGCTTTTTCTCTCTTGTTTATTACAACTCCGTTGCCGCTCCACGTATTTTCTTCTGATGCCTTTCTCAGTTTATAGTGCGTCATATAACCAAGTGTTTTACGGAAATTTCCCATCAGAAACATTGACAGTTGAGTTGCTGATTTAAGGGTGCATCTTATAAGCGAGTGTGCCTTATAACCGAAAAATTATGGTGTGAGCATTTTAAACATAACTTATACAGGAAACCTGGCATTTTTTGGTCTCAGAGCTGAGGGTCTTGTTTAATTTAGTTGCACACAGCTGAACTTTGTCAAGCTTTATCTTTTGCAAAATAAAATTTAGAAAGTCATTCCATGTGCTGGCAGCTGTGTTTCAATTTTTTGACTCCTCATAACAATTTTCTCTCGGGAACTGTCGACTGATGAACAAGGTCATACGAACATTATTTTTATGCAATGATTCTTTTTCTAGCGAGTGATTTTGCCCGCAAAGCGAGACATTTTTCACGCTAGCGTGTCATTTTGCTCGATTCCTTTGTGTTTCATAACTTGACACGCTTCTTTGTGTGACTGAACATTTTCCTTTGTGCTCTCCATGTGAGATAAGACAAAAGGCAGTTTTAATGAGACGTGCATGGTGACACGCTGCTGGCGTGTTAAGGTTATTCCTCTCAATTGCATGGCGCATCCTTACTGCGCATAAGTTATGGCGTCATTTGGCACGCGCTCGCGCGTGCACATAAGAAACATCGTGTATTTGCCTTGACAATGAGCTTTGTCAGCTGAAAATTTCCCTTTGTCGTCGTGTTGCAAAGAAACGAGCACAGTGACCACCCTTTTTTATTGGTGTCTCGTAATAGGCACACGAAAAACATTTTAAGGAGAAAAAAAGTTTAATAGTAGAAGTTGGATTATTTCCATATAAATGACGTTAAACTCTGCATTTGGAGCCAGGGAGGAGTATGACATGATGACGCAGTGGTCCACTTTTCTTACATTATTTACAAGATGGGGTAATTTGAAATCGTTATACTGAAAGATTATAGCCCAGACACACAATTAGGCTCTGGGTTTCAATACTATTCATAGTTTTTGCTACATAATAACATTTTTTTTTTTCGGTTGTTAAGTTTCGAACATTTCTTGCGCAACTCCGTAAAATCACTCAGAAAAACAGGCATGCAGGGCAAAAAGAAGCATGGTGACCCCATCTTTTTATTGCATTTTTTCAATGTCCTATGCATGGATATCAATTATGCCAAGTTTGGAAAAAATCTTAATAGTACATACTTTTCAGGGGAATTACCTTAAAAGAAATTTCTTTTGTTTAGCGTGTCCTCGCACGCGTGCCCATGTCATCACCATTTTACCTGAAATCCTGTGGAGAACCACAAATATAATTTATTTCTCAAATTCTACTAGCCCACAGACTACTGAAAGTGTGATTTTTACTAGCCCAAGTCCATTTTTACCAGCCTCGGGCTAGTGGAGATGTTGATCCCTGCAATTAAGAGTCTTCTCGGTGAAAAAGATATGATGGCCATGCTACCTACAGGCTTTGGAAAAAGCCATATGTTTCAAGTTTTATAACTGCTGTGTGTGAACAGCATGATACATAAATATTTACTTATGATACATAAATATATGTGATACATAAATATTAACGGACGGAAAATGACTGGAATTTCAAAGAACACAAACAAGCAATTACACTATTAAATGCTTACATTTTAAAATGGCTACAGATTGATTTAAATGAACAGTATCCCAATTTTTCGCATGCTCAAATTTTTGATTTTTGTTCATCCTGTCACAAAATCAAAAGATGCGAGAAGAAACAAATTCGTTCAAAAATCCATTTGCATCGTGCTCAGTTGAGTTCGATATTACCCTAAACATTCTCAGAATTATAGATTAATGATACATAGTTCTTGCTGAGCTGCAATTTGCATGCAATCAGAATTTTTAGGAAAATGTTTTTAATGCCGTTGGCCGGAGAGTGGAAAGGAGGAAAAACGTTATGGCGCCGGTCAAAGGCTCCTTTCTCCCACCAGCTTCCACAAAAGTTCAGATAATCATGAGAAGAATAAGCAGAACTGGAACCAGCAGCACAGCAGAATATATACAAAAATAAAGCAATCCATGAGACATGAAAACAGCTAAAGGAATGGTGTCTGCATTCCACCGATACAGCCTTTGCTCAGCATTTGCTGTCGCTGGAAATGCGAAGGAGAGCAAGGTTAAGTGAAATCTTCACCTGTCATCCGACAAAATGTACACAAACAATTATGCATGCATAAAAATTCATAAGTGGAGTTATATTATTTTGTCGTATTAAAAATTAATCATTTGGGTCTCTCCTTTCTTTCCGAACAATCGTTGAAGAAAGGCTGAAGCCGGACAAGATTCCTGCCAAGCTGGGGACATTTGCAAATTATTCCTCATTTTAAAAGTATTTTCCCGACGTTAAATGTGATATTCGAACATTATTTTACCGCAGTTTGTAGCTTAAGACATGTTCTATTTGAAAACATGAATGAATCTTTTTAAACATGAGATGAAAACAGGACAAACGCTTACGCGGTTAACATCTGAACTCTTCACAGTTGAGCAGACTAACTCTAATATGACAAAGAGTCTGATTGCGTAAAAATTCATAACTCGCGCTGTATTTCTGCTTTTACAGCGATTTTGGTCTGTTTGGAAAGCTACAGAAGTGTAGTATTTGAATTGCCGAATGACCATTCATGAAAACACTAAATGAAGATCACAATTTGTTTTGCGTTAGTTAATAAAGAACATGATGAGTTTTTTTTTCGCTAAGTGGCACATTTCAAAATTAAGAATGTTTGGAAATTTTCTTAGCTGCGTTTTATTCCATGTTCCAACATAATTTTTACATGGTTTTAAAGCTCAAGACATGTTCTATTTGAAACTATGACTGGATTTTTCTACAGATGAAATGTAAAAGCCACAAACACTTACGCGTTTAACATATGGCAGCTGCATATGGAGTCTTCACAGTTCACCGCAAGTGCTGCGAAATGACACAGTTTTTATGCTGTGTAAAAAGCTAAAACTTGAGTTGTATTTGTCATTGAAGAATGATTTCGGTGTCTTTGCAAAGCTTAACAAATGCAGTTTTCTGTATTTCCGATGGGCAGAAAGCATACAGAATTAATCACGTTTCTCACCAAAAACATCAGTGAGGTAAATTCATGAGGTTGTTACAATGCAAGCAAATAACAAGCAAACAATGTAAACAACAGATCAATCAACACTACGCGCGTCAATAAATGTGACAGTTCTATCGTTTTTTTGATAGATAACAGATGATGTTCGCACGTGCGCATTATCGGGACAGCGTCCCTTTAATAAAGGATGCTGAAACTACACTTATGAACTGTTTGCTGGAAAAAACCTACCCTGGGTACCAGAGGGTTTTTCCCTTTGGCTTTCCTTTTGCTGTTCGCTTTGGCGTTTAGCAGGTTAACCGCTCCTCGTGAAAGAAAAATGAAACTCTGGCACTCAGGGTAAATAAAACTGTGAGCAGAAGCCCAAAGTTTGTATACCATGAAACAAAACATCTACTTATTTGCATATGGTAATGTTACATGCATTTTGTTTTCTCCAAATTATTTTGCTTGAAGTGCAGCAGCTCAGAACAAAGTTGCAAGAACTGCATTTTGAAATTCCTCTCTGGTACATGGTTTGAAAACGTTGACAAAAACTCCCAAAGATCCATATTTTGTCCTCAACAAACACTTGCAAATTGCCATTTCTGTTTTTTTTTTTCTGATTGGTTCATTCCACTTTGATGATTTGACAGATTAGTGAAGGAGAAAGGGAGCCAGATATCAAATCAAACAGAGACCAATGTAGGCTCTTCCTTTCCCTCACTCGCCCCAATCCCACAACTTGCCATTAATCAAGAAAAAAACCTCAATGAGTTGCCCAAATGAAGACCGTCATAGTTATGAACACTACTAAAGCAGTACTGAAAACAAAGCTTGAATGCCTGATTTTTTTCTTCAGGCTTATAACGTGAGAGAACGTGAGAAATGCCTTGGATTGAAGTGCAGTGAGGTCAGTGTATGGGTGGACAGATAGTATGGTGGCATTCCACTGGATAGCTGGTAAAGGAAACTACAAACAGTTCGTATTAAATAGAGTGGCTCAGATCAATGCCAAGGATTACATTCAGTGGGGCCATGTGAGTTCAGGCCAAAACCCAGCAGAAGTGGGGAGCAGGGGAAACCAGTCTAAAGAGCTTCCAGAAATCTGGCTGAAGGGACCAGACTGGCTTTCCAAACCAGAAATGTGGCCGGCACCTGTACAAACTGAGCCGAGTAAAGAAACAGAAGCAGAAGCAAAGTTAGTCAAGGAAGTATTTTCAGTAGCTGTGGAACAAGAGGACAGCCTAGAACAGATCCTGCAGAAATATGGATTCTGGCAAACCATTCGCATCACATGGGTGGCAAGGTTCATTCACAACTGCAAGTCAAGCAAGGCAAACTGCCTGTCTGGACCATTAACCACCAGTGAAACAGATAAGCAAGTTAAGGGATGGGTGATGAGAGTACAACAGAGCAAGCTAAACACAGATCAGTTCAAGGAAAATCAACTGAAACTTAACTTGCAGAAAAATGGAGAGGGTCTGTATGAGTGCCGAGGCAGAGTTCAGGGTTGTTATCCCATCTATCTACCTCCCGATGCCCTTTTGACAGAGAAAAATGGTCCATGATGCACATGTTCTGAGCCTTTACGGGGGAGTGGGTCTCACCATGACATTAATCCGCCAAGAGTACTGGGTGCCACATCTGAGGCGGCTCACGAAGAGAGTCATCAGAGCTTGCTACGGGTGCAAGTTCTGCCTTCGCGAGCCCACCCACGGCTAGTTTGCCAACTGACAGAACAGTGGGATCCGTCCCATTCGAAGGGTGTGCATTTTGCGGGCCCAATCGCTTACAAGCTTTCACCAAAGAAGGAAGGGAAGGCTTACATCTTATTGTTTGCGTGCAGTTTAACCCGAACCATTCATCTTGAGTTGTGACCGAACCAAACAGCCGAGGAGTTCCTCAGAAGTCTCAAACGATTTATCACACGGAGGGGAGACCCAGGAAAATTAACTCCGACAATGGAAGGAGTTTTACAGCTGCAGGAAAGTGGTTGAGTATGGTGATGAAGTCGGAACAGCTTCAGGACCACCTCGCCCACCAGGGTATAACATGGCAGTTTAACTTGAGTCGCGCGCCCTGGTGGAGAGGACAGTTTGAGAGGCTTGTGGGCCTCGTTAAGCGGGCTTTATACAAGGGCATCGGACGGGTAGCCTGGCTTGGAAGGAGCTGGAAGAAGTGTTGCTTGACACAGAAATAACACTTGATAATCTACCTCTGTGTTATGTGGAGGATGATGTGCAATTGCTAGTTTTGACCCCTAGTGCCATGATGTTCGGTCAACCCCAGCTTATTCCAGACGAAGATCTAGACGAAGATGGTCCAGATATGAGGAAGGAGTTTTACAGCTGCAGCAAAGTGGTTGAGTACGGTGATGAAGTCGGAACAGCTTCAGGACCACCTCGCCCACCAGGGTATAATGTGGCAGTTTAACTTGAGTTGCGCACCCTGGTGGGGAGGACAGTTTGAGAGGCTTGTGGGCCTCATTAAGCAGGCTCTATACAAGGGCATCGGATGAGCTAGCCTGGCTTGGAAGGAGCTGGAAGAAGTGTTGCTTGACGTAGATATAACACTTAACAATCGACCTCTGTGTTACGTGGAGGATGATGTGCAATTGCTGGTTTTGACCCCTAGCGCCATGATGTTCGGTCAACCCCAGCTTATTCCAGATGAAGATGTAGGCAAAGAAGGTCCAGATATGAGGAAGAGAGCAAGATACCTGCGTCGTTGTAAAGATGTTCTGTGGAGTCGTTGGTCAGGGGAGTATCTTAAGTCTTTGAGGGAAAGACACAACCTAAAACAGAAAACCAAGGAGATGGCTGTTCGACCAGGGATGTAGTGCTTATCCAGGGCCCAGAGTGAAACGGGGAAATGTAGCATCGGAGTTGTGAGCAAGCTCATTAAGGGAAGAGATGGGGTTGTTAGAGCTATTCGGCTGAGGGCCGGTAAATCTTACCTTGAGCGTGCAGTCCAGCATCTCTACCCAGTCGAGCTCTCCTGTAATCAACAACGAGAAGAACAAAAGGAAGAGGGAAGAATGACAACTAAATCCAGGCGCGAGGGAGTTTCGCTCCATAAGAGATGCAGCCATTATAGCAGCTAATAATATCTGCCATCTTGAATGCAAGGAAGCAGCTGAAAACTGAACATTGAACATTGTAAACTGAGCACTGAATGCTGTTCACTGAACATAGCACGGTTGGAGTATTTGATCTAACTTCTTAGATCAAACAGGGGAGTGTGTTGAGATTCTAGTTATGCAAATTTTAGCTTTCTTGCTTTGTTTAAACTCGTTGTAAGCGTTCATTGTAAGATTAGTCAGACGTCTCCAGCCCGCGCTCAGTAGGGACTGGAAATCATTTCAAAACACTATGGGATAGAGAGGTTCTTGAGAGCACATGGTGAGCAAGTTTGTTGACCTGTAAGTGAGAGTTGCGGCTAATTAAATTAGTTTATCAGTGTGCTTGAATCAATCCGTGAGTTTATTGTCAGAAAAAACAGTTCCGACAATTCTTATATTAGAATTGAATGAGAATAGCAAAAAGGAAATAATGCAGTTTACTGTTTGTAAATACACTGTATCTGCATAGGTTCTGGAGATATTTAAGTTTGAAAAAATGTGTAACATATCCAAATGAGACATGGCTTGATGCTACTTGATGAATGTGACTTAAAAAGTTAGTGGTGATAATTTTGGAATTATTATCCCAAGCAATTGTATGGTTGGTTTGGCAAGCATGTTTCAACAAAGCGTAATTTTCCTTTTTGCAAAGAAAACTGCTTTTTGGTGCTCTTTTAAATGTCTATCAAACTGATCTTTGGTCTGTCCGATTAATGACCATAGTTATTGCATGGAATAGAGTAAACAGCATCAGTTCGTTATTCCTTCAACACAGGATCCTCAGGCTTAGCAAAAATATGACCTCATAGTGTTTGAAAAGGTTTCTGGGCAACTTTAACATTGTGGCTACACAAAACTCTCTTGATGGGTTCTGTAACCCCCCGAATGTACGGGATGATGCAAAAACCGGTAGCCGAATCCTTGTCCACAGAGGTGTTAAAGTGCCTATAACCCCAAAAATCTTTTTCCACTCAATTAAATCTTTTTATGGATTTAGAAACATGCCGCAAAAATTTTTTAATTCGGTTAAAACCCAATTTTTTTATGAATTTTTAAAGTGGGCACCATTTAATGCACGACCCAACAAATGGGAGAATGGGACTAGTGACATCATTCCAGGAGATTGCTCGCGTCGCTTTGGTTATACTGTATGGGATCAAGTGTTTTCAGGGTTTAGTATATTGGTGAAAGATCTTTTGTTTGACTAAAAAAATGGGATTATCAAATATATTCAAAATGTCGTCCAGCGATGCTGGCTTTGACTCTTGCTCGGATTCTGAGGCCACAGAAATGGATGTCAAGTGCAACTTAGAAGTCGAGGGTTCATCAAATGCGAGCGAACAAGAAACCTCAGATGATGAGGAACCAGGAGATGTCTGTGCTGATGAGGCGATAGCAGACGAGGAATGGCTGGCTCACAATGAAGCAGAAAGGAAAATGGTTGAAGAACTTGAAATGAAATTTCAAAAGCGACTTAAGGTGGTAGACGAATATGCTAATTCCTTGCATTTTCTTCGACATTTTTTCTTGGGCTCGACTCGCAAGCGGACACAAGCGGATGGCCAGCGCGTCTTTCCTCCTCTGAATAAAATGAGACACAGAGAGATATTTTAAAGGAATGCACTCTTGAAAACCAGCAAAATTTTACAAATGTGACCCTCCATGGGAAAACAGGGAAAAAGGTGATTGCACGGGCACGCGTGTAATGACACGGCACACTAAGTGTGTCACAATGGCACAGACATGCGCACATTTAATGACAAAAACAAAGAGTGTCACGGTGCTATTGTTTCCCACGCAAAAGCCTCTATCTAAAGCACTGTGCAAAACGCCTTGCTAGGTGTGCGATATGACATGCGTGCCAAAAGAAACACGAGCAACATTGCATGGTACACTCATCGAAGCTCGAAAGACAATGAGTGAGAAAAAGATTAAACGCGACTCATGAAATATTTCTCAACATTTCGTATCTCCATCCGGTCATGTAATATCCTCTATATAATTTGTGCCATTTTTTGACTCACTACCAGGGCTCGAGAATAACTTTAAAGCTCACTAGCCAAGTGGCTAGTGACAGGTGTGATTCACTAGCCAAACCCAATAAAAAAAATTATTTTCACTAGCCAGACTTCTTTGCCAGACATTATTCCTGTCGAGCAGTTTTAGCTCGTTACTTTTCTTCAACCACAATGCTGACATGCAAGTTATCAGCTTGTTAGAAATAAGTATGTTTGACATTAATTATGAAAGTTCTACAATAAAAATAATAGTCTTTTCTCACCGCAAATTAAGTACTTTAAAATACCTTGAAGAGACGCTGTGGTACAAATTTAAGAGCCATAATTAAACCAAACTAACTTTGAAATTGGACGTTTGAACATATTTTTAAGGCCCCAGTCAAGGCATTTTACCGTTACAATAGTCTCTGTGTGCCATCACGGGGGGTCTATTATACTCTGGCGGTCTGGCAGTTTAAGCCCATATTTGAGTGAGTAATTATCGTACGGTTGCGGGAAATCATAACTTTACTTCGCGGTTTTTGGTTTGTTTGTGTTTGGTGGCGGTCATTCAAAAAGAATTAATAGGCTCAGAAGATAGTCTGAAAAGTCGCTTTATTTTCCTTCAAGATTGGTTTCTCCTCTCCCCAAGCTAGCGGGAGTTTGCCGCAGTAACCGATTTTCTCCCCTGCCTTGTGGGGAGGTAATTTGACCCAAGTCCAGGCTTCAAAGTAACCAGCCAGAGCACGTGGAAAGACGGCGGCCGAGTTGATGGCCGATAATATGGTCGATATAAGCTTTTTATAAGCTAGGGGCAGCGCCAAAAGATTTTATCCAAAAGGAAAAATTTAGAATGAAGCTGCCTCGTCCCATACAAAAATTGCAGCCGCTAAAAGAGCTACCAACCTCAAACTCAGGTTCTCTCTCTTTTCCTCCCTTGTCGTCGAGAGAGAGACACTGGTTGGACCTGATCACGTGACCAGTAAAAACAACAATACTGCAGGGAGGGTGGGTCGTTAATTGTCACAGTATCAGTTTCTTGACTTTGCCACCGCTCTCTGCCACCCAGACTTTGGATGGTCACGTGATCAGGGCAAGGGTTTCCTGCAATGTTTACAGCCACCTACATTGACCCAAAAGGTCACAGAAGATGAAGAAATATATTTTTCAGTTCTTGTTTAAAACATTTAACCCTTTCTGTTCAACTGTGTTACGGTGGACTGTTCTGACCTAACTTCATTGACGGTGGCTTTTCTGGTTTTAAGGGTATAATATAAGCTGAGATTTTCCGTTGGTTGTTTATCGTAAGCCGTAGACAGGGTTTTATAGGTAACTGAATGGAATTAGAAATAAGCAGTTCCTCTGTTAAAATTTAGAGGTATTCAGGAACAGAAATACAATTATTGTGCTAACATATCGTAAAGAATTTGTTAACTACATTTAAAAGATCAGTTACGGTGATAATCGCTCTGCGATAAGTGCAGTTTCGGTCTTTAGAAGAAAATGAAGGCGGTTTGCGGTCTGGGAAGAACAAAATATGACGGTTTGCGGAATGCACAGACCCATTAATAGACCCTCATCCCGGTGCATGAAGAAAAGAGAAAAACTTTCGAAAACCTCTTTTAAAAGGAAGAAATAATCGTCAATGAATGGCACATCATAAGCAACATTTCATACTGAAATTCAGAATTTATAAGACAGAGTATTTTGCCATTTCAATCAACTTTGTGGGCCTTGTAGAACTAGAGATACCACATTTTTGTTTCTTATGACAGTAGAAAAACACGCTTCCCAGCACATGATGGAAAGAGAAGCTCTTTAGAACTTTGTCTTCAAAGAAATAACTCGTCAATAAATGGTGCATTGAAAGCACTTTAATTTAAAATGGCATTCAGAATGTAAGACAGAGTATTTTGCCATTTAAAATTGTCTCTGTGCACCTTGTAGAACCAGAGATATCACATTCACAAATTCAGAGTGACTTGAATTTCCTACTCGACATTGTTGCTATTGCGTCTGTATCTACATTGTTCGCTTATCTTTAAGATGCACAGTCGGTGTTTCAACAGTGGAGACACCAAGTGTTAACAAGAACGTTACACATGATCATGCTGAGTCAAGTATTACCTCTCTCATAGCAGGCTATTTGGACAGGGAAAATGAGGTAAATCCCAATGACCAGCAACAAAGTGGAGAAATGTTGGGGAAGTAGTTTGTTTGTCATTCATTGTTTTAGTATGAAAAAGAAAACAAACGAAAAAGCCAATTGTTTGTTCATTTGCATGAATCAGTTGCCTTTTGTGATACAGTTGAAATTGATTTCCATTGCTAATTAGAAGTTTTCGCTAGCCAACATGGCTAGTGAAGTGCAAAACCCACTAGCCAAAACGGAATTTTTACTAGTCTATGGCTAGTTGGCTACCGTTAGTCTCGAGCCCTGCACTACACAAAGAAGACCAGGAAACAAACAGTATAAAGCAAAAAATCTCACTGACCAATCCGGTCAGTGGCTTATTATACTTTGCGAAACGAAATGGAATGAAACGTGATGAAAGACTGCAGTTCGCGCAAGTAGCACAAAATGAAAATCTATAGTTTGCAAAATTTGAATAACACAAAAAAACAAGCAATTGCACGCTAAATGTTTACATTTAAAACGGCTACACATCACTTTATTAAAAAGGTCGCTGAAACTACGATCTGTTGGTCCAAAGTGGATTAATCTGCGAGCAGACGTGAAATAATTGCGTAACAGCAAAAAACACCCACTTGTTTGCATACAGTAATGCAACACGCATTTTGTCAGCCGAAGTTTGTTCAAAATTAATACATGTATTTTGGTTGAAGTACAGCAGCTCAGAACGAAGACGAAATAAATGAACTTTATTTTTTGGAGGCTGTCGAAGATCCAAAATCTTTCAACCATGAAAATCATCGAAAGCGCATTTCACTGGAGATGATTTATCATTCTTCTCACAGCATTAGCTTTTGACACATATAATCTTTCGTTGTTTCGATTGTAAGACACGAAAATCAATCTTCAGGAATTCTCTTTACAGGCATGGTGCTTGATTTCCCTGTATTTTTCGACACAAACAACCCAGCTTAATCCAAACTCATTGTTGTTGAGCCCAAAATGACGAAAGCAACTAAACGTAGAGATGGCGTGCTCAGCCAATCAGGAGCGACTATTTTTGCCGCTCGACCAATCAGGAATAATGTTTTCGCTGCCAACATGGCGTATCCTTTGCGAACTCGCCTTTCAACAGCGCTCTGAATATTTATCCGTTCATGACTACATCTGCCGTTTGCTTCTTGGTAGAAGCAATTGAATTTTGTACAGCGCCTGTAAAATTATGGAAGTGTGTACTGAATAAATCGGGGTATCAATGAAGACAATAAATTCTTTGAAAGTGTTCACGAACTCTTCGGATTCGCTGAAGCCGGGATTTTCCATTATTTTCTTGTCATCACCCCGCTAATGCATTAAAGAATGGTGAGCAAGTGCTAAGAAGTTTTAGAAAGTTCAGTTTTATGTTCAATTAAATACCAACTTCCCTTCAAAAAACAGTGAAGGCAAATTACGTTTGATACGAACTCTGCATAAACAGTTGAATGAATTTTCCGTGGTGCGCTTTTGTGGCACAATTGGCTCGGGCAAACACTAAAGTCACAAAAAGGGTGGAAATCCATCGACAGTACTTGGGTCCACTTGAGCAAGGACACAGTAAGTTGCAAAAAATTAACCTAGTGGACACAGCTTGCGTGTCATTTCACTCACTTGCGTGCCATTTTGCCTAACAGCGTGTCATTTCACCCGGCAGCAAACTCGGCACATTTCATTGTTAGATTGGACATGCTGCTTTGTTTTTACCGTGCAATAAACACAAAGGAAATTTTTAATTAAGCGTGTCATGTGACACACTCCTGGCAAACTGGTGTGTCATTTCGCTCACTGCCTATTGTTTAGCGTGTCATTTTGGCGTGCCCGTGCATTCACCTTTTTACCTGTTTTCCCGTGGTGGGTCACAAATACAAAGTGAGTGAAAGAAACATATTCAAACACTGTACTGCCGAGTACTTAGTGGGCTCCCAATAAACAAGCTTTGATTTTGACAAAGTCGACCCAATTTGTTATTCTCTTGCATTTCTGTGGGTCAACAGCCCCTTCAAAAGATACTGGGCCCAAAGATATACCCTAAACCTTGTTTGGCCCATTGCTACAACCAAAAAACAACGCATTTATCTGGCATTCCGAAGCAATAACAGTTCCAAACAAGAAAGTGATCAATGGCCTGGAATGACGTCACAAATTACACTATTCCCAGACCCTTTTCAATGATTCCACAGCTCGGTCGTGTTTTGAAAAAGGGCTATTTTCCCGCTCTTTAAAAAATCATAAAAATCGCGGTTTTAACCAAAAGAAACAATTTTTGCAGTATGTTTCTCAGGTATATACAAAGATTTAATTGAGCAAAAAAAAGATTTTTGGGGTTATCATTTGTAAGGTGCTTATTTCTGTCAGTCTGCCTGTCTGCTTGTGGTTTAAAGAACGAGGTTCACACAAGTGAGATCAAGGGCATACAGTACCGCCCAAAAGTAAGTTGCCAGTCGCGTCGCGTTTCCTGCGCGACGCAATTCGCGTCGCGCGCTACGCGAATCGCGTCGCACGCTACGCGATTCGCGTAGCGCGAGACTCACTGAAGCGAAAATGTTTGGCATAAATTTCGGATGATTTTACAACGCGAAATCAATTAATTTCGCGTAGCGCTTTACGAATGCAGCTATTGTTTCAATCGAATACATGTCGTTCCCTTCTATGAAAATACAGACAGCATCATGGAGTTCATCACGAATTGAAATGGCGCAGTCCTCTTGTAAACAAACCGACGAAGATCGATTGCGAATGGTTACTGTTCCTCGGGTGTTCCTTGCTCCCGCTAGCGCTGAAATGACAACTTTTATCGGTTCTATCGTCAATACGATATATGGTCGTGTTTTCTGAATTCGTTAGGAAAATTAAGTGCTAGTTCGCCACAAGCAAATGGCCATTGGCGACTGCTTGCTGTATTTTGCTTTCAGTTCACAAAGCGATGCAGGCTAAAATTTGCATAAAACCGCAAAAACTACTGGCTATGTAACCTGAAACCTTCCACTCAGTAAACATGGCACAACACTCGTTAATCATTACTCGTTTGAGAAGCCGTGGAAAACCCGAAGCAGAATGGACTTTATTTCATTTTCTTCTTTTTGAACGAATAATCTTATCATGTAGAAATTGGAAGTTCATCTGGCTGATGAAGTTTGAGCCGTTAATTAAGACTTAAGCGTATGTGAAATGTTTATTCGACACGCCGGCACTCATTCGTATATTTTCAAGTTTGCAAGACCGAAAAACATTTTCCTGGGCATATCTTACTAAGGTTGTGCTCCAGGAGAGTGTGTCCGCGTAAAAAGATTTGCTGAAGAGTACGGTAGTTCGGAAGCCTCGCACGTGCTGAGCTTACTTTGGTTGATTGATCGATGAAGAGAACGATAAGCTTATCTCACGGCTCAATCTTATCATGTTGCGGAATTTGAGATTCATCTGGCAATGGAAAAGTTTGTTATTCAACACGCCGGCACTCAATCGTATGTTTTCTACTTCGAAAGACCTAAAAACATTTTCCTGGACATATCTTTGTAAAGTTGCGCTACAGTAGAGTTTGTCCGCGTAAAAGAGTTACTGAAGGAAGCATCGGACGTGCGGTCTATCGATCAATCGAAAAGAACGAACAGCTTATCTCCCAGCTCGTTTACCCTCAATCGCCGTGCCAACTCTATGTTTTGAGGTACACAAACGAATATTACCATATACCTATTTGCGTTTGGTAATAATCCGCATTAAGCTTAGAGTAACCTCGATAAAGACACTCGCAAAACACTCGCTCCGTCGAAACCACGCATACGAAAAGAAACATCCCAAGTGTGTAAACATTTTCAATTTTCAAACGGCTAACTAAAGTTATCATGAATCAAATGAATAGGAAGCTAAACAAAAGTTAAGCATCAGTCACGAACGAGCCGAAATTATCGGCGGTTTCATGTTCAGTTTAGGAAGAAGCTTGAATTCGAGGGAAGCGAATTAATTAGATGGTAGCCGCGCTCACTGCCGTAGAATTCCTCTGTCTCCACGTCGAAAGACCGAAAGCGGAAAACCATGTTCCTGTGCATCATACTGTGTATATAGTTTTCTTAAGTTAATGATGTCGATCTCAACCTAGCGAACTTTCGCCGCAAAAACGGTTTGACACAAAATTTCGAAGCTTAGCACGCGCTGCCCTTCTCCGGCGATCTATCGATCACACACATTCATTTCTTCTTAGCGGTCTTTTGCGAACACCGGAAATCGACTATTGAAATCGGCTATTGTTACTTTACAATGGGCATCTTAAATCGCGCGAGAGCTTCAAGCCAATTTACTTACAGTTTCTACAACATCACGCGCGACGCGATTCGCGTAGCGCGCGACGCGAATCACGTAGCGCGCGACGCGAATCGCGTAGCGCGCGACGCGATTCGCGTCGCGCGCGAGGGTGGCAACTTACTTTTGGGTGGTACTGTACACATGTGTAGCAACTTGTTTCTGCTGTTTGCACCTGTCTGGTTGTGGTTTAAAGAAGGTGATGGAGGTATGCATGAGTAACACATACAGTACCACCCATTTACCGCATTCTCACCGCGGGGGACTCCACGCATCACTGCCATGGTATTCCCAAGTCTAGCCTCGTCTTTATCTAGGTGAAACTGCGAAGAAACTTTGTGTGGCCATGGCAGGATTTAGACGAGGTAATACCTCAGTAATGAGAAAGACGCGTCACGTTTGATAGCCTTTTGTTTCCAGGTTCATATTGGTGTCACAAAAAGGTGCCATCTGACTGCACTTGAATGTTTCTGTGCTGGATTTATCTTTAACTAACGTTTCCTTCATCTCTTAGCTGACTACAATAGTCGGGTTTTCTAATCAAAGTGAATCCAGAAGAGACACTCGCTGTAAGCAACATTGAAAATTTTGAAACGGGGGTCATGAATGAGTGAGGGGCTCATGTAAACAGTGTGAATTCAGAAGGGATAGCAAATGGTATAAAATCTGAGACTTTGCAAGATTTTCTACGACCCCGAGACTTTCTTCGCCTTGCAAAAGCAATCAACACTTGGAGACGACGTTGTGAAAAAATTGAGATGGTGAGACACTTAAAATTTGACAAAAAAATCTGTGAAACCAATTTTGAACGAATCGCATTGATCAGCTTAACGATAAAGAAAACTTTGAACTGATAACCATAGCTATGTAAACAACAAGCAAACTGATTACCTCACAATATTGAACAAAGAATGAAGAGCAAGCGAAGAGAGAATAACCCACCATGACACCCAGAAAGGCAAAACAAACATTCTGAACTAGGCTAAAGTGACCTAAAACAAACGATTAAATTTAGCTTAACCCATTGGCACCTGTGCCAGCCAAAACCGGCCGTAAAAAACTCCCATGCTTCAAAACATTGCAACTTTCTCAATCGCACAAATATTGCCTCAACTGTTAGTTGTGAGCACGAAATGGAATGCCCTTTAAATTTGGATATCCAATAAATGCAAGAAACGTAGCGATTTTTACCAAATATGGCCTTTTGAGTTTGGACAAGAACGAAACTGGCCGTTTTTAACGTCAAAGAGAAACAACAAAAATGCCCCTTTTTGCCTTCATGTTTTTTAAGGAAATCATCTTCGAAAAACAAAATTCAACCATCACAATGAAATTCAGTCCTTTTTCTAGCTTAGAAATGACTTTTTTTGTTCATATTCTTCTCCCGAGCGTAGATACAGCCTTTTGTTCCAGTGCATTCGGGCCTTCCCGACATTTTCAACATCTTGAGAGCATTGCATGCTGGGAACTAACGAGAATTTTTGACAGTGCCCATTCCTTCCCCCAATTCTTTCACATATAAACTAAGTCTACAGCCACTCCGACCTACTGCCAAAATTTCCTGCTCGTGGTCATCTTCAGTACACAGAAATTCCAAAATATGTGGCGGTAGGTCGAGAAATTCATCAATAGTCGAGTCCCAAAGGTACTAAGTGTTTGACCGGCCAAATTCCCAGTTCATCGAGTAACAAGCCAAATTCAACAACAAAGTACATCACCTTGCTCGATTCTTTGAGAAAGTGGACTCTTAGCTACCGTCACGCTTAATGATGCTCATCAGGCAGCCACTAAAGATGAAAAATGGCTGTAAATTTAGCAGAAATCGCAAGCAAACCGAACTTGGGCCATTGTTGTCGCTTCACGGATAAAAAATTGCTACGTCGAAATGACGTTTTCAGAAACCTTGAGCCTCCAGTGGCTTAGGACAGCACCACTTTTCCCTGGTAGTTCAAATAAAGAGTCACGAATTGCTATTCATCGTTTATAGGTGGAAAATCACTCCGAAAAATGTAAAAACCTGCGGTAGTCAATGGGTTAAATTTTGTGAATAAAGGTCTAATATTATATTATTCGAGATGTTCTGTTTAGTGCTAAATTTATCCCTTTGAGGCGTTGCCAAAAGTACCAAAACATGTTATGTGCTAGGGCTAGGCACTGTCAACTTATATACATTTGCACGGTACTGTAGCACTTTAAGACTATAAGAAGGAGAAAACAGCCTTTCCAGGGAAGACAGGAAAAAAGGTAAATTACAGATAATTACAGGAAAAAAGGTAAATTACAGGAAGAAATTACAAAAATGTTTCTTAATTTTAAGTTCTTAATTTCAGAAAATTTTCTTAATTTTAGCAAAAGTTTCTCAAATCAAGAATTTGTTGAAAATAAGAAAAAAATCGGAGGTTTCCTTGTTTTAAGACACTTTTTTCTTGATTTTCAAGATTTTTTTCTGAGAATAAGAAGTTTTTGTTCCTAATGTAAGACCTTGAATTTAAGAAAAGTTGCTTTCTAAATTCAAAAATTAGAATCATATGCTCTCCAGTATACACGCCCCACAATAACATAAGCAATAAATGCCACAAAATATCAAAATAAACAATACTTTCACCTTTACTGTTGCACATAAAATCATCAAAAGCATGTCATATGTGACTGTTCTTATCTAATTAACATTACTGAGCTCTTTTCTTGGACATGATAACTTTGAATGCCAAAGAATTACAGCAACAGCTTCAAAGAGTCCAAATCAGAACACCCGTACGTAATTGTCAACTGAATGCTGTTTGATTTCTGTGAACCTTGTTACAGTATAGCTTAGTTTAATATAGTTAAGGTAATACAATGCAAGCAATGAACACCACAGAAAAATCAATACTTCACCTTTATTCCTTTTCATATAGCATCATGCAAACTCTTGGTAAATGTCTGTTTTATCACACAACATACACAAACTGGTAAAATACAAACCGCTAGTACATAATACTCACTTAACACGGCAATAAATCTGAGACTAAAATGCATCACCTTACGTGGCATTCTTGTGTGTATGTCCTTCATCACATAACACTCACAATTAGCACATCATTGCTCATCTCAATATTTTTAACAATCTTCATTTTCTTGAGGAACAGTGAATCCACAGACTGTCGAGTGCAAGAGTTGATGAATTTAGCCAACATTGATTATAGACGAACTGCCATGGCAAAGGAAATTGCGAAGCCAACAAGGCAACATGGATTTTGTTGTTTACAGAGTTAACAAAACCTGAGCACATCTTTCCTCATGCTGTGAAAAAAAATATCACAGCCGGCCATTTCCTGCTCTTCGTTCAACAGTAAAAAATATTTTGAGGTCAAACTTACGACATGTTTTCTGGAATTGACCAATTAGATTAAAACGGTGGATGTCTCAAGGGAACATCAAGATCAAATTCCAACACGCGCTCCTCGTCACGTAATTTTGAAGCGCTTTTTCTCAGACAGGAAATTTTATTTCCGGTGCACTTTCGGACTTCAAGCAAGAAGAAATGATTGAATTTCTGGAATTTGCCTGTTGTTCAGAGCCTGTGCATTCTCTGCAGCTTTTCTCGGTCATTGGTTCCTTTTAAATAGTAAATGGCAAGTGCTCAAAGCTAACCTATAATAACCTAGGACACCACTGGCATAAAATAAACCACATCAGAAAACGGCTCTACCTCGGTGTAAGAACCTGTGAAACTCACGAATGACGTAAAACATAGAAAACAAAACACTCTAAACAATAGCTCACAGCAAAACAATAGCTCATAAAACAAAGAAAACCTTCTCAGGTTCTTACACCGAGGTAAACCCCAGAAAACTCATTCAATCGGTAAGTTTGATTGAGAGCGGAGTTTTTCACATTCTTTGATTTCATTCAGTTCATGCAGTACAGCCTAGCTTATTAAATAAAGGCAACTGATATTTAATTGGACTTTTTAAATGTGAAGCATTACCTAGATGTGTAATACTGCTTGCAATCCATCAAGACTTCTTATATTAAATCGACAATTTATGCACGACCATGTTACACTTAAAATAAGAAATTTTTCTTGTTTTTGAACCTTGTTTTAAGATATAATTTCTTCTTGAATTGAAGTTGAAAATTAAGATCGTATTTCTTAATTTAAGACTGTAAGAATAAAAAACAAGAAAGGTTATTCTTAATTTAAAAATCCCTGTTTTAGAGTGTATAAAAGAGAGAGGACACAGCTGTTTCCATTTACCAGCCACATAATTTACCAAAAAAAAAAAAAAAAAAAAACAAGCACATACAATTTTCCTGAAAAAAGGAAGCTTGTTTTGATTTAAAAAAGGCTCTACTTACCGGCCACTTCCACTACCCCATGAGGTTCCACAAATCCACTATTAGGTCGAACGCAGTATCTTTTAGGAGCCGTAGTTTTTACCTTGAAGCATACTTTCTTTTCTGTTGGATTCGTTAGTTTCAGATTCGCTGTGACCACTTTTGTAAAAGATCCTAAAATAAACCAGGTGAGTTATCTATTTAGCTGGGACATTTAAGCCAAAACTTAAGACTTAACCTTAAACCAGCTGATTAAGCTAATTATAACGTTACGTTTTCGTAAAATGACAACTAATCGAACAAATTACCGCGAAATCGCAGTTCTGTAGATGGTTCAAGCTTTAGCACTTGTTCTGCTTTCGACATTTCTGATCATGGACTCCAGGAAAGCGGTGAGAAGCGCGCAAAATCAACCGCTATTTCCCCCAAAACTGACTTAACATTCAACAATATGGCAGCCAACAATGACGAATGATCTATGTTGAGCATGTCTAAATGATAAATTTGCTGACCACGACAGTTCGAGTGTCGTTCCCAGGTTCTTTTGTTCGTACCCAGAGTCCTCAGGCTCTTTGGCCAGCGGTTAGTCGCCAGGAGAGACTCCGGGGTTATGAAAAAAAATCAAATTTTTTGATTGGCTGGCCCGTAACGGCTTCCATTGTTTTTACCCCAGATTTTCTGGGGAAAATGGCGGTCCATTATCCCAGAGTCTCTCCGGGCGTCCACCCGCTGACCAAACAGCCCAAGGACTCTGGGTACGGATTGGTTTTTGTAACAGTTGGTTATTTGCTGTCGACCAAGGGCGTATGGAAAGGCAAGAATCCGGAATGCTGGAATACCGGAATGCCGGTAAGCCGGAAAGGAAAGTGTCAGAAAACCGGATAGTGCTAATCAGGAAAGGAAAATTTAGAAAAGTTTGAGTGAAATAGAATATAATTGAAAATAAGAAAACGGTAAAAAAAAAAACAAGCAAGGCTGGTTACACGGCTAGGAATATATATTTAAACCAATATTTCGGGAGGCACAGCCTTCCTTCATCAGGGTGTTACATATTATGACCCTAAGATGAAACGACGTTACAGTAAAAAAAAAAAAAAAAAAGTTGTACATGTACCATGATATCATAATAAAGGTAAACAATACAACGTAAAATAAAAGAACGTTACAGTTTGAAAATTTGAAAAAAACGTAACATGAAAAACAAAAAGATAGGTATTATATTTCTTCTTTTCTGTTGATACCTAACGGTTCAAGAGTTTGACCTCTATCAATTAGATATGCTTCTCTGGCTCTTCGTACACCGTCACGATTAGATTTGGACAGTTCTAGTGGAATTAGTTGCATGTCAGAAGCGCTGTGACCGTTAGAGAGAAAATGTTCTGATACTGCAGTGGGTTTAGAGCTGTTGGTTTGTTTGTCGACTGTTTTGATGTTCGTTGAAACGGTCCTTTAGTCGTCGTTTAGTTTCGCCTATGTATTGTTTGTGACAGTGATTGCATTGTACCATGTATATGACATTTTTGGAATTACAGTCCCTCCACCTCACAGAGATCCTGCCCTTGACACTTTTTTAGACGCTGTGGAACGTGACCTCTTCAACATCAAACCATCTCCTATACGTGACAACCTAACCGCACGCGAACCACATGCTTGCAAACTACTTAGCAGACGCACTGACATTATCATTAAATCCGCAGACAAGGGATCTGGTATAGTCATCATGGACCGGGATTGGTACATCAACGAATGCCTACGACAGCTAAACGACACCAAATTCTACAAGACTCTAGATAAGGACATCACTGATGACATCCAAAAACGCATGCGTATTTACGTACAACGCATGCACCGTGACCAAATCATTGACGATGACACTAAACGTTTTTTTAATACAAACCGATACTAAGACCGGACGTTTTTACATTTTACCCAAAATTCACAAACAGGGTAACCCTGGACGCCCTATTGTTTCTAGTAATGCACATCCAACAGAACGCATCTCACAGTTCGCAGACTATCATCTCAAACCTCTCGTACAGACTACCCAATCATTCATAAAAGACACCACTCACTTCCTCAACAAACTCGAAAATCTCGGACAACTGCCCAACAATGCCATTCTCGTTACACTTGACGTTTCTTCACTCTACACCAACATACCCCATAACGAAGGCATCAATGCATGTCGTTACTTCCTCGATACACGCAAACGCTCTACCTCCACTATCGGCACTGAAACTCTCTGTGACCTCATACGCATGATACTCACTATGAACAACTTTTCATTCGACGACAAGCACTACTTGCAAGTACACGGCACTGCCATGGGAACTAGAATGGCACCATCTTATGCCAATCTTTTTCTCGCCAAACTCGAGACAAACGCTCTATCACATGCCCCATACCAACCGCATACCTGGTGGCGCTTTATAGATGACATTTTTATGATATGGACACACTCAGTAGACGATCTCAACACCTTCACCACATATCTCAACAACATTCACCCTACAATTAAATTTACTTCCAATTATTCTTTCTCATCCATACCCTTTCTGGACGTCAACGTGTCACTGAACAACGGTAAAATCACTACTGATCTTTACACTAAGGCTACTGACAAACATCTCTACTTGTTACAATCCTCTTGTCATCCCAGACACAGCAAAAGAGCTATTCCATTCAGTTTAGCTCTCAGACTTCGACGCATCTGCTCTTCTGACGAAACTTTCGCACTCCGTCTTAACGAACTTAAGTCTTATCTCAACAAACGTGGGTACAATCTCTCTTTCCTCAACAACGAAATACAACGCGTTTACAACATTTCACGTACCGAAGCACTTGCCCCCAAACAACGCAATTCCGATACTAACCAGCCTACACGTGTACCCCTTGTCATAACATACAATCCAGCTATTCGCTACGTATCATCTATTATTCACAAACACTTCAACATTTTATCTTCATCTCCGCGCTGCGTTGACGTTTTCAAGGCTGCCCCTCTTGTTGCTTTCCGACGTTCTGACAATCTTAACGATCTATTGGTCAGTGCTAAACTACGTAAACCTGCTAAAAATAATCACCCCCTTGGTGCCTTTCGCTGTGGCCACAACTGTTTAACATGCAACTACATAACTGATGGACTTACAACCTATACTTTTCATTCCACCGGCGAAACTAGATTTATCAAACATCACATTGACTGTAATTCCAAAAATGTCATATACATGGTACAATGCAATCACTGTCACAAACAATACATAGGCGAAACTAAACGACGACTAAAGGACCGTTTCAACGAACATCGTAGAACAGTCGACAAACAAACCAACAGCTCTAAACCCACTGCAGTATCAGAACATTTTCTCTCTAACGGTCACAGCGCTTCTGACATGCAATTAATTCCACTAGAACTGTCCAAATCTAATCGTGACGGTGTACGAAGAGCCAGAGAAGCATATCTAATTGATAGAGGTCAAACTCTTGAACCGTTAGGTATCAACAGAAAAGAAGAAATATAATACCTATCTTTTTGTTTTCATGTTACGTTTTTTTCAAATTTTCAAACTGTAACGTTTTTTTATTTTACGTTGTATTGTTTACCTTTATTATGATATCATGGTACACGTACAACTTTTTTTTTTTTTACTGTAACGTCGTTTCATCTTAGGGTCATAATATGTAACACCCTGATGAAGGAAGGCTGTGCCTCCCGAAATATTGGTTTAAATATATATTCCTAGCCGTGTAACCAGCCTTGCTTGTTTTTTTACCGTTTTCTAGTTTACAATTTTATAGCTGGTTAGATCTATTACAGGATCCGGCTCTTCTATTTTGCAACGGTGGTCCTTGCTATTAAGTATTTTCCAGTGTTTTCAATTAAAAATAAATCTGTTTTCCTTTTATAATTTTATTTTATTAAGGTCGCACTCCCTGCAGTACTCCAGCTCCCGAGATTTTTATTACTCAATTTTTTTTCCACGGCGATTTTTCCTGAAGCGATGGGCTTTAAGAAACGAAAGTGTGAACAAATACATGTAGTTCACGAAAAAATTATTTTTATGCTGACCTCTTTCCTGCAATCTCTCGGGTTTCATCATAGCGAGATCTGAAAGGCGAGGCAAAGACATTATACCGCAAAATAAAACAAGCCATAACATTCATTTATAATTTCGTTTTCTTATCTGCACTTCCTGGTTCAATCATCTTGGAAAAATATTCTCAAGTCATGAAAGTAAAGGTGGAGTACAACTGTCATTCATTTGCAGCTTGCACGTGAAGACCGCAAGAAAACGTCAAAAAATAGCTGCGTCCATTATCAACTTACTACGCTTTTCGCGAACCCCAAGCGACAACTGTGCTTTTCGCTTCCGTCAACCAAATTTCCGGCGGCTTCCGACTACTAACGAGAGGTGACGAACTATGAGTAGCCCAAAGCAGTTTCAAGCACAGCGTATATTAAAGTCTGCAGATTCTTAGGATGATCAGTCCGACCGTTTATTTGAGGAGCTATAATAATTATAATAATTTAGAACTTATGTAGGGCATTTTCCATGTGTATATGTTCAAATGCGCTTTACAAGCAGATGAAATTGGAATTTGGAAATGTTGGTTTTTGTGGAGAGGGGAAAACCGGAGTACCCGGAGAAAAACCTCTCGGAGCAGAGAAGAGAACCAACAACAAACTCAACCCACATATGACGTCGAGTCCGAGAATCGAACCCGGGCCACATTGGTGGAAGGCGAGTGCTCTCACCACTGCGCCATCCCTGCTCTCCATCGAACTTTTCGACTCAGAAGAAACACAAATAGTCGACTATGAAGATGATCAGCCTAGGCAATTCGCCGAATCTTGTCTTGTGTGCTTTTCTGATGGCCAGTTTGGGGGTGACCCGAGAACACTGACCCCCAGTCCATGGACCCCACCACTGACCGGGTCCATGGACTACTTTACAGACCGGTCCATGGACTACCCCTACTGATCCCCCCTTACTGACCCCCTTAAAAAAAACAACGGTAACAAAAAATGGCAACTAGAGATTTGATTTTACATACTTACTGTTTGTCTGGATAGGCCACTCGCGTGGGCGAAATTTCGACTATTACGCTGCGTAAATCTTGCTACAGTATTGTCTTGTTGTGATACAAAAGTTGCTGCTTTTCATATATGAACAAGAGGCTGCAATTAGCCTAAACTCGGGCTTGCAAAAAAAACAGTTTTGTATCCCTAATTTAGCGCTAAATTAAAAAGAATAGAGAAAAGTCCGTCTTTCTTACATCGCACGCATTGTGCTTAGCTTGTGTTGGAGTCTATTTCTTTAGACCCCTATCAACATATCTCTCTCTAAAACTACAAAATTGCTTTACAGCTCAACCATTAAGAACAATAATTATAACACTTGTAAAAAATATTTCTAAAAGAAGAAGAAAAAGAGAAACGAAAAAAAGAGCCCGCGGCATGTGCCACCAGTAGAAGTTATCTGCATCAGAGGCAGGAACAATGACCTCTAGACCACAGAGGTTCATCATATTGTAAGTGCATAAAAATAGCGTATTCATTCCAAAAAACTAAGCACACTTGTTTTCGCTTCGATGGATATTTGTTTGAGAAAGGAAACGCTCATGGAACGATGTAGGATTTTTTCGCATAAACGTTAATGGAATCTCGGTGAAATGTGAGGAGAAAAATAATCAGCACGGTGAAACTGTCTCCAGGGTCATCTGGAACGTTTCTGCGGTCAGTTTCAAGTCACGCAAGTAAAAACTAATCGCTCATCATTCAAAAACTAACGTCCAGAAATTGAGAAAAATAGTAAATAAACTACCTGTCAAAGTCTCAGGGGTGTATGATATCCCGTACTTGAGTTATTCAACAAAATGTACCTCTCAATAGAGCGGACACGGGAAAACACGGCAGTCTAATTCAAAACATCTGGAAATAAAATTGGTCATGTTAAAAAAGCTTTCTTCTCGCAGTTGAATTTGCAAACATTCGTATAGACACGTCTCTTAACATATTAGTTGTTCAGACTTCAAAGACACAAGGTGAATCGACGTTTTCCGTTTCTGGCTGTTGTGAGTTGTTATCTGATTTAGTTAGCCCTTGCGCAGAAACGCTGCAAGTGAGTTTTGTGGATGAAACTCGACAAAGAAGAACAAGAGGCTACAATTAGCCTAAACTCGGACTTGCAAAAAACAGTATTGTATCCCTAATTTAGCGCTAAACAAAAGAATAGAGAGAAGTCTGTCTTTCTTACATCGGACGCATTGTGTTGGAGTCTATTTCTTTGCAGTGTATATCCGTAGACCCCTATCAGATCAACATATATCCCTTTAAAATTACAAAATTGATTAAAAGCTCAACCATTGAGAACAATAATAATAACACTTGTAAAAAATATTTATAAAAGAAGAAGAAAAAGAGAGACGGGGAAAAAATGAAAAAAGCCCACGACAGGTGCTACTAGTAGAAGTCGAACCTGGGTTATTTGCATCAGAGGCAGTAACAATGACCTTTGGACCACTGAGGTTCAGCATAGATACTAAGGTAAAAATAGTGTATTTATTGCAAAAAACTAAGCACACTTGTTTTCGCTAAGTGTTTGAGAAAGGAAACGGTTATCAAACGATTTAGGATTTTTTCGCATAAACATTAATGGAGTCTCTGTTTGCCGTGGGAGAAAAAATAATCTGTTTACAAATACGTCATTTGAAACATAAGGAAGAGAGTAAGGTTTCTGCGGTCAGTTTCATGTCACGTAAATAAAACTAAAATTGCTTATCATTCAAAAACTAATGTCCAAAAATTAAGATATTGTGGAAAAATAGTAAATAAACTACCTGTCAAAGTCTCAGGGGTGTGTGATGTCCCGTACTTGAGTTATTCAACAAAATGTACCACCGCTCAAAATTAGTTTAGTAAGGAGCGGCCACGGGGAAACACGGCAGTCTAATTAAAAACATCTGGAGTTAAGTTTGGTGATGTTAAAAGCTTTCTTCTCGCTGTTCAACTTGCAAACATTAGTATGGACACTTCTCTTAACATATTAGTTGTTCAGACTTCAAAGACACAAGGTGAATCGACGTTTTCCGATAAGTGACAACAGGCATCATTCATTGGTTCGTGTCTGTTTCTTTGCAGTGTACATCCTCAGACCCCCATCAACAAATATCCCTTGAAAATTGCTTTACAGCTCAACCATTTATAACTTTGTTATTCTTGGTTTTCACATGACGTCATAAAAAGCTAAAATTCAAAATTAAACATACTTTTGTATTTTTAGCTTCATCAAGTAAAAGACATTTTAGAAATGTATCTGCTCGGATGTTTTCAGCTAGGTAGCGTGCTTTGTTTTGAAAATAGAGCAGTTTGAATTTTAGGTTTTTTCACATTGCGTGACATAAACATGTCTGCTCACAGGCATGTCATGTACACGAGGTTTGAAAAGCCAACATGACAGGAGAAGCGTCTTTGTGAATGTTTGCGAGCTCAAAAGAGAGAAGAATGCCTTTGATATATCCAAAGTAAATTCCAGATGTTTTAATACGTTTCTGGCCGCCATATTTGTGCCCCTCAGAGGGACACTAACATGGCGTGTCCATACTAAACTCCATAATTCTGAGTGGTACATTTTGCCGAATAACTCGAGTACGGGATATCGCTCAGCCCCGAGACTTTGGCAGGTTGTTTATTTATTACTCTTCTACAACATCTCAATTTCTTGACTTTATCTATCGAATGGTAGATTTTATTTTTTTACTTGCGTGACTGAAAACCAAGAATAGAGAGATTGTAAATGCTAAGTTTCTGGTAATTTCTAGAATGTTAAGTCACGCAATGTTTGTACCAGAACCTTCTACTGTCACGTTACAGAACAATTTAGAACATTCTACTGAATGATGTAATTACGATGTAATGCTACATATATAGTTGTGTTAGAAGCTCCAAGAAGGTTCTAGAATATTAATTAATTGTATATAAGGATTCCGCTAGGAAGCGATCATTGTTGTTGTTGGTGGCAGGGCGCAAGCCCTCCCCAATAAGTGATACACTGGCTATAACCTGCACTATAACCCAAGCGACTGTGGACAACTATAAAGCAAGTGATCGTGAATAAAGCTGTATTCCAAGCTACTGTAGAGTTCTACAAGAAGTGATTCAGTTGTGGATGTTCGTTGTGGACTGCAGCAGTCAGAAGATGAAATATTAAGTGAGGTGGAAAAGATTACACAACTGAGAACTATAATTGCCCTGCTGTGATGAATTATAGACCCTTTTCATAATGGCGCCCGACAAATTATTCTTATATTCTTATGATAATGAGCCCTACTAGCCTCGTCAGCATGTGCAAAATTCAACAGAATTTTGTCATTAAAGGGAGGTTAGTAGGGCTAATTAACATATATACAAAAGAATAATTAAAATCGTCCGCCATTATGAAAAAGGTCTATTGTGTTGTCGGCAGAGACCGACTGGAGAAGCTAAAACAAGAGAATCATACAGAGCTACTGAGAAACCTCATTTGAGGTCAAGTGGATCAAAAGGAGATTTCTTCGGAGACATCGACATTTATTGTGGGTTTGTGTCAGTGGTGACTGAAGTTTTATCAGTAGGCTTAAGCTAGTTTGATAGCAGATTGTATTGTTTAGAAATCGCTCCTTTGTAACTAGGATTTAGTTACGTATCGTTAAATAAATAAGTTGGGTTTGTAGAAGAGTTTCGCAGTGTATCTTTTCTGTCGGTTGAGCGATACCGTAACAACTTACAATAATTATAACACTTGTAAAAAAAAATATTTAAAAAAGAAGCTGAAAAAAATTGAACGGAAAAAGAAGGAAAGGTGTTGATAGAGAAAGTCGAACCCGGAACATCTGCATCTCAAGCGGTGAAGATGATCGCTAGGCCACGGTCATTCAGCATAGCTAATTAGGTAAAAACAGTGTACTTATTCCAAAATGACCATTATTAGTTAGCACTTGCGCAGAAACGCCGGAAGTGAGCTTTGTGGATGAAACTCGACGAAGACGACGAAAAAAAACGGAGCTCATTTTCAGACTCGGGCGGCGTTCCTCCCCCGAGTAATAACAAGAGGCCATGTTGGCCTTTACTCGGCCTTCTCGCAAAAGGCAATTAGAAATTGCAGTTTGCTACTTCACTGATTCACCTGCACGGTTGTAATATTATGACAAAGTTAGAATAACAAGATCTGAATTCCTTTCCATATTTTATTTTCACTATTGTATCATGTTCATCGTGATCAGATAGTAACACTGCCTTCTCTAATACAACACATTCTTCAAGTACAGTCAACACTGCTTGTGTTATGGATGTTTAGAAAACGATGACCCAAAACACGACGGCATAGAAAACCGACTAAGTAGAAAACGACGACCCATAAAAACAATGAATGATTAGTGGCAATTGTCTGCTTTTGATCCCAGGAGTTTGTTTCCTCTCATAAGTCCGCTAGCTTGCACTAAAGACCATTGCAGACAGGACCCGCGGAGCAGTTTTTAAAGTGGGGAGGGGGGAGGGGCGCTCCCGCGATTTCAAGTGAGGGGAAGGGACTAAATCTAAAAATAATTAAAACGCATATAATTCCGTTTGATTCAGTAAGCTTTGACCAGCAGTTAACATATTTTATTAACTCAAAAAATCAAGTGCTATCCTTTTATAAACTTTACAACTCAATTCAAGCATTTAGAGAAAGGTGAAGTGACAAAATAAACTTTGTAATCACACTTAACGTAATCTGTAAACGAAGGTAGAGTAATCATAACTTTGGTTCATTTATTCGCTTACTGTCACGAAATCGGATTATCTGAATGCACCGAAATTCCTTTTTCGATTGTCGTTACGACCAACAAATTCATTTGCCACGTCAGCAAGACAACGTTTGTCTGTTCTGTCTTTGTGAGTGTTTACCAGGGTGTTTAGTACTGTAAGATTAATGAACCTTTCTTGATTCTTTTCTTTGAGCCCTTCTTGAGCAACTCTTTAATAGTTACTTTCACAGACAACATAGAAAACATTAAAACGCGCCTTATCTCTAGACGTTACCCTAAGAAAATGGTGGAACAGATACTCTCAGAAGTTAACTTTGCGGACGGAAAAACAGCTCTAACACAGAAACAGAGAACGAAGACGCTTCCACCCTTCGTGACGCAATTTCAATCATCGTTACCATGTTTGAAAAACATACTAATGGACAAATGGCATCTAATACAAGAACAACCATTACTCAGAGAGATATTCGAGGAAACTCCCTTGATTTCTTATAGAAAAGGAAAATCGCTTCATGATATGCTTGTTTTACACAATGGGCACACAGCAGGAGTCGCGTTGGTCTGTCAACCTCATTTTAATAACAAACAGAAGACTACAACTAAGTGTATTAATTCTAAAGACAGTGTCCACCATCTTTAGCCAAGTACAATTATCCCGTGAAAGTACTTTTTTGGATATGTCTTCTACTTAATTTACTATTTTTCCCCCGGGCCCCTCCCCCTGCGCGGTCCCTGACAGAACGCGAGATTTTTTGGCATAAACGTTACTGGAATCTCGGTGAAATTTGAGGAGAAAAATTTCAGCAGGGTGAAACTGTTTGCTGAAATACGTCACTTGAAACAGAGACATTGCTAAAGAGAGTAATGCACATGTCATCGGCTTCCCCGTGGGGTCGACCCCCGACTAACCAGGAGGATTGTAAAATCAGTCAAGCAAATTTGAGAAATTTCCCCTGGGAGTCGGGGAATCTGTCAAGACAAAGTCCCCTGGGTGAGGTGTCTCTCAGCTGAAAATCCCCGTGACATCCTTTTCAAACTTGTGGATTCCCCTACCCCCTAATCTTTGATCGTAAAACAATGTCAAGATTAGCCCCTACCCTCGAGCAAAGAATCTCATCCATCTCCTTGTATTTCCCCACAAATCTCCTTGGTAGGCCCGGAGGTCGACCCCTCAGAGAAGCCGATGACATGTGCATAAGGTTTCTGCAGCCAGTTCTATAGAGCGTTTTTAGTCACGCAAGTAAAAAAAATAAAATCATCAACCATTCAAGACATATAGTCAAGAAATTGTGATATTATAGAAGAGTAATATATAAACAACATGCCAAAGTCTCAGGGCCGCGCGATATCCCGTACTCGAGGTATTCAGCAAAATGTACCACTCAAAATTATAGTGTTTTGTATGGAAACGCCATCTTGGCGTCCATTTGAGGGACACCAACATGGCGGCCAGAAACGAGTTAAAACATATGTTTCTTACTTTAGCTGTCTCAAAGGCTTTGTTCTCTCTGTTGAGCTTTCAAACATTTACATAGAAGCTTCTCTTACCATGTTGGCTTTTCAAACCTTAAAAAAAACACGATGAATCGACATGCTTGTGAGAAGACATCTTTATGTCACGCACTGTGAAAAACTCTAAATTCAAACTGCTCTATTCTCAAAACAAAGCAAGCTACCGAGATGAAAACATGCAAGCAGATACATTTCTGAAATGTCTTTTACGTGATGAAGATAAAAATGCAAAAGTTTGTTTACTTTTGAATTTTCGTTTTTTTATGAGTCACGTGAAAACCTTTGAATTTTCGTTTTTTTATGACGTCACGTAAAAACCCTCATAGTTGGATTTCACGTCACGCAATTTAAAAATATAATCGCTTATCATTCAAAAATAATGTCAAGAAATTGAGATATTGTACAAAAATAGTAAATCAACTATCTGTAAAAGTCTCAGGAACGTGTGATATCCCGTACTTGAGTTATTCAGCAAAATGAAAATGTACCCCTCAAAATTACAGCGGTTTAGTATGTAGAAGCCACGGGAACGATTAAAACAGCTGGACTTCAGTTTGGCTATATTAAAACCTTTCGTCTCGCTGTTGAACTTGCAAAAAATCCTATTGACACTTCTGTCTACATATTAGTTGTTCACACCTCGTAAACACAAGGTGAATCGTCATTTTAGCGTTCGTGATGTTAACATGGCGGCCTTTGGCTTTCGGCTTAAGCTTTCGGCGGCCTTGTTTTGTGGAACCTCGTCCCCAGGGCCTTCCGAGAGCAATCTCGACCCCAGAGCTTAACCCCAGAGCTCTTCCCTTTTGCGCATGTCTAACGGGCGTGACGGCGGGAAGCCCGAGAAGCTCTCTGGGGTCGAGAATGTTCCGAGAGGCACTGCTAAATTTAGCTTGCGCTTGCGCAAAAACGCCGGAAGTGAGCTTTGCGGGTGAAACTCGACAAAGACGAACAAGAGGCCATGTTGGCCTGTACTCGGCCTTCCCGCAAAAGGCAATTACAAATTGCAATTTGCTTCTTCACTGATTCACCTCAGGGGTACCCAACGAGCCAAATCAGCCAAAAGCTGTAGAAAGGCTTTTTTAAGTGCCTTATGGTGTTTGAAGTCTGTTTAAAGTGTTGTTTTCATTAGCTAGAAGAATTTCATCTGTCCGGATTCCTTAGCTGAAATTTTAATTTCCCGAAAATGTTGGGGAACAAAATCTTGCTTTGAGAAAATTCTAACTGAATTTAACTTTTTAAGGAGCCTTTTTCCTTTCCAAAAATGCGAGCTGACGTTTTTGACTGCCAAAAAAGCAATAACGATCTTTCCGAAAACCTTAGGGGCTATGATTTTCACATTACGAATCTT
>JAEMWC010000428.1:425000-455000 GCA_016490735.1 Pachyseris speciosa
AGCTGATGTTTTTGACTGCTAAAAACAGCAATTATGACCTTACCGAAAACCTTAGGGGCTATGATTTCCTAATTGCGAATCTTTTAGGCCACGTTTTAGTTACGAAAATCCGAGTGCACTCTTTAATCGACGCCGAAAACCCAAGGCGAATTACCCTCCACCGAACAGATATCTACCGAAATTTGTCGTTGGGTGCCCCTGCATATTGATTTTCAAACTTCTTTTTCGCGGTTGGAGGTTTAGATATCTTTGAATTAAGAAGATTGTAAATCTTCTTCGAGGATAGGTCTGCCTGAGCAGACATATTGAAAGGTATCGTTTTATTTGTTGCCTGAGTCACATTGCTGTTAATTTCTTTTTTCCAATCTTGTGGAAGTGAATGATAAAGAGATTTTAAGTAAAATGAGTCAAGCACATTTAACATAGATTCGGTTGTGTGCGGCTTCGTGCAAATAAACTCACATAAATCTCCGACTTTACAAAGTCCTAAAGAAAAGAGTTTCCTATTGAAAACAGATTTGTTGTCAATACATATAAACCTATTATTCCAGATTAGTTGGTTGACTATTTCATCCAAAGATGCAAATAAGGATAGTGAGGAGAATTTTTGTCCTGACAAAAATTTTCGGTGGATAAGAGATAAAGTTAATTTGCTAGACGTTTGGCTATCTACTGACGCTGCGATAACAGTGAAAGCCAACTATGAGGAAAAATTAGCAGACCTCAGGGTAACCCTGAGCTGTTGGCAATTTCGTCGTTTAACCTTGCTTGGAAAAATTACTGTGTTGAAAAGTCTGATCATCTCTAAACTTACTTACATATTGTCACCTTTACCAACAAACCATTGCGCCATCGAGGAAATTAACAGTCTGCTGTTTAACTTTCTATGGAATGGCAAAGGAGACAAAATTAAGCGCGATGTAATGATCAGTGAGTACGAATATGGCGGACTAAAGATGATTGATGTTAGGCTCTTCACCAAGGTACTAAAAGCAAGCTGGGTAAAGAAGTACCTTGATTCAGAAAACCTTGCTAAATGGAAATTATTTGTGGATTCGCAACCTCAGATTTTCGGTGGTGATATGTTCTTTAAAGCTAATCTGCATAAAAAAGATTTAGAGCTATTGTTTAGGCTATCGGACCCTTTCTTGCAAGAGATAATGCAGGTATGGTCGGAAATCAGCTATGTGGGTAGCATTTCTTCCAACAAGCTCCTTCTTTCACAGAGCCTTTGGCTTAACTCTCTTATTCGTGTCGGGAATAAACCAATATATTACAAAACTTGGTACTTTCTGGGAATACTCAAAGTTAATGATCTAATGGAAAATGGAACCAGGTTTTTGTCTTTTACAGAATTTAAGCGCCGTTACAATATCAAGCAAAGTTTTCTCTCTTTCTATGGCCTAATATCGGCGATTAAGCTATTGCGCAAAACTATTCAAGAACATTTCCGTCATGACAATGATGTTGATAGCAGTGGCGTTTTTTTGCAAAACTTTCTGAAGGCAAATAAACCAAACAGATTTATTTATAAAACGCTTGTAGAAAGAAAAAGGAAGAATCCCATAAACAGCCAGAAGAAATGGTGCGCTGACTGCTCGATTGAAGAGAACAATTCGATTGATTGGGCAGCTGTTTATCAGTCACCTTTTCAGTGTACTAAAATAACTAAACTACGCACTTTTCAATTTAAGCTGCTGCACAGGAGATTGGGGACCAATGACTTTCTTCAGCGAATCAACTTGTCAAACACTAATCTGTGTAGTTTTTGCCAATGCGAAGTTGAGGCATTGATTCACCTGTTCTGGAGCTGCACCATCATATCCCGTTTTTGGCAGAGTTTTAAGGAATGGTTGCTGAAATTTGAAACTCCGCAATGCTCACCCGAAATAACGCCATCCTTGGTAATAGGTTTGAAGCCTCACCTATTTAATCATAAACATCATCCGTTTTTAGTTTTGATAGCAAGAATCTACATCTGGGCTTGCAAAACACGCTTCTCTCTCCCAAGGATAGAAGACTTCCCCCTTTTCCTCTCACATTATAACCTCTAAACGAAACTCTGTCTTATTGCTTGGTGCGGGCTGGAGCCGTGGGCGTGGTATTTGAAGATCGTATGCTTGAGTGGATGTGTGTGTGCGTACGAGTGTGTCAAGTGTGCGTGTGTAAGTTTTTTAAGTATATCTAAGTATATATGTTATTTCTTGATTTATGTATTTATTTTTGTAAATTGATGTATGTAATAATTAAAAACAATTCTCTCAAAAAAAAAGAGAGAGAGAGAGAGACCAAGCTATCAAACACTCCTTGTAGTACTTTGGTATATCTACAGCCAATTTAGAGTATTCGAAGTTGCAATAAAAAAGTAGTCTGCCTCCAACTTTATTGAGGTAGTGATTTAAAATACACTTCCAAGAGCATGGTGTGTTATCCAGAAATTTTTGGATGCACATGATTCTTTGTGCTTCAATCATAGAGTCAATATGAGGCATCTTTAAGCCTCCTTCATTCACATCATTTATTAGGGTAACACGCTTCACTTTGTCTTTACCTTTCCAAATGAAGTTGAATAAAATTTGATTGATATCTTTGATAAAATTTTTGTTCGAGCAGACGAGACTCATACGATACAAAATTTTTGGAATGGCAAAGGTTTTTATGATCTGTATTTTACGTAACAGTGTGAGACCCCTCCAGCTCCAACTGTTTAAAGTCTTTTTTAAGGATTTGATGATGAAGTCCAAATTTAATCTATAAAAGAGTGAATAATCGAAAGTGAAATGTATCCCCAAGATTTTAACTTCTTTAGAGATGTGTTCCACATTTAAATCTTCTGCAGTGACTCTTGTAGAACCGAGATTCATAACTTCTGTCTTTTGTTTGTTCACTTTCAAGCCAGAGAACACCCCAAATATGTATAAGGTATTGGAAAGCTGATAAAAAGATTCCTTGTCTTTAAGAAAAACTGTTAAATCATCAGCAAAAATGACTAATTTTAATTCTTGATCCTCTTATTTTTGTATCATTTCTGATATTGATGGCTAGTGTTTCCAGTACAAGAATAAAAAGATAAGGAGAGAGAGGATCACCTTGACGAACCCCTCGGGAGAGTTTAAAGGGCTGAATCACGAAACCGTTATTCATTACACTGCTAGATATATCCGAGTAAAAGGTAGTAGTCCAAGTAATAAAGGATGGTCCGAAATTGAATTTCTGCAGGACTCTGATAAGATAATTCCTGTTAACGGAATCGAAAGCTTTCTCAAAGTCTATTGCTACTAATAGAGAGCTTATGTTCTTTGAAGTTGTCAGCGATATAATATCATCAATCGTACGTACTGCATCAAAATTGTTCTACCTTTGACGTAAGCATTTCTGGTTGTGGTGTATTATTTCTGGTAAAACCTTTTCTAGTCTCTTAGCAATTGCTTTAGTTCCTATTTTAACATCAACATTAATAAGAGAGATTGGTCTCCAGTTTTTGATTTGCCGTCGATCTCGATCTTTTTTCTCTATGAGGACCATAACTGCTTGTTTTTGTGAGATTGAAAGCTCTCCATGTTTATAAGAATAGTTCAGGCTTTTTACTAACATTTCACCAAGAACAGGCCAGAAACATGTGTAGAATTCGATAGTGAGACCATCGTTTCCAGGAGTCTTATTATTTTGAAACGATGATAGTACATTATAACACTCAGCTACGGTCAGTTCCCCTTCGCAAAGCCGCTGCATTTCTGGAGATAGTTTTGGTATGCTTTCGGAATCCAGGAAAGGATGACAGTTGATTTCCGACTGATTTGTCTCGCTATAAAGGTCTGAATAGAAAGAGTACAACTCATCCATGATTTTTTTAGGATTTGTCGTTATAATACCGTTGGCAAGTTCTACTTTCCGGATCGTGCTCTTTGTCTTATTTTTTCTTTCAAGGTTTAGAAAGTACTTATTGTTTTTCTCACCTTTTTCATAACAGGAAGCACGTGAACGAGTGATTGCTCCTCCAGTGATGTATTCATATTCCTTTTCGTACTCTATCTTCAAGTTTTCAAGTTCATTTTGGTTTGCTGTAGTTGGGGTTTCAGCTACTTGTTCCTCAGCTTGTTTCAATTTGTTCTCAATCAGATTCATTCTTTCCCTGCGCCGCTTTGCTTTTACCTTACTATACTGCATAGTCTCTTTCCGTATGTTATATTTTATCCAGTCCCACTGAACTCTAACATCTTGGTTATAGTAGTATAGTGTTTGGGGGTACCAGATCAAAAATTAATCAAATGGAATCACATACCGATTTAGGGGGGCGTTTTAGCAAAATGATCTCGTATTTTGGAAAAACTATAGTTTATTAAAATGCGTGACTTTCTCGGAAAAACCACCAAGCGTGACATTCTCGGAAAAACAGGAAATGAGTCATCGCCTATAACTCACGTGACGGTCGCATGATCTTTTCTAACCAATCAGAAATATACCCATAAATTACTCATTTGGTAAAAACTTTGAGTTTGAGTTTGAGTTTGAGTTGAAGATAATTTAGTTTTAGATTTTATAATGTCCATATGCATAGCTTGTCACGCCATTATCGTGAATATACCGCTTGTCGTCAAAGCAGCTGAGTGATACTTTATTTATCTCATAACTTCCTAGTTGATGGTTTTGGCTTCTGATTGTTTTCATTCTATGATGCAACTGTTTATTATCAAATAGTGTCTCTTTATAATTTTCATGTTTGATGTTATTCTTAATAATATTCTTCTTAATTCCTTTTGCTGTTTTTCCTCCATTTTGGTTATCTTTCATATAGCTATACATTTTCGATCGTAGACCGATGAATTCGCAAACGGGTACTCCTGCTGGCTCATCTTTGAATTTGCCAATAACTTTTTTATTAGTCTTATCGAAATATGGAGAGCATTCTAGGTAGTCGCTGTTGTCAAATTTATTTTTATCCTTCCAGAAGTGTCTATAGACGTTTTGGGTTTCAATTTCATAGGTCAGTGAGTCTGTGTCTGTGAAGAGCAGCTTGGCCTTGTTACCGTACTTTTATTTAATGTAGTTGTAATGGAAATCGTACATCAGTGTCTTGCTAAGGTCTAGAATACACATCCCCACGTATGCTGGCCGGTTTAAAGTAAGTGTTTCTTTTATCTTATGAACAGCTACTAGATTTTCATCGAAGATTTTACTGCTAACATAAGTGGGTTTACTAGCTAATTTCAATAGCTTCTTCTCATCAGTCACCAATCTGACGTCTACTCGCTTTCTGAGGTTTTCCATCGTTTTGCCAAATACACTGTTATTCATCAGCTTGAAAAAGTCTTTCTCAAAGGCATTTTTAGCATTCTTACGTTTTTCAGTATTGAAATCAATATATTGCCTAAGCCAAGGGGATTGATTGAATTCTAACACTCGATGGACTTTAGTTATTTTCAAACCGAGATCAGTGTATAATTGGAGGTTCCTATAATGGAGCACGTATTTTTCTTTGTTGCTTAATGTTGGTATTAGTTTATGTACCAGACCAGTTGATATAATGTATTTCTTTGCTATGTTTTTACAATAATCTGATAGCATGTCCCCAGTCACTTTAATCTTTTCCGGCCCAAGTGGGTAGTCATTATGTAGATCATGTAACTCTTGGGGGTATTTAAGGTCAACTTCAAGAATCAAACCCTTTGCACTATCTTCTTTATAGACAGCCAGGTCTAAATTATTGATCTGTTTTTGTGTCATCCATCTGAATCCGCCAGTTGGAAGGTATTGACTCATAGCCCAACCATACAAATTATTTGCATCTAGATACATGATATACTTCGAGGGTGCCTTCTCATTGTAATCTTTCATGTATTTATTGTTTGATTTTCCGTATCTGTTGGCTATATAACTGATACCACCACGTAGGCCCTTTTCAATGAATTGAAACATATCAATGTCTGTCATCAATTCTAATTTTATGTCAGTCATTTCCAGCATGGCATCCCAAGATAAACCGGGAGATGTGAAATAGTGACACGGGTCCAGTTTATAGTACTCAAGGCATGTTTTTCTGAAGTTTTCAAATACATCAGCCAGTAGGAGTACATCTGTTTTAAGGTACAGATCATGATAATCACCCATGTTTTTCAAAGAGAATGCTTTCCAAACAGTCTGAGCATGCGTATAGTCTTCATCTGATATATGCGTATCACTCAGTATGCTATAGAATTCTTCTTTTGAGGGCAGCTTCTGATTGAATTGATCGAAACTGTCCATGTAGTCGTAAGGATAAACACCTTTCTGTGCCATCAGATTAAGATCCTTTCCCTTGAACTCTTGTGAGGTGTATTTTAAGGCTTCTTTTGGTAGATTGCCTACAAGTTTTTCCAAACTAGAGCTCATGAACTGGAAACTATCAAGAAATGTTAGGTGATTGCCAAGCATGAAAGCCATATACTTCTCCATGTTATTTGGGATAGCATTGATGTTCATTTGACAGTCTTCACCTTTCTTGTTTTTGTAAGTGTGCTTCTTAACAATGGCTCCAATCTCCTGCATAATAAAATGACTATCATAGCCTCTTAGATTGTGAAATATGACTGGTATCTTTATTTCTTCTGGGTTCACTCTGAGTTTCAGATTACAATCTTGGTGAGCAGAACCTCTGTATTTACCAGTAATGTGACAATGATCTCGGACTCTAATATCCTTTTCAGTATATTTCTTATCACAGATGTGACACATTTCAGCTTTTTGGAATTCTTTTTCATCATCCTCAGTCATTTTCAATGGTTTATTGAATTCCTTTTTCATAACCTTCTTGCAATATTTGACTTCCTCCAGCATAGCTTCCATGAATTTGTACACAGCCTTTTCACCCCTGTATATTACTGCTGGTTTGCTGTATTTATCATCATAACAACAAACTACTTTATAGCCGTGGCCACAGTCAGTATGCTTCTGATAAGCCTCTGTATATGATTTATCACTGTTGGGTTGGCAACCGTGTATTTTTTCAGTGATGGCCTCAAAATCAGCATAGATTACAAATGGTACCTGCTGTTGTTTATGAAAGTTGTTGAATTTCAGTATGTTGTTATCTTTGTTTGGCATTTTTATTGCCTGTGTGCCATTTACTTGCATGCAGTTGTCCTTGTGATCATTCAGAACCCTTTCAGAGCTGAAGCATTGAAGACAGTGCATACAAAAGTGTTTTCTTTCTTTGTGCTTTGTTTGTTTGTACATAAACTTATTGAAATCTTTGATCAGCACATAATGCTTGTTTTCATTTTCAGTTATTAGAAGCAGATTCAAGCAGTCTGCATATTTCTCTTTTGAAACAAAAATTGGATAAGGTTGTTTCTCCTCATAACCGAATACATTGATGTTGATCTCATTTTGTTTCTCTATCTTGTTGTAATGCTTGGTTGCAACTGGGAATTCAACCCCTGAATAATCTAATGTATTGACAAATTTTCTGTCAGTCTTCTTTATTCTCTGTGGGTATTTGTCTTGAGGATTCAAGTGCCTGATATGACACCACATGAAGCAAAGATCATCATCATTCTTTATGTTAATCAAACCCTTTGCACTGTTTCTGAGTTCATTCGGTAGTTTAATGTATGAGGAGCCCTTCATTGGCGCATATTTCACAACATTGAGGTAATGGCTGTCAACAGATTCAATTGTCCAACCTGAACCTTCAGATACCCAAACTGCAATCTTATTCATTATTTGGTCTTTTGACAACTGCAGTGATTCAGTTACTTCCAGATTATTCACAATTGTTTGAGCTGCACTGTTGAAATATGCTGTTTTGTATTCTATTTCTCCGTCAGTCATTTTTGCAAATGTTACCTTGAGTGTTTCAACAAATTTGAGACCTTTAATTTCATTCAACAATTTTATAATATTATATGCAACAGCCTTTCTTGTGTTTTGCAGTTGCGCAAGCGGGTCTTTGTTATTTTTTATACTGATTTCAAAAGATTTTGTGAAACCTTTTAGAGCTTTCTCTGTTTGCTCTATTTTTGTTCTCGGTGCAATCGCTGGTTTCTGAATCACCTGTTTGGTTCTGGGCGCGGGCATAGGTTTCTTTTTCAATTGTTCTATTTCATCCAGCCACTCTGCAGGTGGAGCTGGTAATCTTTTTCTCTCAAAATAATCAACTAATTCTTTCACAGTTGGTCTTTTTGTTCTGGGGGCGGGAATTGGTCTTGTTCTTGGTTTAGGTACAGGTTTTGTGTCATCAACTATAATAATTTTGGGTTTCTGTTGCTTCAACAACAACTCGATTAGCTTAGATTTGCTCAATTTTTTGAGACTTTTCTTGTCCATATTACTACTAGTTTCGATAATTTTTTCCATTTATGATATATCTATAGTTATTATTTCTTTAAAACATTTCCGTCTGCGTTTAAATATGGTTGAGAATTCAATTGATCCAATTATTGGATCCTTTTGAATTGCAATTATTGAAGAATATTTTTTTGATGTTTTTTTGTTTTAATATGACAAGATTTCCCTGCCATTGTGTAGTTACGTCCTGTCTTACATATGTTACAGTACCATTCTTTATTTAGCATGTACGATGTTTTATGATTCTTCCGTTCTTCTGCGGTGAATACTTTCGGCCTTCCTCGACCTCTTTTGACATTTTGATTCTCCATAATATATAGTTATATAAATTATTTTTTTAAATATCTTTCTCTTCTTGATAAGTATAATTTGCTTTCTTCCATGTGTTTAGTTATTTCATGAATCAAGTCTTCGAAACTATTGCTCATGATGTATTTGCAGTTGTTTTTCTCATACATTAGCTTCATATCAGACTGTTTGTCTGACACTTTATACACACCTGTTGGGCTTTTGAATTCAAGACAAAGAGCGCTGTGTTTTCTTGTGGGATTCATTAGCATTAAATCACATTGTCCAGCCATATATCCTTTCTTATAACTTCTGATTCTCATGTTTGGGCTTATTTGATTTTCACCTAATCCCGCCACCATTAATGCACCTTCATATTTCTTTCTGATGAATGAAACAATCTTATAATGCAGATCATCTTCACTTTCAATCATCAGCATGTTATTATTTCTGTCATTGAACTGATTGTAATACCCCTGTTTTCTGATTGATGGTAATACTTTCGATGTAACCCAATGTTTGAATTTTACTGCTTCCTGTTTTTTAGAGGACAGTATTAGTGAATAAAGTCCAGATTCATTTATGAAGAAACATTTGAAAGTTTTTTCGGGGGTCTCAGCACGAGGGACCATTTTTGTCCCCCGTGAATTTATGCTGATTTTGTGGTCTCTTAAGATTTTATCATCCGATACAACATAATCTCTGATTGCTCTTTGTGGATTTTTATAGTCAAGAATTTTAGCAATGTCTCTACCTCTGAACCAAATCTCATTGTTGTCATCAAGATAACAATCTATTGATACATCCAATTCTTTATTATTGTAGGAATATTTTTGCATTTGTATATTATAGTAATTTATTTTTTATTTTTAATTAATTTTCGACCTGTGTTTTAAATAGCCAGGAACAATAATATTCTTGGCTACCATGAGCAAATAACAGCTTTTTACTGTAGGGTCTACATATATATGTTAGATAATTTTCTTTAAATCCTTGAACGGTATCCAACTGTTGAAGTCATCACTGTAACCCTTCCACTTCACCAATGCTTGTTTTTTCTTATAGTCTCTGCGAATGACTTTATCAATACGGAATACATCCTGTCTGGCTTTCAATAATTCAGCTTCATAAAAACTCCCTTCAATATCTTCATCGTTGAGATCTTTTAGTTTGTATGTTATTGGGTTTGTATATTGGATTTTATCAACTGTAAACACTTCTTCAGTCCAATTTGGTGTATAGCCCTTGTCGAACACATTCCGTTTATACTTGGATATTCGGACCTTATCACCTATTTTGAATTTCGGTTTCTGTTTTAATGTTTTCATATCACCATACAAATTGAAGTAAACAGTTCCTTCATTCCTCTTATCAGATGCTTCAACGGGTGTCATCTTTGCGCTTGAATGTTTTGTGTTGTTGTACTGTTTCACTAATTTTGGTAACATGTCTAAATACTGTGTATTACCTTGAACAGTGAACTGCTTCCACATTTTGGACTTCATTGTCCTATTCCATCTTTCAGCTACTGATGACTTCTCTTCATTCTCAGTTGAGTACATCTGTACACTATGTTTCTCTAGCAAGTCCTTCAAGTGTTTGTTGTAAAACTCTTTTCCCTTGTCGACCCATAAATACTGTGGTTTTCTGCCTTCCTTGAATATTGTTTTGAATGCTTCAGTGACAGATTCACCTTTCTTATCCTTCAATGGGACAATCCAACCATATTTGCTGAAGACATCAATGACCATAAGAAGATATCGATAACCTTTATTCCATTTACTGAACTGTTGCATTTCAACTAGATCACTTGCCCATATTTCATCAATTTTATTTACAATCACACGCCGCCGAGTGAAATTTCGTTTTATGGGTGCATGTAATTCATCAGCTAGTTTTTCTTGCCAGTTTTCTTCACTCGACGGCTTTTTCCGTTTTTTGAAACACCAAGACCTAATTTCTGTTTTTTGTCAATTAAGAATCTGGCTGTTTGACCCCATTTTGGCATCTCACCATATGGTATTTGATCAAGTGACTCGACCATTGTTCTATCACAATCACCTTTATTTTTTCCCATATCATAACAAATATCATGGTAAGCTGCAATTTCATCTACTTTATTGTAAGGTAGGACATTCCATTTTGTAACCTCACCTGTATTTTTATCATACTCTAACTGTTTATCGAGGGGATTATAAGGTCCCATGTATTTATACTTTCCGGGTGTCCATCCACTTTTTGGTTTAGGAAGCTTGCCAATAACCTTATGAATGTCAATACCTTTGCCATAATCCAATCCCTTGATATCTGTTTTATAACGAATGTTTGGTCTCACTTTTGTTGACAGTTGATTTAAAGCTTCAGTCCCAACCTTTGTAATTATAGGCTTTGTGAGGGAAAGTCCTTTATCAATCAATTGCTTTTGCAGCTTTGGATTTCTCATTGCTTCAGAAGCATAATATCTTCCCATTTCTACACCTTTCTTTGCTAAATAAGGGACTCCATGTTCTAATAATCCTGTTAGTGCCATATCTGCTGCCGAATCTAGTATGCCCGCCCCTTCAGACGGGCTAATCAGTTTCCCCGATTTCTGACAAATTTAGTCTTTGTGATTCCACATTCAGCACAAGTACATTTCATCACAGTTCGACCATTTTTTGTCTTTTGATATCTTTCACTTCCTGGTACGCATTCAGTGACTTTCTTCTGTTTCACACAATATGATTTTACCATTATACATATTGGTTAGATATTTTCTTTAAAAACTTGTTTCACTTCACATATTATTATAACATCTTCGCCGAATTGGTTCTTGAGTACTATCATTATCTTGTCATTACGAACTACAACAGGTGTTCCAACAACTTGCAAAATAATTGTTTCCATATAATTCAGTTAGATATTCTTGAAATAATTTATGATAAACCTGTGATTGACTCTTGTGTCTGTTGGATCAAATTCAGCATTATGTATTGTATTAAGAATGGATCTCCCATTTTGTCTCTCGAGAAGATAGTACAAACACCAATATCCACACAAGACTGAATCTCTTTCTTGTATCTCATCTCCAGAGTATTCAAGTTGTTTTCCACTTGTAGCCATGTATTTCTGTACTTCTGTTGGCATCATTAAACCAAATGAGTCAAAGTATTCACAGTATTTATCCCCATTGCGATAACAAACCCAGTGAGTGCCAGGTCCAATCTTACTGTCAAGATTTACTATTCCACATTCATTGTTTTTGATTTGTCTCCTCGTCGGCAGATTGTCTCTTGAAAATACTCCTCTGAAATGTTTTATTCTAAGTTGTTTAACCCAATTGATTAAATCGAAGTTGGATAAGGGTTTGTTTACAAAATGGTTCCCAGAATTGGGATTGAATTGAATGGACTGTCTTTGCCTAACAGAAGCCCTTTTCCCTTTTTTTGTCTTTTTTTTTCATTCCATAACCGATTGGAACGTGAATATCTAATGACCGTCTTGGACGGCTGCTTTCAACATGCAAACCTTTTCCAGTTAATTTTCTAATTGCTTCTATGGCCAAAGGAATTCCAATACTGGCGAGTATTGTTCCAATACCCTTTCCAGTCTGCGCTTTTGTTGGTTTGATAACAACGTCTCCACCATACTGCATTTTTTGAATAATATCTGCCATCTGTCTCGTATTCAATAAATTTCCTACATTCAATAATTGGGATAAATTGGCATTAGGAATAAGAAATCCTCCACTTTGTTTCTTCCCAAATAGTTTATCAACACCGAGACTTGCCAATGAAGAAAGAGCATCTGTAGCCAATGCTGGAGCCGCTTTAGCTACTGCTTTATCTGCATAAGGCAATAGTGTTGTTCCAAGTGAAAAAAGACTGGACCAAAGAGAACCTCCTTCTACAACAGCTTTTCTGATTTGATTTTTTTATATCTTGATGTCTGAACCTTTTCCTGATCTACTTGATTTAATCAGTTTGTTGATTTGTGTCTTAGTCAACATTAGTTGATCATTTCCAGACAATTCACTATGTGTCAACCTGATTGTTACAGGCGAATTTGTTGCATAAGCTTTTGCTAGCTTTTGTTTCTGACCCTGTGAAAGTTTCACTCCATGAGGATGATAAGTAGTCATATAATATATGTTTATACTAAATTGTATTTAATACAAACAATCATTTAATTTATTTATTTTATTTAATTATTTATTTAATTATTTCCAATTAATTATTTAATTTACATTGATCTCAGAATTAATTTTCCATCAGTTTTTCTCATCTCAATATCCTGCTCATAGAGGACCAATGCATACACACTGTAATCAGCATTTGTTCCATCACTCAAAGTGTATTTGAAAGTCAGTTTTGTCATTCCATCTTTTATGTCCTGCTTCTGTTTTGTCAGATCGAAATAAACAAAAGGGAATATTGTACCGAAATTGCCCCTGTTAAGAAGGGTACTTTCACTGAAATCATTTACAGCTTGAACATATTTCAAAACATCTCTGAATACTCTTGTTGGTTCTGTTGATGGTTTATAATGAACCTCTGGATAATCATTTCCGTTGCCAACCTCAAGATAACAATCAGTCAAAGTTCGGTTATTTGCAACTGAGAATGTGTTATAGAGAAATTTATTGGCTGTCTGAGACGAATCATTAGCATCATTGATGATGAATACAAAGACATGCCTGGGTTTGTTTATTCCTGTGGAAATACGGAAATTGGCAGTCTGTTGTCTTGTTGAATTGCCTCTCTCAACCATTTCTCTCATGTAAGTCCACTTTCTGTTGTCAAGATACTTGCTCATGTATAAGGACTTTCCCGCAGAATTGAAAATAATACGAGGAACAATTAGCTGGAATTTAGTTAGTACCACACGACATTCATCAGTAGCTTGCCAAATCATATTGTCATCACTCTCAAGTGTCAGGTTCACCTCTACTTTTGAGTTAGGCATGAGTTCATCCCAAAAGCTCTTGAAAAAACCGTATCTGTTCAATGCTATCTCTGCATTTATTTCACCACCATCATTAAGCAAAGCTTTACGATCTGAGAATCCTTTGTTATAAGCAGCTTGTGCCACTCTGTTTTCAGCACCTCTGCTGGTGTCAAGATAGAAGAACTCATTGGTTCCCTGACTTACAGCATAACCCTGTGAATACTCAAGCAATGACTTAATATTTGTGGCTTGGTTTGCATCACGGCATTCATAAACATCAAGACCATTCATTTTTACATTAATGGTGTTAATAAGAGCGTGAACTGAATTAACAATACCATTTCGATCTGCAGCAGCAATGTCAGCTCCATCTGCAAGCTTATTTTCTTTGAAAATAACATTAAAACGGGCATTATACCAGTCAAATGGTGTAGTCTCTCCACTGTTATCAACAACGAAACGGTAACCTGTTTTCCTCTGATGAGCATTATTTGCTACTACAGTAATAAGTGCTGTCTCTAGTTCGAACACTACATCTTCATATCTTTCGATATATTTTGAGTCACGATAGTTTGACATATATTATTGTGTTAGATAAAAGTTATTTTATTTTACGTGGTCGACCTCTCTTTCTTTTGATTAAACCACCAGTCTGGCTCACACTCTCAGTTCCACTCTTGTTTCCACTTTTTCTCTTTTTCAAAAGTTCTATGATTTTGTCACCAGCTTTTTTGCCAGCATGTTCACCAATTGTTGTGGCTGCTTTTTTTCCAGCTGTTTTGATAATGTCAGTCATGACACCTTCACCATGTTGTTCATATTTTTTAAACTCAAACCGTTTCATATACTATTAGGTTTTATAATTCCACACCTCTCAAGAATAACTCAATATACCAATCTATCCCGTTTAAATCGACTGGAGCTCTAGAAGAGTCTGTGACATAAAAGCGTATTGAGCTGATTGTATGTGTTGAGACAGGATTCCATGAAAGAAAACGAGGTTTGTAAGTGAAAGGTAAACTTCTAACGAGATCTGTGACTGGTATAACTGCGATTGTATTTGTGCTATTTCCATCAACAATGCTATCTATCACCATATCACAATTGATATAAATTTCATCTACTCCTCTTGTAATATCAGGTAGATTTGTTCCATATTCTGTGGCTGAAACTAATTTTGAATCGAAACCGATAAGTTTTCTGAAATCAAGATTTCTCAGATCCACACGATAATTTTCATTGAGTTCAATCAAAATGCGATATGTTGACAAAACGAAATACATGTTAATACCATACATGAATTTTGATTTGTCTGTTTCAGATGGATTCAGTACATGGTTATTTTTTCTCATATACTCATGAATGTAACTATTGATATCGTCGTATGAATACATCCCGTCAACGAATGTTATTGTTTCCCAGTTTGCACCTTTGTCGTGGCTATATTTCATTTGATTATTCCCAAAAATATATCTGATATTGTACCAACTGTATGTCATATTGATAACATTCACAGCCATTTCATATTTTAAATCATTCGTTAATTTAAGAGGTGTATTGAATCTTTTTTCAAAATCATGACTCTTGCTGACACCAATTTTGTCTCTGTTTTTACTGTTGAATCGTAATGAAATTTCTGTCATATACTTTTACATTAGATATTTCATCATTATTTTATTCAACTCACCGGTTTTCAGGATTCCCAGTCTGTTCAATGTATGCAATATTTTTGTGAATTCATTTTGAACATTTTTGCTGTTGTTGCCGGCTGAAATAGATCCACCAAGCAACTGCAGTCTTGAAAGCATGTCACCCAAAAATGCATCCCTTGAACCCATTGCACCTCTTCTCCTTCCCATGCCTGAACCAACAGTTTGTGCACCTTCCTTAACAGTTTCCATTCTTTTTCGGTACTTTTGCATTAGTTTTATCCTTTGAGTCAATTCATATATCTTTCTTTATTTTTTTCCCTATTTGTTTTGGTTGTTGATAGATGAGCTTTTTCACGTCCAAGTTGTTTGGTTATTTCACCAATATTTTTGTTATACTTGTCGATGTCGATTGTACCATCCATTATCCTATCTAAAATTGTTGTTGGAGGAGACAATTCATATTCCTGTAATACCTTAACCTCATCAAGTGAGAAACCTTTGTCAAGATTTGACTTGTACTTTGGTTCTGTTTTAGTCATCATTTTAGGTTTGTAATCAATTGGTAATGTTGTTTTCATTGGTACTGATTCAGGTAACGTGTTTAATAGCATAAGATCTTCAAAACCGGATGTCAAGGCTTTTTGATTCTTTTTCAACTGTTCAATAACTTCATCCTGTTTTTTGTCAACACTTTCTTTCACACTCTTCTGGACATCAATAGATGGTTTCAGCAATTCTGATGTTGTATCATATGCATCCTGTTTTCTGTATTCATAAGTCTTGATAACATCACGAACTTCTCTTGTTTTATTTCCAGCTTCAATTCCACTTTTAAGAAGCCTTTTCATACGTTCTATATCCATATACAATTGTGTTAGACTAATCTAAACTATTAACATATGGAAATTCCAAATTATGATATCATTCAGAATTCAAATAATTCATTCAGACAGTTGTATCCGTATATGCCAAAAGATACATTTAGAATGTTATTGGCTGGTAATTCTGGATCTGGAAAGACAACATTGTTCATGCATCTGATTATGGAACCGTTGGTCTATTATGATCAGATACATCTTTATGCAAAAAATTTGGATCAAGACAAGTACAAATATCTTCGAAAAGTAATGGATGAAATAAGCAGTCACATTGGATATCCTGCCTTGGTTTGCAGTCAAGAAGAGATATTGCCAGTTGAACAAATAAAAGACACAGATTTGCAGCGATTGGTTGTTTTTGATGATTTTGTCACTGACAAGAAACAAGATCAGATAATCAGCTATTTCATTCAGGGAAGACACAAGAACTGTTCAGTCATATATCTCACACAATCATTCTATGGCTGTCCAAAATCAATCAGACTCAATTGCAGTCACTTCTGCCTTTATGATTTCCCATCCACAAGAGAAAGAAACTTGATTGCACAAGAAATTGGAATAGACAAGAAGAAATACATTGAAGCAACCAAGAAACCATATTCCTTCTGATATGTTGACAAGCCGATGAAGACAATCAAGAGAAATTTTTATGGTGCTGTTTAATCTAATCTAATATTATATGGCAACATTCAATCCTTGTCCGAATGGATATGAAATAATTCTTCCAAAAGGTAAAAAAGATAACAATGGCAACAATGGCAACAATGGTAATTGATAGAACAAACTTTCTATGTTGTCTAATCTAATATTATATGGGAGTTTTTAATTCTCCACAAGATCAAGATAAAACAAAAACTGGTGAAAGAGGCCCAGCTGGTCCAATTGGTCCCAAAGGTGAAAAAGGTGATAGAGGTCCAAAAGGTAATACAGGTGCAATTGGTCCACAAGGAGCTACTGGAGCCGTTGGTCCCAAAGGTGATGGATTCAAATTAACACAAGATGGTAATTATGACATTGAAAACAAAAAAATTAGTAATGTAGCTGACCCAACTTCTAACGAAGATGCTGTTAATATGAGATATGTCAATGATGCTGTGTTGTCAATTGAAGGAACAAGATTGAACCCATTTAAATTTCTTCTTGAAGATATATCAAAAACAACCATTATCAGAAATGCGAATAATCTACAATTAGAAGACTATAATAAAAGCCCTTACTCAATAAATAAAAAAGCCTTGTCTTTTGTTATTCCTACTGCTGGTCTTACAACTGTTCTTCGTTTTGATCTGACACAATTGGAAGTTTCAAAGTACACTTTAGTTGTTGAGTTTTATACTGATGGTAACCCAAACAATGCAACAGTCGATGACGACAATCTGTCATCTAATTTAATTGAAAGAAAGGATTCAATAAAAAGAGCATTTCCAAAGACTCATCTTGTTGATGGTTATCTTAAGAGAATATTCTTCCTTGAAAAAACAAGTCAAGGAGCTACATCAATGGAATTATTGTTGATCTCACCATATTTATCAAATAATGCCAAACATCATGTCATAGTTTATGGTGTTTATGGATTTTCTAATATCATTTTATCACATATTCACGACCCAGCTTTTGAATTAGAAGAAGGAAGAATTGTATTTGATCGTGAGCTTAAAATGAGTTTTCATAGAATAGTCAATGTTGCACGCCCTATACTTCCACAAGACAGCGCAAATAAAAAATACGTTGATGATGGTGTAATAGGTAAAGCGGATAAAACATATCTCAATAATAACTTTGTGAAAAAAGATGGAAGCGTTGCAATGACTTCTGATTTGAATCTTGGAGGTAATAAATTGACTAATTTAGCAGCGCCAACAGCAAACAATGATTCAGCCACAAAGGGGTATGTTGATACTGAAATTGCTGGCATTGATGTTTCACCATTTCTTAAAAAAGATGGAAGTGTTGCAATGACTGGTGATCTTGACATGGGTGACAATAAAATAACAAATGTTGGATCTCCAAACTCTGATAAAGATTCTGCCAACAAAAAGTATGTTGACGACCTTGTTCTTTCAGCATCTGGTACTCAACGCAACCCATTCGCTTTTCTGTTAAAAGACATATCCAAGTCTTCTGCAGTCAGTGATGCAACAAACCTTCAAATTGAGAATTTTGATAGATCACCATACCACATAAATAAGTCCTCATTGTCTTTTATCATTTCACATAGTGGTAACTTTACATCCAAAATTCGTTTTGATTTGACATCTTTGAGAAACAGTCAGTACACTTTTGTTGTTGAGTTTTACTCACCATCTGATCCAAGAAGTGCAACAGTCGATATATTCCTTCCAACTGTAAATACACGAGATGCGGGACAGCCGTTTCAAAAACCTTTTCCTGAAACTCCACACGTTGATGGTTACATGAAAAAACTTTTCCGGATAGAAAAAACCAGTGGTGGTCAAGCGGCGATTGAGGTGGAACTTTCCAGCACAGCTCCTGCGTCTAACACCAAAACACATATCATCGTTTATGGGGCCTATGGCTATCATACCAATTTGTCTTACTTTCTCCATGACCCAGCGTATGAAATTGAAAACGGCCAAGTTGCGTTTGGTAGTAATATTGACATGAAACTAAACAAAATCCTCAACCTGCAGGATAACCCCTCAAACCCACAAGATGCTGTAAACAAAAGTTATGTGGACCAGAGGTTGCAAACCAAACTCGATACGATTGCACAACAAAATCTGAATATGAACAACAATGCCATTACTGATCTTGCTCCACCCGTCAACGCAGACGATGCGGTGACGAAACTTTATACTGACGAGTATTTTCTTCGACGAGACGGTTCAACTGAAATGTATGGCGATTTGTCAATGGGTGGAAATAGAGTGACGAATTTAGCGGACCCGTCGAATGAAACTGATGCAGTGAACTTCAGAGTTTTAAATCGAGCTGGAATAGTTATGAGAGCAAACACTTTATTATTGAATGGAACAAATGCGATGGCAGCGGATATGAAACTTGGAGGGCATAAAATCATTAACTTAAAAGAAGGAACAAATAAAACCGATGCCGTAAATTTAGATCAATTAGAAAGAAGTCATATTTCATCTGCTTCTCATCCAGACAATGCTTTCAAGTATTTGATGGACAGAATTGATGAAATAAGCACTGAATATGGCTTGACAGTTAATGGATACATAGAATTGCAAAGATCACCTCACACTCATTCAAAAAAGGTCATTGATGTTGACTTGGATAAAGAAGCTGACCATTCTTACAGAGCCAGAATTGGATTCAATATGTACACAATAAATGATGGAAAATACACTTTCATTCTTGAATGGCTGTTTCCCGATTATGAAGGAATGAGTCTTAGTAGTGTAACATTCAATGCAACTGGTGGAATCACAATACACAGAACTGTCAACAGGAAATTCGACAACAGTAATGAAGATCATTCGAGACATCTGCTGTGGATTGAAAAACCGTCATCAAGTTCACCACCTGAATATTTATATTGTACGATTCATATCAATGCTAACTCAACATATCCAGCAAAGTACAAGGTCCCATGTGTTGTTTATGGTGTCAAAGGTGAAGTTGCAGATGTTTCCGCTGATGTTTTTGACTTTGTTGAAGCCTATAAGGTTGTCAATGGAAAAATGCAATTACAAATGGATATGGATTTGAATGGACATCAATTGATTGGTTCTTCTTTTTTGAATCTTGGACAACTGAGAAACAATATGCGAACAAATGATTTCATTCAGACATACATCGTCAGAAATGCCACAACCTTTTATTACATTTTCAATACGATAACAGTCCAATATAACAATTCATCAAGAAAAGTCAACAATTTATATGATCAAACATATGGAGAACATAATGCTTTTCAGGGAGATTCTAACATTCAACCGACATTGTCAAATGACAGAATTCATGATTATTTGTATTATCTCAATTTCAATGGTGGTCAAAGATTGTTAAGCACTCATAATTTAAATGCTACTGCGGATACTGATAGTTTTTTCATTGTTTACAAATTAAATAACACATCATCTTCTCTCTTTAGAAAACAAGGATTATTTGGAAATGGTGTCAATGAAGGTGGCAACATTCCAGGAAAAAGATATGTCTGCTTCTCATACGACAATAATCTATTTGTCTCGAAAGGAGGTTATAGCTTTTTCACAATTGGCCGTCGCAGAATTCTCATGAACAGAATCGCTCCTTACAAATACAAAGCAAATGCTGGTGAAATAAATAAATGGATCTGTTTATCTGTTCATTGGGCTAAGCCTGGTTTGAATGATGCATCAAGTGTTTGGTGTAATGGCCAAAAACTAGCAAATTTTACATCAGGTGCTTCTAGTGGAACAGCTCAAATGGCTATAGGAGCAAATGATGTGAATGGCACTTATAGTTTCTCTGGTTCAATTGGTTTTTTTGTTGCATATCGTGGTGTCAATTTTAGCGATAGGATTATACAACTGCATCATCATTATTTATGCAAATACTTATTCAGCATAGATCATGTTCCTATTTTCAATGATTAATCTAATTCATTTGTATATGGGAGTTTTTAATTCTCCACAAAATCAAGATAATACAAGAACTGGTGAAAGAGGCCCTAAAGGTGATAAAGGTGATAAAGGTGATAAAGGTGATAGAGGTGATGCTGGTGCAATTGGTCCTAAAGGTGATAGAGGTGATAAAGGAATTGGTTTTACATTAACACAAGATGGCCACTATGATCTTGGAAACAAACAATTGACTAATGTAGCAACACCAATTTCAAATAATCACACAGCTACAAAGGAGTACGTTGATACAGAAATTGCTGCCCTTGATTTTTCTCCATTTCTTAAAAAGGATGGAAGTGTTACAATGACTGGCAACATTGATATTGGAGGAAATAAAATAACTAATGTTGATGAAGGAACATCAGATGATGATTGTGTAACAAAAAAACAACTAGATTTGAAGTTAGATAGAGCAACTTTTGTTATTTCAAATTCACTGCCTGGTATACCTGTTCTTGATGGAATTTCAATTGCTTTGATACCATCTCTGTCTGTATTGACAACTGATGCTGATGATAGAGTTTCTAGTTGGCTGGATCCTGTTAATAATGTCACTTTTACACAAACTTCTAATTCGAAAAAACCATTGTTACTGAGAGATTCAGTCAAGAAAAAGTTTTTCATACGTTTTGATGGCAGTGATGACTACTTGGAGAACAGTTCATTTGATGTTTCTAAAGTTGCTGGACGGAGTGGAAATACTTGTACTGTTATAATTATTGCAAACACAAAACAAACAAAATATCAATCACAATTTCAATGGGGTAAGGGTGCTGTTAGATTTGGTGTTCATCTGCCTTGGATTAATGGAGCATGTTATATTGATTTCGGTTCTACATCAAATGGAAGACTTGCTGTTTCTTCTTTGGCCAATCTGACGGGAAATATTGAAGTTTTTACTGTTCGAGTTGATGGTCATAATATGGAATTTTTCAGAGGTATTTCATCAATGACACCAGTTGGAACAGGATTAATTTCAGCAACATTGACTGGTAGTGCACAAGAAATGTTTATTGGTTGTCAAGTTCATACAGATGGTTCTGCAATTAATTTTTGTGAAATGGATCTTTATGCTTTTGCTGTTTGGCAGAAATCACTAACTAACCAAGAACTGAGAAATATGTATCGTTTCATTGAAGATTATTTTGATCTTCAAATTATATAATTGATTATTATATGATGAAAGACATTATTAAATACGTGAAATATTTATTCAAAGATACTAAAAAACAATATCCATACATTAATGAATCAATTTTGAAATCAGCTATGGTTTACCAATATTTGTATCACAAGCATTTCAATAAATTAATTACAATTTGTGACATTTTACATGAGCATAATGATATTGGACTTATCGGCCCAGGTAGTGGTTGCTTGACATATTTCTTGGAACATACTCTTGGTTGGATTGATACATTACAAAAACATGGTATACTTCATGATGCTTATGGAAGATTTTATAACAGTTATTCATTAGATCGGGGATATTGTTATGCCATATCTAAGCACCTCACAACAAAGCGAAGAAAAAGATCTCCATTATGCGGCCAGATGTCAGGAATACTGTATTGTATTTTTAATAGAATTATTATATAAATGATATATATGTCAGTCAAACGTAAGAATATATTCAACTGGAATCATATTTCAGATGAATTAACAGAAGATCAGGTAAATGAATTAAAATCCTATTACCGAACATATCACAGAAAGTGTTGGGCTCATAAACAAGCTGTTAAACGGTTCAAAAAATGGAAATTAGCTGGTAATTCAGCGTCTATTATATTTGCAACAGGTGGTCTTGCTGCAAGCGTGGCAACCGGTGGTGTTAGTTTGGTAGCCATCAGTACAGCATCACTTTTGATACAAGGGTGGATGAAGCATAAAAACCTAGATTTGAAAATCCAAAATTGCACATATGCTTATCAAAGCTATCAACATCTACTCAATTCAATAAAAGACAAGTTGAGAAGTGGTGATTTTGACGCTTCAAGCATACAAATCTCAATGAAGAATATCGATGATTATGTGACTGACAATAGTCCAATTATTGATAAGTACCTACAGAAATATGATGAAAAATTCACTGCTTGATAATACGAATAATCTTATCAAATCTCAACAATAGAATCTCAACCCAATATCGATCATAAAATCCAAGCGTCTTTTTTGATCTAGTGACTATTATTTTATCAAATGGAAGATCAAGCATTAAAAATATTTGCTTAAGCATAAATTTCGTACTTATCATCCTTTTACGATTCTTATTCACCAAAGGAAGGACAGTGTCTATCTCTTCGAATATTTTCAATATTTTACCCTTATCTTTTACAGAAATTTGAAATCTATTCTTGCGACATATACCATTTATCACATTTTCAATATGGTACTTCCGGTGATATACAGATTTTCGCTTTATTTTATACATATTATTATGAAAGTCAACGTACTCCTTACAATAGTCATAGCCGTGGACTGAACCACAATTTAGACAAACATTTTCACCATCATCATTAAACATTTTCTGTTTATCACAGCAAGGTGCTTTCACACTTTTAACAACTTTGACCAATAGCTGATCACAAAAAGGACATGTCAACTCCCCCATATTCTTCAATTCATTGTGGATTACTAAATTACAACTCATCTATATTATTATATGAGATATTATTTCTTTATGCAACTAACACATGACGTCACGTGAGAAATAATAGCTATAGGTGATGACTCATTTCCTGTTTTTCCGAGAATGTCACGCTTGGTGGTTTTTCCGAGAAAGTCACGCATTTTAATAAACTATAGTTTTTCCAAAATACGAGATCATTTTGCTAAAACGCCCCCCTAAATCAGTATGTGATTCCATTTGATTAATTTTTGATCTGGTACCCCCAAACACTATACTACTGGTTATAATTAATTTCGGTGAGCCAAATAGGAATTCGGTCTTTTATTAATTTTAAATATGCTTCATCGTCCAAAAGACTATTATTAAACTTCCAAAAAGATGGACCGTGTCTTGTGTCACTTATACTATCAATATCTAGTGTTATCGTGGAGTGGTCACTTTTAATTGCGGTTATAACGTCTGCCTTATTTATATCATCCTGCAGGGAGTCACTAATTAACCAGAAATCAAGTCTTCTTTGGATTAAAGGGTTTCTCTGTCTCCAAGTGAAAAGTTTTTTGGTTGGATTTCTTACTCTCCAAATATCAATCAAGTCATACTTCGATATGATGTCTTCCAGACTCTTAACAGAATTTTTTATAGAAGGTTTTCCTCCTGAGCAGTCCAAGTTGGGTTCAAACGTAACATTGAAGTCCCCTCCTAAAATGATCTGATAATTTAATTGCAACATTTTCTCTTCTATGATACTTGCAATTTTAGCAAAAAATTGGCTCTGCTCACACTGCTTTGTAGGCGAATACATATTAACCAGCAAAAAAGGGGAATCCTGGATCAAGACATCTAACATAATGAAAGTTCCCATTTCATCTCTTTGTACTGATTTAATTAGAAAATCCAAACCCTCCCTGAACAAAATAAGAGTACCTTTGCTATGCGACGTTCCATGAGCAAAAAACAAGTCTCCTCTCCACTGTCTCCTCCAATGTTTCTCTAACTCAGCCGTGCTATAGGTTTCCTGAAGAAAATAGATATCTGCATTTTGTTTTCCCAGCCAATTAAATATACAATTACTTTTTTCAAAGGTGCCAATACCTCTGACATTCAGGGAAAGCAGTTTAAATTGGAGATTATTACCCTCCATCGAGAGAGGTAGAAAAAGTGACAAACAAAGAACATCACATCATTATCCATTCCGAGGATTAAATGACACCTATTGGTGCCAACGTATACTCTACGCGCTTGATTTTGAATAACAATTATAAGTGATGTAAGCCCCAAATTACTGCACTTGTAAAGCATCCAGCAACAATTGTCAATTAACACAAACGAACAAAAATCACACAAAAGAACAAATACAAATCTTAAGAAAGCAGCCAGCCAAAAGCTGTTAGAGTAACGCCGCTTATAGTCTAGGTCTTACAACGGTTGGCGAAATTTGCATAACGTGGGGCTCCGAACAGAAAAATAACAATAAAATAAATAAATAGATGAGTAAACCAGAAACAAAATTTATATACGTATGCGACTAGATTCAGAACCGAAGACATAATTTGGTCAAAGAATAAATAAATGAATTAAATTAAATGAATAGGCAGTGACTTTAACTGCCCTTTGACAGAGGTCGATAAAGTAGGTGGTAGGGACATACTCCATAAGAAAAGGACCATCCAAGCAATCCAGGAACTTTGTAACAGCTTTGACTTAGTCGACGTCTGGAGAACTCAACACCCGAATAAGAAGCGTTATTCTTGGGCAAATGGCTCAGGAAAGATTAGATGTCGACTAGATTTCTGGCTAATTTCGAAACAATTACTGACACGCGTTACTGAAACGGATATCAGCGCTTATTATGACTCAGATCACTCGCCTGTCACCATCTTGTTGACACCAGAAGATCAAGGCGTACCTAGAGGACCAGGGTTTTGGAAGTTTAATAATTCTCTGCTTGAGAATGAAGAATTCGTTACAAAATTGAAGTTTTTAATCCTAAATGCTAAAGAAAAGTACAGGGAAGTTACTGATAAAAGGCTTTTTTGGGAAATGATAAAAATGGAAATAAGGATCTTCTCCATTCGATTTGCTAAAAGAAAAGCTAAGGAAAAAAGAAAATGGAATTCGAACTTCTCCGAAAACTCCAAGATCTAAACGCTCGTATTGATGCTGCTCCAGAAGGAAGTCCTCTAGCGAACGAGGCAAAAAAGATAAAAATTAAATTAGATCAAATGGCTGAGGAGAAAACCAGAGGTTGTATTGTCAGAAGCCGAGCTCGATGGTATGAATCAGGGGAAAAATGTCATAAATATTTTCTCAACCTTTCGAAAAGAAGTTACAATAAAAGACACATTAAAAAATTGAAATCCTCGGCGGGGTCTACAATAGAAGACTCGAAAACTATCTTGAATGAAATGACGAATTACTACCAACAATTATATACTTCCCAAGGCCAACCCTCCCCTGACCAGCTATCAGACTTTCTTAATTCTGGACCTTTACCAAGACCAGACGATGTCTCACAAAACCTTTGTTAAGGTTCCATTACTGAAGCTGAATGCTTATCTGCCATTAAAGCTTTTCAACGTAACAAGACCCCCGGAACAGACGATCTAACAGCAGAATTCTATCTCTGTTTTTGGAAGGAGATTTCTTGCCCTTTGACTGCTAATCCCAAAAAAGGATAAGGACCTATTGTCCCTTAAAAATTGGCGTCCCATTTCGCTTTTAAATACAGATTAAAAAATTGCTACTAAATGCATTGCTAAACGGATAGAGAAAGTTCTTCCGCTTCTTATAGGAAGTGATCAAACAGGATATATTAAGGGCAGATTCTTCGGCGAAAACATCCGTCTTATTTCTGATATTATCGCACAACATGAAAATGACCAAGGAATGATTTTCTTTCTGGATTTTGAAAAAGCGTTTGACTCGTTAGAATTGGACTACCTCTTCCGGGTGTTAGAGGAAATGAACTTTGGCCCAAGTTTTCGTAACTGGGTCCACACATTTTATCATAATATCTCTAGCTGCATTGTAAACAATGGACACGCTTCGGAATTCATCCCCCTAAAAAGGGGAGTGAGACAAGGGTGCCCGCTTTCCGGGATGCTTTTTATTCTTGCCGTAGAGCCTCTTGCTATTCAGATCAGAACAAGCAAATCGATCAAAGGTCTTAAAAACGGAAACAAAGAATCTAAAGTCAGCCTATATGCCGATGATACCACTACTTTTATTCATGACGACTCGTCCGCAGTAGCCCTTTTCGCTTTGCTTGATCGATTCAGTACGCTATCCGGTCTGAGAATAAATAAGTCGAAAACTGAAGGGCTGTGGCTGGGATTGTGGAAAAACAGATTAGGTAATGACGAGCCTTTTGGAATCTGTTGGCCGAAGCAATACGTCTCCTCCCTCGGCGTAGTTTTCGCTTATGAAACGCACGTCGGCGAGAAAATCAACTTTGATGAACGGCTTGTTAAAATGAAAAAGGTGTTAAATCTTTGGTCGGGTCGGCGCTTGTCAATCCTGGGGCGAATTGCTATTGGCAAAACATTAGCACTGTCTAAACTTGTTTATAATTGCTCTGTACTTGATACTCCGACCGATTTTGCTAAAGAAGTTAATAAGGTCATTTTCCCTTTCATTTGGAACTTTAAGCCTCATAAAATCAAAAGAAACACACTGACAGGCCCAATCTCCAAAGGTGGCCTTAATATGGTCAATTTCGTGGACGTAGAAAAATCTCTTAAAGCTGCCTGGGTAAATCGCTATTGTTCATCGGATGGTCATCATTGGTGCGCGCTTCTTTATTCTCATCTTGAAAAATTCGGAGGCTCTTTTTTGTTCAAGTGTAATTAAGATTTGAAATTCTTAGATCTAGAGGGTCTCCCCCTCTTTTATAGGAACATTTTAACGGTCTGGCAGATCCTTCATTCCAAGGTACCCCTTAGTGTTATTGAAATTAAAGAGGAAATACTTTGGAATAACCGCTTTATTAAGATCGGCGGAAGGACGGTTTTTTATAAAGCATGGATTAGCAAAGGCATTTTAAGAATTAAAGATATCCTCAATGTTCACGATAACTTCCTCTCTTTTCAAGAGCTTAAAGATACTTTTCACATTCGTGGTACCTTTCTTGATTACGGTGGTCTTTTGGCCGCGATTCCTAAAGATTGGAAAAATGCTATCTTACATGGCAATCAGGAACATACTAACGAACCAAAGGTAACACAACTAACCGTTGGAAATGCTTCAGCAAAATATGCTCGACTAACGTTTGCTGAGAAATCTTTCTGCCCTCCATTAATTGAATCCTATTTAAGAGAACAAACATTCACTCCTAGTGCCGTATATGAGCTTCCATTCAAAATCACCATTGAAAATAAGCTAAGAAGTTTTCAGTTCAAACTCATCCGCAATATTCTTCTGACCAATCAACGCCTTTGGAAAATGAATGTTAAATCTTCTCCAAAATGCGAACAATGTGATGCTCCTTGTGAAACTATTAGTCATATTTTTACGAGTGTCCTGCGGTAAAAGGTTTTTGGGAAAAAGTCATAGATTGGTGGAATCGTAAACGTTCTGAAAACATAAATCCCAATTCAACGGAAGTTCTTTATGGATACAAACCTGAATCTAACAGCTTTCATACTTTTAACCATTATCTCTTAATTGCTAGATATTACGTTTACTTAGCTAGAAACAGGTTTGAGACCCCAGAGCTGGAAGTTTTCATTGCTCTCCGGGAAATTAAAATCCAGTGCGAAAGAGAAATCGCAATAACAAAAAAGGAAATCTTAACAAATACAGAAATAAGTGGACCCCGCTGTGCATTTCTGATTAGTGTTGGATTTATAGTAATTTAGAAAACATTTTTCTATTTGTTCTGCTTGTTGTTATTAATATGTTTGAACATTCGTAGTTCGCTTTTTTTTTGCTTGTTTGTTCATTTATTGTAAAGTTTATTGTAATGTGATGTTAAATGATGTTTAATAAATAAATTATTATTTTAAAAAAATAAATAATAAATAAATAAATAAATGAATTATCTTAACGTCTAAATATGAAGACATACTGACTAAATAAGTAGATATAAGCTTAAGAAGAAATTAAAACACCATCAATATAAAGTTTGTCTGGCTCCGCTCTGCTGAAGAACGTGTTCTTCCAGTCTCTTTTCGCTGCTTCGAATTTGTCCATCAATTTTTCCTTGCTTCAACAATAGATTTGGGCAGGTCTGCGGATATTCCGAGACCAGTTCCTTTCAGATTCCTCGCTTTTGAGAAAACCTCCTCCCTTTCCGGATATCGGAGAAATCTCGCAATCATCTGCCGAGGTCTGGTCTGTCCTGGGTTGTATCTCCCGATCCTATGCACACGCTGTAATTCGATATTTTCGGCGTCATCAATACCTAGGTTGTTCTTTAAAAAGCCAACTAAAACTTCGCGTGGATTTTCTTTACCCTCAGACTGCTCGGGTATGCCATAGAACCGTAGATTTTCCCTTCTCTGGTACGTTTCCATATATTGCAATTGTTGGCGTAAAGATGTCATCTCACCATTTGTTTTTTCAACGACTTCTCTATAACTGAGGACCTTTTCTTCCGCCGATTTTACCTTCTTATTTAAGGCAGAAATATCACCCTTCATCTTGTCGGCGTCGGCAACGTAGCTGTTAACTTTCGCTTCAACAGACTTCACTAACTCGTCATACCCAATCAAACATAATTCAAGACTCGAGACGTTTTCCTGCAGTCGACTCACCGTTTCATCAACATTGCACATATGCTTTTCTATTCCGTCCATTTTGTCCTCCAAAATTGCCAACAGTTGACAAAATCAATTCGATTTTTGGCAATACGCCTTCGACCATATCGAGGGCTTCCAAGATGTCGTCCGATTCCGAACCCAGAGATCGACTTCTTCTTGCTTTTTTTTCTTCTGGTGACTTCAGGCTATCCTCGGAGCTTACAGAGTTGTCTTTCCTGTCCTTTCTTTTGAAGTAAAAGTATAAATCTTCCATAAAAGAAACCTTCGAAAAGACTAAATCTAACGGAGCCCCGTTGTAAAACGTCTACTCTCGACCCATGTCAGACCCAGTCCCAAATTTTAGAAAAAAAAAATTGCAGCCCGTATTTTAATGTGTGCCAATTATGACTCGAATATCGATTAATTGTTCCGGGCACTGGGTTGGCGTAAACTCATATATCAATGATTGGAATCAGCTGCTGTTATGATGTACAAATCTTTACATGGGATTACCCCTGAGTATCTGAGTTCTAGATTTGTGTTTCGAAACGATATTACATCATATCGAGTAAGGAATACTGAAAATAAATTGGCTCTTCCGCAGCCCCGCACCAATTATTTGAAGAAGAGTTTCTCTTACAGCGGAGCCGAGTTGTGGAAAAGCCTACCCAGTGGACTTCGAGCAGCAACATCTTTACATGATTTTAAAGTTAATCTGCGTCACCACAGTTTTGAATGAGTCTTAACACGGCATCCTTGTAAAGCAGCTTTTAGTATGTAGTTGATTAGTATTTTAGGTTAGTTAGTTTAGTTAAGGATAATTATAGTTAATCTTTTATCACTTTATAATCTTTGCTGAAGGTTTTACCGTGTTTAAATAAAGTTACCATTACCATTACCATTAGTCGAAATTTCGCCCACGCGAGTGGCCTATCCAGACAAACGGTAAGTAAATAAAATCTCTTGTTGGGCGAA
>JAEMWC010000428.1:465000-492500 GCA_016490735.1 Pachyseris speciosa
TCGATGGAAGGTATCAAAAACTAATATCTAATCAATTTAAGATTGATGAACCTTTCAAGAAAAAATCAAATAGTATCGTCAAAAAGTATCAAAATCTGGTATCTAATCAATTTAAGATTGATGAACCTTTTGAGAAGAAAAAATCATACAAGATCGACAAAAAGTATCAAAATCTGGTGTCTGATCAAAAGACTAAAATAGAGGAAACTAATAAAGCTCTTAAAGGCTACACAAAATCATACTCAATTGAGTTGGAAAAGCAACAAAGACCCACTTATGCAACTACAAAAGACACAAAAGGATATTGAAAACCACATCAAAAATCTACTGAAATCAATGAAAGGACTAAAATTCATAGAAGTTCTAAAGATAACATTCACAAAAATGTCATATGGGGTAATAATATTTAAAACTGCATATTTTAACAGTCCAACTCAAACAATAATAAAAAATAACGAAATTAAATCTATTCTCCAAGCAACACAGCAAAACATATTAAACAAGGTAGCTGTTTGGATATCTGAGGGATCTGGTGGGTTGTGCAATCTGTTGACAGTCATTATCTCAATGTTGTAATATATAATCCAATGAAAGGTTCATCATATATCAAACTGCCGAACGAATTAAGAAATAGTATGAAGGGATTGATCAATTTGAAGAATGATGACAATGAATGCTTCAGATGGTGTCACATCAGACATTTGAATCCACAAGCTAAATTCCCCTAGAGAATAAAAAAATCTGACAGACAATATATTAATAAGTTAGATTATTCAGGAATTGAATTTCCAGTTGCAGTCAAACAATACAATAAAATTGAGAAACAAAACAGTATAAATATCAATGTATTTGGTTATGAAAACAAAGAACCATATCCAATTTATGTATCAGAAGAGAAGAATGAAGACTGTTTAAATCTGCTATTGATCACAGAAAATGAAAACAAACACTATGTATTAATTAAAGATTTGGCAGATTTATGTATAATAAAACGAAGCACAAGGAAAGAAAACACTTTTGTATGCATTGTTTGCAGTTTTTCATTTCTGAAAAAATACTTATTAATCACAAAGAAAACTGCATACAGATCAATGGTACACAAGCCATTAAAATGCCGACTAAAGATAACAACACATTGAAATTCAATAATTTTCAAAAACAACTGCCAGCACCATTCATCATATATGCTGATTTTGAAGCTATCACAGAAAAAGTGTCTGGATGCCAACCCAATAATGATAAATCATACACTGAAGCTTATCGAAAGCATACTAGGGACCTTAAGCACCAGGACGGGAGAGGAGGACGACGCCTTACCGGAAGTGAAAAGTCGCATTTCGATAGCAGTGCGCATGCGAATAGGTTGCATCATCCCGTCCTGCCCTCGTCTTCCACGTGAAGTGAGGAGTTTTGACGTCGTGCACAGTAAATTTTGTAAATTTTGGCTTTTTTTGTCCTGAAATGTAACTGTTGGATCCAAGTACTTAATGTAATGTTAAAAGTTGGTATAGATGGATGTCAGAATCAAGTTAACGGTAACTGGGATAAAAATAACTCAATTTTTTTACTTTCTTTTGTCAGTACATCCGGCTCACAAGCTCAAGATGTCGACAAACCTTCCCGCGAAAAAGCAAGAAGGCGATAAACCAGCGTAAGTACAAACTTAAAATTCGTACTGAATGAAGTTAGCTGATATTCTGTGGAAATATGTTTGCCCTGAGCTGCCATGATTAAACTATAGCCAGCTAAAACCCCAATAATCTGCTCATGTGTTAATAAATCAATTCGATGCTTGGTGTTACCTTAAATTTGTTAAATAAATAAGCTTAAGTACAAACGTGCGACCTCTAGCGTGTAGGTCTTGCAGAATGTTCGTATTTCATATTTTTCTCCGTTTTGAAAATTTTAATTTCCTTTAATAGCAGCGATTTCCCTCAGCGATGAAAGCTTTGTGTTTGTATGCTTTTAAGCAACACTTTCTTGCACCTTCATATAAGCTTATGTTTAAAATTAGACTAGCCGACAAATAGCAAGAAGGTAATCCTGGCAAACCAGTATGTGCATAAATAAATTTGTTATAGAAATACACACACACGCTTGTATATATTACATAAATAGTTACACATATATACATATTATAGTAGTTATTTCCTAAATATTTATAAAAGAAAAAGAAGAAGAGATGAAGCAACTGAAACAAAAGAACAATTATGTCAATAGAGAAGCTACAGAAAAACAAACTTAGCTTATCTTAATTCTTCATTTCATTAATTAGTGTATCTACCTCTAGACAGCTAGGAGTCTTCAGGTTCCAAAAAATTTTTTTCCATGATTGTGGTAATACAACAATTTTTTGTTGTATTGCTTGTTTTAATATTTATCTGCAGTGAAAAGATGATGTTTTGGACTGACAGACACAATGTAATTCTCTGTCGAGAAATTTTGATACACAATCCCTTTCAGTACAAGAAGAGCTCAATTCAAAGAGGACAGGTTTGGAATGACATCGCTGAACGACTCGTTGCAGTTGATGAAGTGAGATTCAAGTCAGATTTAGACAGAAGGGGTGTTTGTGATCGATACAACCTGTTAGCAAAAAAGCTGAGAAGAAAGCTAAAAGATGAAAGAAAAGCTTCCGGAATTGAAACTGATATGTCAGAGGTGGAAGTTGCTCTGGACGATTTGATCGAGAGGGAAGATGAATCGGATAAACAGCACAAGGAAAATCAAGATCAAAACCTAAAGAGGAAAGAAGATCGACAACAGGCTGAAGATATTCGCACAAAGTCATTGGAGAGACTGGGGGAAACTCAGAAACGAAAAGGGCAAGACAGCAACCTTCAGACCAAAGCTAAGAAGAAGAGGGCAACTGGAGGAGATGCAGTAGTGTTCTTAAGAGAAAGAACTGAGGCAACGGTTGCTGCTCGTAAGGAGGAGGTCAATATGAAAGTAAAACAACAAGAGGCTGAGAGCAAACGACACCAGGATTTTCTGGAATTGATGAGGCAACAACAACAGCAACAGCAGCAGCAAATGCATAACATACAAGCTATGCTTCTCCAACAACAGCAGCAGCAAACTCAGTTGATTATGGCTCTCGTGTCTAAGTTAGACCATAAATAAGCCTTCACACAATATATTGTGTGGATTTGTTGTTAGTGCTGTTTATCTGTCATTTCTGAGATGATTGTTTAATGTCAAGTGTGTCACACTGGCAGATCCAGACCTTGAGATGGGGGGGGGGTTCTCAAGAAAAATTTTTTTTGCCCCTTTGGGCCTCAGTTTGGTCTAAAAATAAGGGGGGAGGCTGGTTCCCCCAGGGCCCCTCCCCTGGATCCACCACTGTGTTAGAATAATTCACCTGAAATTGTGTTTAATGTATTTGAGGCTTAGTGTCTCTTGTTCAAGTTATGTTGATTTCTCTTCTTGTATTGATCTTGAAAACTTCGCAATGTTGACTGTACAGATCATATATGTCGTGACATGCTAGACAACAAGTCTTTGTGAAATGTCCCTGCAATCAACCACTCTGTGATACGATAGGGGGAAAGGACACAGCAACATTTTGCTTCATATGACTTGTTGCCTAGTGTGTCCTGACCTTATAGTTAGGCACTGGGTGCAATTTGGAGCTTTGAACTAATTTAACATTAAATATGTACATGCCAGACCATTTGCTAGGGTAATTTTATTAATTTACAGTTGACAATATTAGTTTGTTGTATTGATGAAAAATAAAAGCCAATTAACTTTATAATCCATTTTTGATTGCATATGCCCTAATACGAGCAGAAACCCTTGGGACCTGTAGAAAGGGTCCACTTAATAGAGGTGTCCATGTAAGGGAGGTAAAAAATGCACCCCTTTCATGGCCTGCACAAAGGGTAAGTGTCCCCTTAACCCATTGGCACCCGTGCCGGCCAAAACCGGCCGTAAAAAACTCCCATGCTTCAAAACATTGCAACTTTCTCAATCGCACGAATATTGCCTTAACTGTTAGTTGTGAGCACGAAATGGAATTTGGATATCCAATAAATGCAAGAAACGTAGCGATTTTTACCAAATATGGCCTTTTGAGTTTGGACAAGAAGGAAACTGGCCGTTTTTAACGTCAAAGAGAAACAACAAAAATGCCCCTTTTTGCCTTCATGTTTTTTAGCAAAATCATCGTCCAAAAACCAAAATTCAACCATCATAACAAAATTCAGTCCTTTTTCTAGCTTAGAAATGACTTTTTTTGTTCATATTCTTCTCCCGAGCGTAGATACAGCCTTTTGTTCCAGTGCATTCGGGCCTTCCCGACATTTTCAACATCTTGAGCGCATTGCATGCTGGGAATTAACGAGAATTTTTGACAGCGCCCGTTCCTTCCCCCAATTCTTTCACATATAAACTAAGTCTACAGCCACTCCGACCTACCGCCAAAATTTCATGCTCGTAGTCATCTTCAGTACACAGAAATTCCAAAATATATGGCGGTAGGTCGAGAAATTCATCAATAGTCGAGTCCCAAAGTTACTAAGTGTTCGACCGGCCAAATTCCCAGTTCGTCGAGTAACAAGCCAAATTCAACAACAAATTACATCACCTTGCTCGATTCTTTGAGAAAGTGGACTCTTAGCTACCGTCACGCTTAATGATGCTCATCAGGCAGCCGCTAAAGATGAAAAATGGCTGTAAATTTAGCAGAAATCGCAAGCAAACCCAACTTGGGCCATTGTTGTCGCTTCACGGATAAAAAATAGCTACGTCAAAATGACGTTTTCAGAAACCTTGAGCCTCCAGTGGCTTAGGACAGCACCACTTTTCCCTGGTAGTTCAAATAAAGAGTCACGAATTGCTATTCATCGTTTATAGGTGGAAAATCACTCCGAAAATGTAAAAACCTGCGGTAGTCAATGGGTTAAGGGAGGTGTAAATTGACAGATGTTTGACTTTTTGTTATGGTACTAATGATGAGAATTTGATTGACCATTTGCTATCTTTCTTGATTGGCTCTATTATTCTCATGGCCTATTTTTTATTAAACAGTGATGTTACGAGAATCTCATAACATCACTGTTTAATAAAAGTATAGGCAATGGGAATAATAGAGCCAATCAAGAAAGATATCATATAGTCAATCAAATTCTCATCATTAGTACCATAACAAAACAGGGATGAAACCATGTCACTAGGCTTAAAGCTTTGAGGGGAGGGGGGAGGGGTGTGGCAACTGTGAAAGCTACATGTAAGGCAACGATGTCAGCAGTGGTTTTCAGAGGCTTTTTTCCCAATGGCCAAGGTAATATCCAAGCAAACATAGTAAACATCTGGATATGGTCAAGGTTTATTTAAGATAGAAATGTAATACAAACAATGCATGTCACATGATAATTATCAGACATTTCAAAGGTCTTCTTCATATTTATTTTCTACACAATCCAGTCACTGAAAATTTCTTGGACATATTAACACTTGAGCATTACTGATGTTAATGTAATGCAAACTACACAAAATACTTCTGAAGTGTTAGTGGATCCACAGTAAAGAAATCAGAAGTCTGATTGTGATAAAGGCAGGTGTGAGCATTTCTTATGATAGCACCAACAAGGTACATTTTTCCTACTGAGGATAGGCCAACTTTTAAATTATTTTTGAAATCAAGAAACTTAAAATAATTAATAATATCTCCGAAGAGCCATTCAACAGATATACGTAGAGCGCTCATGGCGGCATTAAACTCCTGCATTTGAGGTGTTAGTACTGCATTTCTAAAAGGGCACTGTAGATGTACCCTTAATGGGTAAGCCGGGTCACCATACAGACAAAGAGACTGGCCAGTTAAGGAGAATGCATTCCTTTGTAGGTCTGCAAGTATACCAGAGTCTGCTAACATCCCCGCGTCATGCTTTCTGCCTTCTGCAGTAGAAACAACAGAAAGGAACAAAATAAAGAGATTGGTGCTTTTTTTTTCAAATTAGTCAATCATATTGCAGTGCAAGTACTGAATCAATTTCAAACTTGACTTTCTCTGATCTCCAGCCTTAAGAAGTGCTCTTCTCGTAACACCATACATCTGAACCTATGCACTATTTTGTTGTTTATTAACTGTTTGTAATTTATCATTTAACTTACCTACTGGACCATACATATGGGCTATCATTCCGGATGGTAAGACAACCGATTGACATTTTAGGGCGTGCACCCTCTTGTGGCCATTGTAGAGCACTCTCTGCTGCTCACCAGGGCGGCATACTGGTCTGACCGTGCCGTCTATGAACCCGAAGCAGTTGTCGAGAGGAGAACCATTCCTAGAAATTGCATCACAATACCTCTGAAGAGAGGCAGGGTCCAACAGCTGGGGATTCCATGAAGTGAGGCGATGTACGTGCGAATCGTAAATATAATCAATTACGCGGTTACAGATCATGCTTAAGACGGGAACTGGCCTACCAAACCGGGGAATAAGGTCGCTGTAGCGGCAAGTGTACGCCATTCTTCGCAACACCATGCACAATCCTTCCATCCCATCACTAACAGTACGCTGCGAACAAGTAAACTGGTTGGGGATACCCAAAACGTTGACAAGGACTGGTAGGTCTCTCTTCTCGAATCGAAATTCGGCTTTGCATTCTGCTTCGTCAAGTTCGTCGAAGGAAAATCGGCCATGTTCTTCATAAGGGAACTCGGGGTTCTTTGACTTGTGTGCTTGCCAAAGTACTAGAAATTCGTCGTCATCTAATAGACCGTCCATGTAGGCGTCCAAAAGAGCAATTCGTGCTTCGCGAAAAGAAGCCATGTTTATTTGAGCTTCCCGCGCGTTTCCCGTCCTAGGGTCCAGTTGCTTAACAACAAACAACTCATGCTGACGACGGGGACGTAGACCCAGTCTTCCCCATCCGCCAGACGTCGCCGTCCTCCTCTCCCGTCCTGGTGCTTAAGGTCCCTACTGACTGTGGTTACGGCTACAAAGTTGTTTGCTGTTATGATGATAAATACGCCAAATCACTGAAAACATATAGAGGTGAAAAAGCTGTGTACAAATTTATGGAAGCCATGTTGGAGGAAGTTGAATATTGCAAAAAAGTTATAAAAAAGGAGTTTAACAAACCACTGAAAATGACAACAGATAATGAAAACGAATTCCAAAAAGCTGATAGTTGTCATATTTGTAATAAAAAGTATACTGGCACTGATATAAAAGTCAAAGACCACTGTCATATTACTGGCCAGTATAGAGGATCAGCCCATCAAAATTGTAATCTCAATTTTAAAATAACTGAAAAAATTCCTGTTATATTCCATAATCTCAGAGGTTATGACAGCCATTTCATTATACAAGAAATCGGCGAAATAGTTAAAAATCACACTTACACAAATAAGAAAGGTGAAAAGTGTCAAATGAACATTAATGCGATTCCCAATAATATGGAAAAATACATGGCTTTCATGCTTGGCAATCATTTAACCTTCATTGACAGTTTCCAATTTATGAGCTCCAGTTTGGAAAAACTAGTTAGTAATCTTCCAAAAGAATTATTAAAATATACCTCTCAATTCAAAGGTGAGAAGCTTGATTTGATGTCTCAAAAGGGAGTCTATCCATATGACTATATGGATTCATTTGAAAAATTCAATGAAAAGCTACCATCAAAAGAAGAGTTTTACAGCATATTAAACAATGAGCATATTTCAGACGAAGATTATCAACATACTCAAAACGTTTGGAATACATTCAAAATAAAAAACATGGGAGAATATCATGATTTGTATCTAAAATCTGACATTCTTCTTCTAGCTGATGTATTTGAAAACTTTCGAGAAACCTGTTTGGAATACTACAAGTTAGACCCTTGTCATTATTTCACATCTCCTGGGTTATCCTGGGATGCAATGTTAAAGATGACTGACATCAAACTGGAGTTAATGATAGATATTGATATGTTTCAGTTTATTGAAAAAGGAATGCGTGGTGGAATCAGTTATATTGCCAATCGATATGAAAAAGCAAATAATAAGTACATGAAAGAGTATAATGAGAAGGCGCCCTCAAAATACATCATCTATCTTGATGCTAATAATTTGTATGGTTGGGCAATGAGTCAGTATTTACCAACAGGGGGTTTCAAATGGATGGCAGAAAAACAGATTAATAAGTTGGACCTGGCTAAATACAGAAAAGACAGTAAAAAAGGTTTGATACTTGAAGTTGATCTTGAATATAATAAAGAATTACATGATCTTCATAATGATTACCCACTTGGACCTGAAAAGATTAAATTAACTGAAAGCATGCTATCTGACTATTGTAAAAAAATAGCAGACAAATACAATATATCAACTGGTTTAGTTCATAAACTCATTCCAACACTGAACAACAAAGAGAAGTATGTACTTCATTACAGAAACCTACAACTATATACAGATCTTGGATTGAAAGTTACAAAAGTTCATAGAGTACTTGAATTCAATCAGTCTCCTTGGTTGAAACAATATATTGATTTCAATACAGTAAAAAGAACTAATGCTAAAAATGCTTTTGAGAAAGACTTCTTCAAACTAATGAACAACAGTGTATTCGGAAAAACGATGGAAAACGTGAGAAAGAGAGTTGATGTTAAATTGGTTACTGATGAAAAAAATGGTTGAAAATGACATCTAAACCAACATTTGTCAGCAGTAAGATCTTCAATGAAAATCTAGTAGCTGTGCATAAGATTGAAGAAACACTTTTCCTCAACAGGCTGGCATATGTGGGAATGTGTATCTTGGATTTAAGCAAAACGCTGATGTATGATTTTCATTACAACTACATCAAAAATAAAAATTTGGTTTATCAACGGAGTTGATAATGTAAATTGACACCGTACAGGGATTCGATTAGCTGACGTTTCGAGCGTTAGCCCTTCGTCGGAGCGAATCGAGGAATTGTGGGTTGTGTATGGTTTATATACAGAAAATGGAGCTACGCTATTGGTGGTAACATGGTAACGTGAAAAACAGGAATAAATTAATTGAATGAAAAGCGCTCGTTGATACCGTGGGGATTAAGAGTGCCAATTTGAAAGATCAGTTTTTGCTCGAGATTTTTACGGCTTTCCGTGGTACCTTGATGTAGGGAAAGGCCGGAGATTGACATGTGTTGTTTGGAATGGTTAGGGAGATTAAAATGCCGAGCGACAGGTTTGGATGCGTCTTTGTCATCTTTCTCAACATCACGAAGATGTTCTCGGAATCGGTCACCTAGTCGTCTTCCTGTTTCGCCAATGTATAACTTTTTGCATAATGTGCAGGTTATGCAATAGATAACATTTGCGGAGGTACACGTGAAACGATCAGTGATCTTAACAGATCGCTTAGGGCCCGATATTTTGTCAGTGTTTTGAATGAAAGGACAAGTTTTGCATCGCGAGCGCGCGCATTTAAAAGTGCCAGGTTGTTCAGTTGTTTTGAATGCGCTTTTAACTAGAAAGTTACCTACATTTTTGTCGCGTTTGAATGAAATCAGCGGTGGTTCCGAAAAGATTCTAGCAGTTTCTGGATCATTTTGCAGTATCTTAAAGTTGTTAAGAATGATGGCTTTAACTGCGTTATTATGCGGGTGAAATGTGAGGGTGAATGGAATTCTGTCATTCTTTTCCTTTTGTGACGTCTGTAGTGCTGACTGTTGATCAATCTGCTGAGCGCGGTGATGGCCCGATTGAACTACAGAATCAGGATAGCCACGTTTCTCGAAAAAATGGCACATTTCCTCTGATTTGTTGGAAAAATCAGAGTCATCACTACATAGACGTCGAAGTCTAAGAAATTGAGAATAGGGAATGGCGTTTTTGACATGAGATGGATGTGAAGATGAATACAACAAATAACTGTGAGAATCGGTGGGTTTGTAGTGCACACTGGTACATAAACCGTTGCCGCTGATAAAAACTTTGATATCGAGAAAGGCCAGGGAAGTTTCCGAAATTTCCCAGGTATATTTTAGAGCCGGATGAAAGGAATTAACGGCGGTTATAAATTGGTTGATTTCCTCCTTGCTAGACGAAATTGCGCCGATACAGTCGTCAATGTAGCGACCGTAGAGTTCAGGTTTAGGACCGTTGTACTGATTGAAGAATTGGTACTCGACGTACCCTACAAAAAGATTGGCGTAGCGCGGTCCCATTTTTGTGCCCATCGCTACACCATTAATTTGCTTGTAATAGTTGTCAGCGAAAGAAAAACAGTTAAGTGTTAAAACTAGTTCAGCTAGGCGGAGTAGCGTTTCCGAGCTAGGTTCCTTGACGGTGCGTTGATCGAAAAAATACTTAAGTGCTTGAAGACCTTCGCCGTTTGGAATGACAGTGTATAGAGATGTAATATCCATAGTGAAAATTAGTTTGTCTTCGCCGGTGAAATTGAAATCGCGGAAAATTTCAAGTGCGTGTTGACTGTCTTTAATGTAAGATGGCAAAGATTTGACGATGGGCGCCATAATCTTGTCTAAATAGCTAGAAATGAGTTCGGTAGGGCAACTACAGGCAGAAACGATAGGTCGACCCGGGTTGTTAGGTTTGTGGAATTTGGGTAAAAAGTAAATACACGAGGTTCTCGGAGTAGTGATGATGAGATTAGTAGCGGTAGCCGGCAATTCTTGTTTGACTATTAAGTCCTGAATCGTGTCTTTGACAATTTTTTGGTTGGTAGAAGTGAGATCCTTCTCGACTTTAGCATAAAAGGAGGTGTCAGAAAGTTGCCGCAAAGCTTCTTCTTTGTAAAGGTCGGACCGTCAAACAACTACCGCGCCGCCTTTGTCGGCCGATTTGACAATTACATCTTTCCGCTTGCTAAGATTTTTGAGCGCCGCCCACTCTTCCGAAGAAAGGTTGGAAAATTTAGTGTCACAATTGAATTTTAGTTTTTTAAGGTCACAACGGCATTTTTTGATGAAAAAATCTAAAGAGGCGAACTGGCCCTCTGGGGGAGTCCATTTTGATTTGCGAACACGAAGTGTTTCAAAAATATCTTTGTCAGAGGATTCTTCATTTCTCTTCGTGATGTTGAGAAAGATGACAAAGACGCATCCAAACCTGTCGCTCGGCATTTTAATCTCCCTAACCATTCCAAACAACACATGTCAATCTCCGGCCTTTCCCTACATCAAGGTACCACGGAAAGCCGTAAAAATCTCGAGCAAAAACTGATCTTTCAAATTGGCACTCTTAATCCCCACGGTATCAACGAGCGCTTTTCATTCAATTAATTTATTCCTGTTTTTCACGTTACCATGTTACCACCAATAGCGTAGCTCCATTTTCTGTATATAAACCATACACAACCCACAATTCCTCGATTCGCTCCGACGAAGGGCTAACGCTCGAAACGTCAGCTAATCGAATCCCTGTACGGTGGTCAATTTACATTATCAACTCCGTTGATAAACCAAATTTTCGTGTCTCACTTCCCCACCGACGCAGCACCACAGTTTCTTTAGAAACTAATCCCCTTTATACATCAAAAATAAGTATGGAGATAAAGCTAAATTATTATTCACAGACACAGATAGATTAACTTATGAAATCGAAGCTGATGATGTGTATCAAGATTTTTGGAAAGACAGAAACATGTTTGACAATAGCGACTATTCCGAAAATAATCAGTTCTTCGATAAAACACAAAACAGTGATTGATAAATTCAAGGATGAGGCTGCTGGAATTCCAATAACTGAATTCATCGGTTTGAGATCCAAGATGTACAGCTATGTCAAAGATAACCAGAAGGGCGGGAAGACTGCCAAAGGCATCAAAAAGATTGTCATTAAAAAAGAGATTTATCATGATGATTACAAGCAAACGCTTTTTGAGAATCAGCAGATGCATCATACGATGAAGACCATTAGAAGCCAGAATCATGAGTTGGGAAGTTATGAAATCAATAAAGTATCATTGTCCTGTTTCGACGACAAAAGATATATTCTGAAAAATGGCATAGTTTGGCTTATGGACATTATAATAGCCAGAAACAATAAATATTTTTGGCTACCAAATAGCAAAATAGTGTATGAGAACACTAACCTCTTTATTATATATAGGTTAGATTATTTTCCTCTTCGTGATAAATACGATTTACTTTCTTCCATGTGTTTGGTTATTTCATAAATTAAATCTTCAAAACAATTGCTCATGATGTATTTACACTTGTTTTTTTCATATAACTGCTTCATATTTGTTTGTTTATCCGACACTTGGTACACACCTGTTGGACTTTTAAATTCAAGACACAAAGCATTGTATTTTTTAGTTGGATTCATTAACATCAAATCACATTGTCCAGCCATATATCCTTTGTTATAACTTTTGATTCTCATATTCGAGCTTATTTGATTTTCACCAAGACCAGCAATCATTAAAGCATTTTCATATTTTTTTTCTGATAAATGGTACAATCTTGTAGTGTAAATCATTTTCATTTTCAATCAACAACATATTATTGTTTCTGTCGTTGAACTGCTTGTAATATCCTTGTTTTCTGATTGATGGTAATACTTTTGATGTGATCCAGTGATTAAGTTTTTCAGTTTCTTGTTGTTTGGATGAAAATAAAAGTGAATAAAATCCTGATTCGTTTATAAAATAGCATTTGAAAGTTTTTTCAATGGTCTCAGCACGACTGTCACTTTTTGTCACACTTGAATTAGCACGACTGTCACTTTTTGTCACACTTGAATTAGCACGACTGTCACGTTTTGTCACACTTGAATTTATGATTATTTTATGGTCTTTCCAGATTTTATCACCAGATTTAACATGATTTCTGATAGCTCTATGTGGATTTTTATATTTTAGAATAATAGCAATGTCTCTACCTCTAAACCAAATATCATTTTTATCATCAAGATAACAATCTATTGATAAATCTAATTCTTTATTATTATAGGAATATTTTTGCATACACATCATATATTATATATAAGTTAGATTATTTTTTCACATGTCTTTTAAATCGCTGAATGGTATCCAACTGTTAAAGTCGTCACTATATCCCTTCCATTTCACTACAGCTTGTTTCTTCTTGTAATCTCTTCGAATGACTTTATCAATACGGAAAACATTTTGTTTGGCTTTTAATAATTCAGGTTCATAAAAACTCCCTTCAATATCTTCACCTCTTAGATCCTTTATTTTGTATGTTATTGGATTAGTGTATTGGATCTTATCTATTATGAATAATTCTTCGGTCCAGTTTGGAGTATAACCCTTGTCGAACACATTCCGTTTATACTTGGATATTCGAACCTTGTCACCTACTTTAAATTTTGGTTTATGTTGTAATGTTTCCATTTCATCGTATAAATTAAAATACACTATTCCTTCATTCTTTTTCTTTGAAGCCTCTGTGGGTGTCATCTTTGTGCTTGAATGTTTTGTATTATTGTACTGTTTTAATATTTTAGGTAATATGTCTATGTACTGTGTGTTGCCTTGAACAGTGAACTGCTTCCACATTTTAGACTTGATTGTTCTATTCCATCTTTCAACCACTGAAGACTTTTCTTCATTTTCAGTGGAGTAAATATGTATCCCATTTTTCTCTAGCAAGTCCTTCAAGTGTTTGTTATAGAACTCTTTCCCTTTATCGACCCATAGATATTGTGGTTTTCTATCTCTGAATATTGTTTGAAACGCTTCAGTTACAGTTTCACCCTTTTTATCCTTCAGAGGAACAATCCAACCATATTTACTGAAAACATCGATAACCATCAGAAGATATTTGTAACCTTTATTCCATTTGCTGAATTTTTGCATTTCAACAAGATCAGCAGCCCATATTTCATCAATTTTATTTACAATCACACGCCGTCGAGTAAAGTTGCGTTTTATGGTTTTATGTAATTCATCTGCTAATTTTTCTTGCCAGTTTTCTTCACTCGACGGCTTTTTCCGTTTTTTGGAACACCAAGACCTAATTTCTGTTTTGTGTCAATCAAGAATCTAGCTGTCTGGCCCCATTTAGGCATCTCGCCATATGGTATTTGATCTAGTGATTTAACCATTGTTCTATCACAATCACCTTTATTTTTCCCCATATCATAACAAATATCATGTAAGCTGCTATTTCATTCACCTTATTGTAAGGTTTAACATTCCATTTTGTGACCTCACCTGTATTTTTATCATACTCTAACTGTTTATCAAGAGGGTTATATGGTCCCATGTATTTATATTGTCCTGGAGTTTATCCGCCTTTTGGTCTTGGGAGCTTTCCTATCATTTTATGAATATCTATATTTCCACCAAGGTAAAAGTTGGTTTTGAGCCATATCCCATCTCAAGAATGAAGTTATTATATGGGCCTTTATACCCATTTTTCTTAGCCATTTCATATTGTTGTTTATAAAATTTAACTCTTTCTTTAGCGTTTTTTATTTCAGAAGGATTTATTGTTTTGAATAAATTAGGATCTGTCAATAATTCAGCTCCCTTTTTTAAATCTACTTGCCACGGAGACCCTGCTACACCCGATTTTAACAAACTGTCAATTAACCCACTGCCATAATCCAATCCTTTTATATCAGTCTTATGCATTTGTTTTCCGTCTTTTCGTTTCGGTCTAATCTTTGTTGATAATTGTACCAAACCCTCTTTACCAACTTTGCTTATAACCGTTTTAGCTTTATCAAGAGCGTAGTCAATGGCCTTTTTTTGCAATTGTGGGTTCCTCAATGCCTCACTTGCATAATATCGACCGGCTTGAAGTGCTTTTTTACCAGTTACAGGAGCTAATTCAAAACCGAGATCAAGAGCTCCAGTCAAAAGTGTGTTTCCAATGCCCGCCCCTTCAGACGGGCCAATCAGTTTAAATTTTTATTGTTTTTGACAAATTTAGTCTTTGTGATTCCACATTCAGCACAAGTACATTTCAGCATAGTTCGACCATTTTTAGTCATTTCAAACCGTTCACTTCCAGGTACACATTCAGTGACTTTCTTCTGTTTAATGCAATATGATTTTACCATTATACAAATATGTTAGATTAATATGCTAGATACACATCACCATTATCCTTTATTTCAATGTCTTGTTTAGGGAATATTTTTATGTCAATACCTTTAAGTCGAATTCTTCGTTCTTCTAACATAATTCTCGTTGTTTCACCGACGTGTAAAATATCATTTCTAGTAAGACAATCTCTCCTTAATCTTATAATTATAGTTTGATTGGGAGCAGCATTTCTTATTCTAATTCTTTGGGTTTTTGATAGGTTAACATTGATTTCAACAAGTTTAGACATATATAAGTAAATTCGATATTTTCAAAGTAGTCTATGATGAATCTGTGATTGTCATTCGCAAATTTAGAATTATGTATTGTATTTAGAATTGATCTACCTTTTTGTCTCTCGAGAAGATAATATAGGACCCAATATCCACAGAGAACACTATCTCTTTCCTGGATTTCATCTCCTGAATATTCCAATTGTTTTCCACTTGTAACCATATATCTTTTAACTTCAATAAAACCCATCTATATTTCTATAACAAACCCAATGAGTGCCGGGTCCAATTTTGCTGTCGAGATTAACTATTCCACATTCTTTAGTTATTTTATTGGGTAAAGAGTCCATAGAATAAACTCCTCTAAAATGTTTAATCTTTAACTTTTTTACCCAATCCAATAAATCAAAGTTAGATAATGGTTTATTTATGAATCTTAGAGTATTGTCCCCAAAATTGGTATTTTTGCCTTGGTAAAAGGCGAGTTCGGTCCTAGAAGAAGTCCTTTTCCCTTTTTTTGAAGTTCTTTTTTTTTTTTCATTCCAAACCAATTGGGTTGTCCCATGTACCTACGACGGGTGGCGGCATCTGCCATGGAATCAAACCATGTTTTCCTCCATCTTTTTTCACAGCAATGGCATCTGGAACATGTACAGGTATTGATCGTCTCGGAAGTCGACTTTCAACATGTAAACCTTTTCCCTTTAATTTCTTAATTGCTTCAATGGCGAGAGGAATACCAATACTAGCCAATATTGTTCCGAGACCTTTTCTGTCTGTGTTTTTGTTGGAGTAATTGTTACACCTGAACCCGTCTGCATCGCATTAATCAGATCGGCCATTTGTCTGGTATTTAACAAATTTTTATAATTTAACAATTGAGAGAAGTTTTCTTTTGGAATAAGAAAACCTCCCTTTTGTTTCTTCCCAAATAGTTTATTAATTCCCATACTCCCAAGAGCTGAAAGAGCACCTGTTGCCAATGCTGGAGCTGCTTTTGATACAGCTGTAGTTGCATATGGTAATAGTTTTGTTCCAAGAGAAAAAAGACTGCTCCAAAGAGAACCACCGTGTACTACAGCTTTTCTGATTTGTGATTTTGATATTTTCAAATCAGCACCTGTTCCCATTTTTTTAGCTTTCATCAATCTTTTGATCTGTGTCTTTGTCAACATGAGTTCATCATTGCCGGATAATTCATTATTAGATAATCTTATTGTTATAGCTGAGTTTGATTTTACTGCTTTTGCAAGCTTTTCTTTCTGTCCCTGTGAAAGTTTAACACCATGAGGATGATAAGTAGTCATATAATAATAGATTAGATAAACTATTATTATATTTAAGATAGAGGGGTTTTCAATAGTGTTAAAGAATATTTATTTTGTATTAGAGATTTGAGAAGGTAAAAGGGATTAGTTTGTATTTAAGATAGTGGTTGATATTTCATCTGTTTCAAAAGAGTGTCATCATGAATATCTTCATCACTAGAATCTTCGTCACCAAAATCTTCGTCACTAAAATCTTCTTCATCGGGAATATATTCATCATCGGAAGAATCGGAAAAATCTTCGTCATCGGAAAAATCTTTAGGATAAGTAGCCATATAATAATAGATTAGATTAAATTGTATTTAAGAATGGATGATTTTCCAATAGTGTGACAGTTCCATTGTTAAATTCAATTATGTCTAAATCATCAAAGGTAAGAGGACCGCGTTCTATATTTTCTCTGATTTGTGTTTCAGATAAAGTGATGTCTGTTCCTTTATTCAGTTTGTCGATCTGTGTCTCTGTCAATATAAGTAGATCAGAACCTGTTGATAATCTAATTGTTAAAGATGAATTTTCTTTGTATGCTTTTCCAAGCTTCTTTTTTTGATCCAGTGAAAGTGTCACTCCATAAGCCGTCATATACTATTTACATTACATTGATCTCAGGATTAATTTTCCATCAGTCTTTCTCATTTCAACATCCTGTTCATAGAGGACTAATGCGTACACGCTATAGTCTGCGTTTGTTCCCGCACTCAAAGTGTATTTGAAAGTTAGTTTCGTCATCCCATCTCGAATATCTTTTTTCTGTTTCGTTAAATCAAAATAAATGAAAGGGAATATGGAGCCGAAATTACCCCTGTTTAGAAGAGTAGAATCGCTAAACTCATTGATTGCCTCAACATACTTCAAAACATCTCTGAATACCCTTGATGGTTCAGTTGATGGTTTATAATGAACCTCCGGATAATCTTCTCCATTCCCAACTTCGAGGTGACAACTCGTCATTGTTCTGTTATTTGCAACTGAAAACGTGTTATACAAGAATTTATTAGCTGTCTGAGATTCATTATTTTGTTTTTTTTGTTTGTTTATTCCCATTGAAATACGGAAATTAGCTGTTTGTTGTCTCGTTGAGTTACCCCTCTCAACCATCTCTCTCATGTAAGTCCATTTTCTATTATCAAGATATTTGCTCATGTATAATGACTTTCCATCTGCATTGAAAACAATACGGGGGACAATTAACTGAAATTTGGTTAGTACAACACGACAATTATCAGCAGCCTGCCAAATTAAATTTACGTCACTTTCAAGTGTAAGATTCAATTCTATTTTTGAATTAGGCAAAAGTTCATTCCAGAGGCTCTTGAAAAATCCATATCTATTCAATGGTATTTCTGCATTTACAGTACCATTGGCACCATTCAACAACAGTTTACGAGATGCAAATCCTTTGTTATAATTAGCTTGAGCTACTCTATCTTCAGCATGTCTGTTTGTGTCAAGATAAAAAAATTCATTTGTCCCTTGAGAGGAAGCATAACCTTGAGAATACTGAAGCAAGTTTTTGATGTTGACGGCTTGGTTAGCATCTCTACATTCATAAACATCAACACCATTCATTTTTACATTGATGTTATTGATGAGAGAATTTACCATGCCGTTTCGATCATCAGCGGCTATATCAGCTCCATCTGCAAGCTTCTTTACAATGAAATCAACATTTAAACGAGCATTAAACCAATCGAATGGTGTTGTCTCGCCGCTGTTGTCAACAACGAAACGATAACCAGTTTTCTTCTGATGAGCATTGTTTGCAACTACAGTATTTAATGCCGTTTCAAGTTCAAAAACAATATCTTCATAACGCTCTATAAATTTCGAGTCACGATAGTTTGACATATATTAATGGGTTAGATTAAAGTTATTTCTTTCTTAGTTTTCCACCTGAGATAAGTTGACTGAGTTTTTCATTCCTTTCGTTTTGTGTTAAAGGTTTAGGTTTTGTCTTTGTTGCTATTGTTGGTTTTGTCTTTCTCTTGCTTAAAAGTTCAATTATTTTATCACCCGCTTTTTTACCGGCATAATCACCGATTGTTGTAGCGGTTTTTTCAGCTGCTTTTTTTCCAACAGTTTTGATAATGTCAGTCAGGACACCTTCACCAAGTTGTTCTTCACTTAATTTTTTATACTCAAATCGTTTCATATACTATATAATTAGATTGATTATAATTCCGTCCCTCTCAAGAATATCTCAATATACCAATGTATCCCGTTTAAATGAACTGGTGCTCCAGAAGAATCAGTCACGTAAAAATGTATTGAACTGATCGTATGTGTTGAGACTGGATTCCATGAAAGAAAACGAGGTTTGTATGTGAAAGTTAAAGATCTAACAAGATCTGTAACTGGAATAACAGCAATATTACTTGTACTGTTGCCATCAACGATGCTGTCAATAACTTTGTCACAGTTAATATAAATTTCATCTACCCCTCTCGTGATATCAGGGAGATTTGCTCCAAACTCTGTTTGCAAGACTAATTTTGACTCAAAACCGATAAGTTTTCTGAATTCAAAATTTCTTAGATCCACCTGATAATTTTCATCAAGTTCAATCAAAATACGATATGTTGATAAAACGAAAAACATATTGATACCATACTTCTTTTTGGCATCATCAGGATCATCAACAACTAAATGTTTATTTTTTTCATATACTCGTGAATGTAGCTATTGATATCGTCATATGAATACATTCCATCTACGAATGTAATTGTTTCCCAATTTGCGCCTTTATTGTAACTATATTTTAGTTGATTGTTTTTGTAAGATTTTGATCTTATATTATACCAAGAATACGTCATATTCATAGTCTTTACAGAGATTTCGTATTTCATATCATTTGATAACTTGAGAGGCTTATTGAATTTTTTTGTGAAATCGTGACTGTAACTCACACCAATTTTGTCTCTGTTTTTACTACTGAATCGCAATGAGATTTCTGTCATATACTATTAGAGTAGAGATTTAGTTATTATTTTATTAAGCTCTTCGTTTCCAACAACACCCAATCTTTTTAACACGTGCAATATCTTCACGAATTCGTCAATGGCTTTAGGAAGTTCCGAATCCATTGTAATTACTCTGCGATTTGTTTCTATAACATTATCAAGACCTTGTGTTAAAGCTAGTTGGTTTTGTTTCAACTGTTCAATAACTTCATCTTGTTTTTTATCGATACTTTCTTTCACACTCTTCTGAAAATCAATAGAAGGTTTTAATAATTCTGATGTTTCATCATATGCATCCTGTTTAGCATTTTCATATTCTTTGATTGCCTCACGGACCTCTCTTATCTTTTTATCACCTTCAATGCCTTTTTGATGAAGTCTTTTCATTCGCTCTATATCCATATACAATTATATTAGATAAAAACTTATCCTAATCTAAACTACTATTATATGGAAATCCCAAATTATGACATTTTTCAGGATTCAAACAAGTGTTTTAGACAGTTATATCCGTATTTACCGAAAGATACATTTAGAATGCTTCTCGCAGGAAATTCAGGATCTGGGAAGACGACGCTTTTTTTGCACTTAATCTGTGAGCCCCTCGTTTACTATGATCAGATTTTTTTATACGCTAAGAATTTAGATCAAGATAAATATCAATTTCTACAGCAAAAGATGAATAAAATAAGCAATCAAGTTGGTTACCCGTTTTAATTTGTTCTCAAGATGAAATTTTACCCGTTGAACAAATCCAAGTTACTGATCTGCAACGTCTGATAGTGTTCGATGATTTTGTAACGGACAAAAAACAGGATAAAATTATTAGTTATTTCGTACAGGGAAGACATAAAAATTGTTCTGTTATGTATCTCAGTCAAAGTTTTTATCGTTGCCCAAAAGCTATACGTTTGAATTGTTCCCATTTTTGTCTTTATGATTTCCCATCGTCGAGAGAGAGAAACTTAATATCTCAGGAACTTGGAATTGATAAGCAAAAGTATATTGAAGCAAGAAATTTTTATGCGGGAATATATGATCTAATAATATATGGGTATATTTAATTTTTTACCAAATCAGGAATCATGTTGGTCATATAAGAACAGGTTCGGGAAAAAGAGGTCAAAGAGGCCTCCCGGGTATAGGTTTCAAATTGACAAAAGATGGGCAAAATTACGACATTGATAACAAACGTTTGACAAATGTAGCATCACCTGTAGCTAATAACGACAGTGCAACACGTGAATTTGTGACTGATACAGTTTTGTCTGCTTCAGGTGCTTAAATTAACCCATTCGCTTTTTTGTTAAAAGATAAAACCAAGTCTACCGTAATTCAAAATATGGAAAACCTACAAATTGAAGATTTCGATAGATCACCTTATCGAATAAATAAATCAGCCTTTTCCTTTTCGATTAAACAAAGTGGCGACTTTACATCTAAAATTCGTTTTGACGTTTCTTCACTAAGCAACGGAACATACTCTTTTGTTTGTGAGTTTTTCTCACCTTCTGATCCCAACCAAGCCACAATCGAATTGTCTCTTCCAACCATTAACATGCGTATCGCCGGGCAGACATTTCAAAAAGCTTTTTCTCAAACACAATATGTTGATGGTTACATAAAAAAACTTTTTCAAATCGAAAAAACAGGAAGCGGTCAAGCATTAATTCAAATGGAACTTTCTAGTTCATCTCCTGCGCCCGACACCAAAACCCATTTAATTGTTTATGGTGCTTTTGGATTTCATACACAATTATCTCATCTGGTACACGATCCTATTTATGGGGTAAAAAACGGCAATGTTATATTTACAGGGAATATTGATATGGAAATACTCATAAAATCATCAATGTTCAAAATCCAACAAACCTTCATGATATCGCAACAAAGGAATATGTGGATAATGTATCAGGAGGCCAACATTTAGCTTTCGTAAAAAAGGATGGAAGTGTTCCAATGACTGGAGATCTGGATATGGGACGGAATATTGTTAAAAATATGAAATATCCCGTTGATATTCTTGATGCGACAAATATGAGTTATGTGCATTCACAAATTCAGAGTTGTATAAAAAGAGATGGATCAAATCCTGCAGAAGGGAATATAAACATGGCCGGATATGCAATTGAAGATTTGAAAGACGTTGATAATAGTACACCAGCTGAAAATGCTGTTAATAAAAAATATGTGGACCAGAGTTTGCAAACCAAACTCGATACGATTGCACAACAAAATCTAAATATGAACAACAACGCCATTACAGATCTGGCACCAGCCGTAAACTTAGACGACGCAGTGACGAAAAGATATACTGACGAATATTTTCTCCGACGAGACGGTTCGACTCCAATGTATGGAAATTTGTCAATGAGTGGAAATATAGTTACAAATGTAGGTGATGTGAAAAATGATGACGATGTGGTAAATTTCAGAGTTTTGAATCGAGCTTCACAAACTATCAGAGCAGCGGCCTTGTTATTAAACGGAACAAATGCAATGACAGCAGACTTGAATCTTGGAGAAAACAAAATCATTAACTTAAGAGAAGGAATAGCTAAAACTGATGCTGTAAATTTAGATCAGCTGGAAAAAAAGTCATATTTCATCAGCTTCAAATCCAAAGAATGCTTCCAAATATTTGATGAATGATATTGATGAAGTAAGTACCGAATATGGCTTGAAAGTTAACGGATATTTTATTTACCTCGTTCTCCACACATAATTTCAAAAAAGGTTATTGATGTAGACTTGAATAAAGAAGCTAATCATATCTACAGAGTGAGAATTGGATTTAATATGTATACAATAAAAGATGGAAAATACACTTTTATCCTTGAATGGCTATTTCCTGATTACGAAGGAATGAATCTTAGTAGTGTAACATTCAGTGCAACTGGTGGAATCACTATTCATAAAACAGTAGGGAGAAAATTTGATAACAGAAACGAAGATCATTCAAGATATTTGTTATGGATAGAAAAACCGTCAGTAAGTTCACCGCCTGAATATTTATATTGTACGATTCATATTAATGCTAACCCAACATATCCCAAGAAGAACAAAGTTCCTTGTGTTGTATATGGTATTGATTTTGAAGCTGTAGACGTTCCATCAAGTGTTTACGACTTCGCTGAAGCTTATAAAATTGTAAATGAAAAAATACAATTACAAACTGATTTAGATTTGAATGGACACGTTTTGATAAATAAATCATCAAACTTGTTTGATGGTCAAAACGGCGAATTAACAATGCTAAACAATTCATTTCATATATCATTCACACTCATTTCTTTCACGGGAACATATGAACCCACAATTGACCTGCTCCCAACGTCGGTGGCCTCATAGCTCAGTTGGTTAGAGCGTCGCACCGGTAGTCGCGAGGTCACGGGTTCGAACCCCGTTGATGTCCTGAATTTTTTTCAGGCTTCTTTTCGCAATTGCATAAATTGCGTTCACAACTGCGAGGATCATTCTTCATTTGATTTCATTTCCGCAGTTCATATATGATTCATTTCATATATCATTCACAGTGCTAAATAATATTAATATGAATAGCTTTCTTATAAAAGAGGCTAAACTTGGCAGTGATTTAAATCTAAATGGCCATAGAATTCATAATGGTGGTTTAAATCTATTTCGTTCAAGCGTCACAGGTGTGATTATGGAAACAGCTCTTGATTTAGGCGGTTTTTCTCTTTATCAACCTAAATTAGGGGGTGATTTAGATTTAGACGGTTATCGAATAAAAAAATATATGTATTATATTAGCGGATTTTGTGAAGGCTCTGCTGGCCATAATAAAAATGTTTCAAAAGAAGTATTATTGAGCGGTAGTAAGTATTTTATAGTTTTGGATGGATATTATATTAAAAACATGTATATAATTCAAGGAACAAAACCGGGTATGATTTATATAAAGAATAAACGAGAAAATGCCTCGCTACTTACTTTCCCCAATACTATTTTTACTTATAGAATAACTTCTACATCAAGAGCAATAAGTACAGTAAATGTAAACAAAAATTTGGATAGAGGGTATATGATCATTGATTATTCTCATCCAAATACATTTGCGTTTGATATCGCGATAAAATTAGAGATAGTGATGAATTAGTACAACTGAATAGTATATGGGTATATTTAATCAACAAATATTATAAATACCTAGTATATGATACAAGATATAATCAAATACGTGAGCGAACTTTTTAATGAAACCAAACAACAACATATTCACATTGATGATACGATATTAAAATCATGCCGGGTATACCAATATTTGTATTTCAAACATTTCAAAACAATACTTCCAATAAACAATATTTTATATTTACATGAATATGAAATAGGACTTATTGGTCCAGGTAATGGCTGCATGACACAGTTCTGAGAACATACACTCGGATGGATTAATATATTACAAACACATAGTATTCTCCACGATGCTTTTGGAAGATTCTATAATCGTTATTTGTTAGATAGAGGATATACTTATGTCATACCAGAGAATGCAAAACCATTTCTTATGAAAAAATCTGCATTGTGCCTACAGATTTCTGGATCAATTTATTGTATTTGCAAAAGAATAATTATATAATATATTTATATGACAAATAGACGTATAAGCATATTTGGCTGGAACCATGTTTCAACCAAACTGACAAAAGAACAAGTTGATGAATTAAAATCTTATTATAAAACGTATCACAGGAAGTGTTGGGCATACAAACAAGCAATAAAGAGATTTAAAAAATGGAAAATAGCAGGAAATTCACTTTCTGTTATTTTCGCTTCTGGAGGTTTAGCGGCTTCTATCGCAACTGGAGGATTAGCTCTTGTTGCCGTGTCAACAGGTGCACTTAATTCAAGGATGGATGAAACATAAAAATTTAGAATTAAAAATACAATAATGTATGAATGCATTTCAAACATACCAACATCTGTTAAATTCTATTTAAAACATGTTAAGAAGTGGTGAAAGTGATTTAAATTTGTTAAAAATAACAATGACTCAAACTGATGATTTTATAACAGACAACAGCCCAATAATAGACAAGTTTTTATTGAAATATGATAAACTTCACCCCTGAAGAATCAAATTAATTTTGTCTCCGATCAGTGATAATATTTTATTCCAGTATTCTTCATACTGTATGAACGTTTTCTTAGATTTTGAAATTATAATATCACTCGCAATGTCCAATTTCATCATTGTGAATATTTTTTTAGAATGAAATTAATGTTCATTATTCTTTTCCGATTTTCTTTCAATTGTGGTAATACATTGTCTATCTCTTCAAAAATCTCTATTATCTTATCCTTATTCGTGAAAGTCATTTGTCTTCCATTTTTACTACAGAGAGTATCTATTTTATTTATCAAATAATACTTCCGATAATAGACTGATTTACGTTTCATTTTAAACTTATTTTTATGAAAATCAACATACTCAACAAAATTTTGACAGCCTTGAACTGTGGCACAGTTCTTACAAACAATTACTCCATCACTGATAAGCTCCTGTTTATCACAACACGGTTCTTCTTTTTTAACACTATGTTCTGCTATTTCTTCCTCACAAAATGGACAACTAATAATTTCATATTCCTCATCCTCTTTTAAATAATCATGAATATCACAATTACAATTTGATGTTTTATCTTCTTCAATTACTATAATATATTTCTGACCTTTTATATTATTAGTATATATTATATTTTTTCCAAGACCGAGAACCTGATTTCTGGCGCGACTCAGTCTTATTTTCATTTTGGCGATTAACCTGATTAACATTACGCTTTTCCAAGGCGTTAACATTCTTCTTCTTAAACTCACACATCCTCCAATATACTATAGTGACAAATATTTAAGTATCTTTGGGTCTATCACTCAGGATATTGAAAATAGCGTTTTCTCCGGTAATACGAAATTATTTTGTTTTGATGACTGAAACTATTGAAATTAACTGTTTCTCGGGGAATACGGTTTGAAAAACGGAATTATAAGATTCAATGAAATTGTTGAAAAAGATATAATAGAACTATAACTTGTTTATATAAGCATTGAAAACTGAATGACCATAAAACGTGTTCGCAAAAACCCTGCTCCTCTTGATCTCTTCGAGATCAATTCACTGCCTCAAAAAGCTCCGCTTTTTTCCCCAATTCGATGTAGTTTGCCATTATATGAAAATATATAGTTTTTTAATTTTTAAAAACGATATAGTTTTCAGATTGTTGTGACAGTTATAATCGACCATTATTCTATAAATAAAAGCGCAATCCAATTTTGAGTACGCGCTGGAACTTCGTTCCTCTCTACTCAAAATTTCCCGCCAAGATTGCGCAAAAATCGATGTTGGGATTTTCATCCCCTGCTCGCTGCGCTGCGCTGCCAAAATCCCACATCGACCATATAAGGAAAAAACAATTGAAATTTTCAGTAAAACCATTTTTTGAAAAATGATCTCGTACCCCCATGTCCTATACTACTGAATTGTTTGTTTGTTTTGCTGTTTTGCTTCCAAGCGATCGCGAATGAGTGTTTTTACTCCGCTTGGCTGACTGTTTTTCGACGTCTGTTCCTCAACAGCGTTAAGACATTTTTGCCCTTATCTTATTTACACGTCATCGTAATGAGTCCTCGTAAAAAAGGATTAAAGCCCCGGCTAAACGATCCAACATTTTCTTCCAACATCGTGTTTGTCAAATATAACGTTGGGTGGCTAAACGCAGAAACAATGTTTGATCAAACACTAGACAGAGTGAGTACACAGAACGATTTTTTGCGTATTGTCGCTAAAATTTCGACGTTGTTTAGTTCATTTGGTTGCATGCTTTGTTGGTTGGGGTGGCTAAATGATCAAACATTTGTTCGTAACGCGAAATGTTGGATGAAAATATTTCAGTGATCTAGATAAAACATGGAAAGCCATTTAAAAGCAATGTTAAGAGATGTGGCTAAACGGTCAAACATACTTGTCCAACAAGACGTTGGATGAAATGTTTGATCGTTTTTTGTTTTTTTAAATTTGTATTCGTACAAACATACGCGTCTTATATTGTTTTCTTGTCATGTTTAAAGGGAAATTGGAAGTGGAACCTTTAATATGTAATATATATCATATACCATTGCTAATTTGTGTCAAACAGGTTAGATGTGTGTTAGTCACTGTTTCATAGATGACTCGTGGGTATAGTGTAGCAACGGAATGAGAATATAGATCCGCATGATGTGCGTTCCCTTTATGACGACCATCGGTGGGCGCTAAAATCTTGCAAATCATTATCTCCCTTACAGTAAGTGAAAGACAGAAAGAATTTGAATGAAATTTTTCAAGAGGATGAGCAGACTGGGTTCAAAGCAAGTCCTGATGCAGTTTCAAAAACCATGAGGAAGGCCCGAAATAAAGAGAACATGCGTGTGTTTCAGGCATCTGAGTTTCTAGCTTCCCGGCAAGTGGCCTCTTACTTTAGTAGAAATAAAGCCTATAAAACCGAAAAACTAGACATACGTCAACGCCAACTATATATCAAATAAACGCCTCGTTTCTAATAAACGTTCTCCCTGGGGTGTAAAGTTTGTATTAGACGCTCCCCTATAATAAACGTCCCGTTTCTAATTGACGCCCCCAAAAATCGCCTCAGAAACCAAGGAAACGCTCCATAGAGTAAAATCATGCAATTTATTAAGTTTCTTGCTCGTTTGGTTAGCAGTACAAGTGCATCTTGTTCTATCCCAAATTCAAAAGTACCTATAGCGCTCTTTTATCTTCTTAATTTCTGTATCAATGTGTCGGCAACTTTCAGATTTTGGTCATAAAAGAACGGCACGTTTTCGTTTTCCACAAATTTTTACAGTGAGTTTCTAATAAACGCCTCATATCTACAGTATTTAACACCCCTCCCGGCCTCCCTCCCCAGGACCCTAAGATTGATGGGCGCCCCAGGCGTTTAATTCATTAGATCATT
>JAEMWC010000428.1:497500-507500 GCA_016490735.1 Pachyseris speciosa
TTAAGACAACAAGAGGCTACAATTAGCCTAAACTCGGGCTTGCAAAAAACAGTATTGTATCCCTAACTTAGCGCTAAACAAAAGAATAGAGGGAAGTCTGTCTTTCTTACATCGGACGCATTGTGTTTAGCTTGTGTTGGAGTGTATTTCTTTAGACCCCTATCAACATATATTCCTCTAAAATACAGCTCAACCGTTGAGAACAATAATTATAACAATTGTAAAAAATATTTCTAAAAGAACAAGAAAAAGAGAAACAGAAAAAATAAAGCCCGTGATATATACCCCTAAAAGACATCGAACTCGGGTTAGCGGCGTCACAGGCAGGAACAATGACCTTTAGGCCACAGAGGTTTATCGTTATGCAAGGTGATAAAAATAGTGTATTGATTCCGAAAAAAAAAACTAAGCACACTTGTTTTCGCTTCGATGGATAATTGTTTGAGAAAGGAAACGCTTATCGAACGATGTAGGATTTTTTCGCATAAACGTTAATGGAGTCTCGGAGAAATGTGAGTAGAGAATTAATTAGCAGAGTGAAACTGTTTACAAATACGTCAATCCAGGGTCATTTGAAACACAAGTAAGGAACGTTTCTGGACAGTTTCAAGTGACGCTAGTACATTTGTAAAAACTAATCGCTTATCATTCAAAAATTAAAGTGCAGAAATTGAGATATTGTGGGAAAATAGTAAATAAACTACCTGTCAAAGTCTCAGGGGTGTGTGATATCCCGTACTTGAGTTATTCAACAAAATGTACATCTCAATGGAGCGGATACGGGGAACACGGCGGTCCATCTGGAGTTAAATTTTGGTCATGTTAAAAGCTTTCTTCTCGCTGTTGAACTTGCAAACATTCGTATAGACACTTCTCTTAACATATTAGTTGTTCAGACTTCAAAGACACAAGGTGAATCGACGTTTCCCGATACGTGACAACAGGCATCATTCTTGCTGTTGATATGAGATTTAGACTTCCGAATCACTCGGCCGTGAAAGGTCAAACTCCCATTGTCTGTAGTCTCTAATTTTTGGTGCTCCCGTCGCGTCGCGTCTCCTCGCAACTTCGCGCGTGCACGTGTCTTCGCCCGCCCCACAATCCATCCCCAAAATTAGAGACTACTCACGAGGAAACACAGCAGTCCATCTGGAGTTAAATTTACTCATGTTAAAAGCTTTCTTCTCGCCGTTGAACTTGCAAACATTCGCATAGACACTTCTCTTAACATATTGTTTGTTCAGACTTCAAAAGACACAAGGTGAATCGACATTTTCCGATACGTGACAACAGGCATCACTCTGTTAAAAATAGTTAGCGCTTGCGCAGAAACGCCGGAAGTGAACTTTGTGGATGATACTCGACGACGAAAAAGAAGAACCGTCGGTAATCTTAGACCCGGGCGCCGCGCGAGACGCGGGCAGCCCGAGTAAAAATTCCTCTTGAAGCTAATAGTTTACATTGGCAGCAAACTTCGACTCAACTTCTTGAAACCTGTTCCTCATTTTCCTGCTCACTTCTTTAGCGCGACGTGGTTAACGCTATTTGATTTCAGTTGCTCTCACGGTCTGTAATTTTCACGTTTGTGACCCAAAGGAATTCTGGGATATTCTTGCCTAACAACAGCATGGAACAAAGCCAATTTCCAATTCACATATTTTTTAGAACCGTGTCGAGCCACCCGGTCCTGCTGGCAAAATATTTCACCGATTGCATTATTTAAAAGTCAAAACTCGCCAAAATTGCCATGCCAGGTCCCGGAATTCACTCTCAAAACGACTAAAGACACAACTTCACTCCGTGGATTGCCATCACTCGCTTGAACACTTTGAGCGGCCCACTTCGTGTGAAATTGCTCCTCACCTCTGTATTCTTTCAAAGGATTGCCTCTACCCATCAGCCCAGTTTTATGATGCCAGGCAGGGGGCTTCTGAGGTGCAAAATGGCTCGAAAACACACACTTATAAATCAAATAAGCAACGAATTTTAACTGTAGTGTCCGTTTAGAAATAAACGACAGCTAGCGTGACGAGCATGACAACAAAGATAGAACCTTCAGTGTTGTGGACCAGCGAAATCACCCTGGTAACCCTTATATGGAGTAGCCAGGTCGATTTGACCTCCTACCCTCCGAAAGTTGCAAAAAAAGCCACCAAATCGACCGGTAGAGAAAGAGTTAAAATTCGAAGTATTTTCGTTTACCAGCTTCAATTTAATTCCTAACTTCATTTCTCGCAGCCCTGTGTGTGACCCAGCAGGACTGATCTTTACTTTGTTCGGCCTTCTTTTTTAGAAAATCCCCTTTGCGCATTTTGCAAGTTATGAGGTCTATACCAGGTACGAACAAGGAAGGGTCCAGAGACTGAGGTTTACTTATTTCAACAGTAAGATATTATTAAGATTGCTACTTACGTAAATGCATAACCCACAGCCCACTCAAACATTGAATTCTCGACCTTTTCAAACAATTTCAAAACCAGGGTCCAGATTCACGAGGCCATCTTAAGTTAAGATGTATCCTAAGTATTGTTTTCACAACCCACAATAGCCCATTGTTAGAAAACAATACTTAGGACACATCTTAACTTAACAGAGCTTCGTGAATCCGACCCCAGGTATGTAAACTTTTCGTGAACATAAATCATATTATCCAATTTTGATTAGTTAATGACAAGGATGTCAATATTTGCATAAGTCATAAAGACTCTGAGTTCGTCAATGTATGAACAACCTTACACTTGTCAGGCCATCAGCACAGAGCTGGATACCTCGCACTCCACGACGGGAACCAGTATGTGCCCATGTATACAGAAGTATGCCCATGTATACCCAAGTATACCAGAGTATGCCCATGTATAATTGTACAGCCAGTATTAAGAAATAAATGCCTTGTCTTGTCTTGTATACCCAAGTATACCAGAGTATGCCCATGTATACCCATGTATGCCAATGGATACTACAGTATGCCCATGTATACCAGAGTATGCCAATGTATGCCCATGTATACAAGCGTAAACCCTTCTATACCCATGTACACCAGTGTATGGCCATGAATACCCGTGTATGTCCATGTACACCAATGTGTGGCCATGTATGCCTGTGGATGCCCATGTACTCCAGTGCATAGCCGTGTATGCCCATGTATGCCCATGTACACCAGTGTATGGCCATGTATGCCCGTGGATGCCAATGTACACCAGTGAATAGCCGTGTATGCCCGTGTATGGCCATTTATATAATAAGGTGAATAGTTCGCGCGTTGTGAATGGTTCTTAGCTATGATCTATTAGAGGACAGATGCACAGATAACGTCATCACCACCCACTTTTTTCCAGAAATGTGAAAATAAACAAGTTTTTCGCTTGCATTTTGTTTCTTTATTATAAAAAACAAATGGATTCCATGTTGCCGTGCGTCTGTTCAGTAACAGATCACAGAAGACGTCAAAATGTGGTAAAAAACATCAACTCTCGCCTGCGGCTCGTGTGCCACTTCTTTGTTTTTACCACATTTTGACGTCATCTGTGATCTATTACTGAACAGACGCACGGCAACATGGAATCTATTTGTTAAGTGCACCTGAGTGTATGGTCATGTATACCCGCGTATGGCCATGTACACAAGTGTATGCCAATGTATGCCCGTGTATAGCTATGTACACCAGTGTATGGCCATGTATGCCTGCGTGTGCCCATGTACAGCAGTGTATGCCCATGTATGCCCGTGTATGACCATGAACACCAGTATATAGCCATGTATTCCCGTGTATGGCCATGTACACCAGTGTATGGCCATGTGTGCCTGTGTATGGCCGTCTACACCAGTGTATGGCCATGTACGCCAGTCTACGGCCTTGTATACCTGTGTATGGCCGTGTATGCCTGTGTATACCCATATCGACAAGTGTATGGCCATGTATGCCCGTATATGGCCATGTACACCAGTCTATGGCCATTTATAGGTCAAGTAATACGGGCAACATTTTGTTTCAACTTGTCGCGCAACATTGTTGCATTGCAAGTTGAAAAGCGATTTTGCCCGTATTACCGCTTTCGTGTTCAACTTGTCACGCAACAAATTTCAGTGTTGCAAGTTGTAGCTTATTAAAAAAATCCTGCGTTGTGATTGGTCAACAGTCTATTTTGTGTGTGAACAAACAAAATGGCGGACACGCTGGTCTTCCGAAGAAAGCGAGCGATAGCCGTCCTTGGGTTAATTTTATTACTCGAGGAAGAGGAACAGCGCCCCCGTAAAAGAAGCCGGAAGGTTTACATGAGAGACTGGATTGCTTTGCGGGAAGAAAGAGGGATTTTCCACCAGCTCGTAAAGGAACTTGAAACGGGAGATCGTGCGGCTTACAAAGAATTTTTCCGCATGTCGAAACAGTAATTTTGTTTTCTGGTGGAAAAAAGTATCGCCCTTTTCAAAGTCCAAAGTTGCCAGAGATCGAGCGCGTGTGCTAACTATATTTCCCGCGCTTTTAGTGCAGAAAATCCAGCCAATCACAAGCGTTGTGATGGGTGGCACGTTGTGACGCAAGTGATAAATTTGAAAGTTTGTTGCAAGAAGTAGAACTCGGGTCTACTTTGCGCAACATGTTGCCACAACTTGCAACACTGAAATTTGTTGCGTCACAAGTTGAACACGCAGGTGGTAATACGGGAAAAATCGCTTTTCAACTTGCAATGCAACAATGTTGCGCGACAGGTTGAAACAAAATGTTGCTCGTATTACTTGACCTTATAGGATACTTGATCACATTAATTTGTGAAGTATCCTTGTCACTCCAGCCACATCCCACAAGCTTTACGTTTTTATGGCCAAGTATACCTGTGTATGGCCATGTACACCAGTGTATGGCCATATATGCCTGTTTATGGCCATGTATACCAGTGTATGGCCATGTATACCTGTGTACGGCCGTCTATACCCGTGTATGCCCGTGTATACCATGGCCATGTACACCAGTATACGCCGGTGTATACCAGTGCATGGCCGTGTACACCAGTGTATGTCCACGTATACCAGTGTATGGCCATGTACACAAGTGTACGACCGTGTATATCAGTGTATGGCTATGTACACCAGTGTACGGCCGTTTATACCAGTGTATGACCATGAATGCCCGTGTATGGCCATGTGCACTCGCGTATCGCCATGTACACAAGTTTACGGCCGTCTATACCCGTGTATGGCCATGTATGCCCGTGTATACCATGGCCATGTACACCAGTATACGCCGGTGTATACCAGTGCATGGCCGTGTACACCAGTGTACGGCCGTGCATACCAGTGTATGTCCATGTATACCAGTGTATGGCCATGTACACAAGTGAACGACCGTGTATATCAGTGTATGGCTATATACACCAGTCTACGGCCGTTTATACCAGTGTATGACCATGTACACCTGTGTACGGCCGTGTATACCCGCGTATGGCCATGTACACCATTTTATTATACATATAGCGAGAATTTTAGGCAATAAACCTTGCAAATAGAATTCTATATGTGCTACATTTTCACATGTGAAAAAAGCGATACGTCCAATCAGCTCCGCGTACAGCATTCTTCACATGTGAAAATATAACCAATCACCATCCAGAGTAGAATCGCTTAGCCAATCAGAACAAAGCACTCAAATGGCTTCCGAGAAGCGCGGGCTTCAACTGAGCGTCCGCTCGAAGTTTGTTTCAAAAACATGGCTTCGGCTTCCCGTTTTCTTCCACTAGATTTACCGTTAAATGATTTTATTGACAAGCAATCGAACAAAAACAAAGGGGCGAACATTCAAGGAGGAACATTCAACAGAAAGTCAACAGAGTGCGAACTTGTCGTTGCACAGCGCGAAGCGCCGCCATCACATGATTGAATCTGGCAGTGATTAGGGACAAGCGAAAACATTTCACAATTCGTATTTACGATTTCTCCCGTACTTTTCAGTTATTCTAAATAGGAAGTAATATTTAAGCTTGTGTAGCCTCTTTCTCTACTTGTTATGTCCTGGAAACCGGACTTTTTTTGTTATTACGCTCGTCCATGTAGATCAGTCTTGAATTTTTTCCTGTTCTTCATGTAAGCTTATTGAATCGGGAAAAATAAAACTGATTTCAAGTATAGGTTTAATTCTCGTTAATTATATAATAAACAAATTACAGCATAGAAAGTGCTTTGTACGGATTTTTATTCACTCGTTGCAAAACTTGGGAAAACTCACTTGTTCGCTGCGCTCACTCGTTCGTTTTCCCAAGTTTTGCAACTCGTACGTCGCACTTTCTATGCTGTAATCTATATGTACGGCCGTGCATAACAGGGTATGGCCATGTAAGCCAGTGTATGGACATGTAAGCCAGTGTACGGCCGTGTATGCCCGTGTATGCAAGTGTATGGCCATGTATGCCTGTGTATGGCCATGTACACCAGAGTATGGCCGTTGATACCAGTGTATGGCCATTTATTATATCTCTCACTTAGTACGCGCGCTGTGAGTGGTCAATTTTGCGAGCCGTATTCTACAGTACGGCCCGCCTCACTTCAACTAGTTTTTTTTCCTGCGCGCCGGATTAACCTCAGAGATTTAATAAATATCTTACTAACCTCGTTTTCTCGTTTCGTACTGTAAGTTACGGATCCTCGTTCTTTCCCATTAATTCATAAATCAACGGGAAAAAAACTCGGTCCGTAACTTACAGTACGGACCGCGAACTCGGTTAGTAAGAGGTATGTACACCAGTGTACTGCAGTTTATACCATGCCATAGAAAATACAACCAATCAGAATGCAGGAAAGCCGTTGTATATTCGTCAATATTCCACCGAACCTTCCCATCGATTAACGCAATTCAACGGTATCACATCCAACCTTCCCATCGTGCTTTGAGATTCCCGCTCATGCTGGCCTTGCTGGCTATTGTATTTTCTATGGTATGGTATAAAATAATTATGCAACACTTTCGATTGGTATACCGTGGAATATCCCACTCGTCACTTGTATTTTCTTTGCATACACACTCAAGGCTCGTGTGTATACCAAGAAAATAGAAGTGACTCGTGGGATATTCCACGGTATACCCTCGAAAGCGTTGCATAACTAGTATGTACACCAGTGTATGGCCACGTATGCCTGTGTATGGCCATGTGCACCAGTTTAAGGTCGTGTGTACCAGTGCATGGCCATGTACACCAGTGTACGGCCGTTTATACCAGTGTATGGCCATGTACACCAGTGTACGGCCGTGTATCTGGTGTATACCAGTATATGGCCATGTACACCGGTGTACCGCCGTGGATACCAGTGTATGGTCATTTACACCATGTCATAGAAAATACAGCCAATCACAATGCAGGAAAGCTGTTGTATATTCGTCAGTATTCCACGGCCGAACCTCCCCATCGATCAACGCAATTCAACGGTATCACACTCAACCTTCCCATCGTGCGTTGAGATTCCTGCTCATGCTGGCCTTTCTGGCCACTGTATTTTCTATGGCATGGTATAAAATAGTTATGCAACCCTTTCTCGTGGTGTACCGTGGAAAATCCCACTCGTCACTCGTATTGTCTTGGTATACAAGTGACTCGTGGGATATTCCACAGTATACCACTCGATAGCGCTGCATAACTAGTATGTATACCAGTGTATGACCATGTACACCAGTGTAAGGCCATGTATACCCGTGTATGGTCATGCAGACCAGTGTACGGCCGTGTATGCCAGTGTATGGCCATATAGATCAGTGTACGGCCCTGTATGCCAGTGTATGGTCACGTATATTCCATAGCTATGTGTAAGACTTTTCGTGGCTACACGTATTAGAGCACTTACACGGTAAGTACGTAGTGTAACTATCATATAGTGTTTTACCGTGCTCTAATATGTGTGGCTATTAATAATCATATACATAGCCACACATGGTCATACACTGGTATACCTGGCCATACCTAGTGTACATGGCCATACACAGGCATACATGGCCATACACGGGCATACATGGCCATACACTTACACTGGCGTACATGGCCATACACTGGTATACTTGGGCATACAGGGGCATATATGGCCATACACTGGCGTACATTGGCATATATGGCCATACACTGGTGTACATGGCCATACACTGCCGAACATGGCCATACACTGGTATACATAGGCAGACACGGGCATACATACTAGTTATGCAACGTTTTCGTGGAATATCTCACGAGTCACTTGTATTTTTTTGGTATACCAAAGAAAATACAGAGTGGGATATTCCACAGTATACCAGGAGAAAGGGTTTCATAACTATTTTATACCATGCCATAGAAAATACAGTGGCCAGAAAGGCCAGCATGAGCGGGAATCTCAACGCACGATGGGAAGGTTGGGTGTGATACCGTTGAAATTGCATTGATCAATGGGAAGATTCGATGGAATACTGACGAATATACAACGGCTTTCCTGCATTCTGATTGGCTGTATTTTCTATGGCATGGTAAAAATGGGCATACACGGGCATACATGGCCATACACTGGCGTATATGGCCATACACTGGTGTACATGGGCATACACAGGCATACATGGCCATACACTGGCCTACATGGACATATACTAGTACATGGGTATACACTAGTACATGGGTATACACGGGCATACATGGCCATACACTGGTGTACATGGCCATACACTGGCGTACATGGTCATACACTAGTGTACATGGGCATACGCGGGCATACATTGCCATACACTGGCGTATATGGCCATGCACTGCTGTACATGGGCTTACACGGGCATACATGGCCATACACTGGCGTACACTAGTACATGGCCATACACTAGTGTACATGGCCATACACTAGTGTACATGGACATACACTGGTGTACATGGGCATACACGGGCATACATGGCCATACACTTGTGTACATGGCCATACACTGGCGTACATGACCATACACTGGTATACATGGGCATACACAGGCATACATGGCCATACACTGGCGTAAATGGCCATACACTGGTGTACATGGGCATACACGGGCATACATGGCCATACACTGGTGTACATGGGCACAAATGTGCTTACATGGCGATACACTTGCGTACATGGCCATACACGAGTGTACATGGACATACACGGGCATACATGGCCATACACTGGCGTACATGGTCATACACTAGTAAATGGGTATACACAGCCATATATGGCCATACCCTGGTGTACATGGCCATACAATGGCGTACATGGTCATACACTGGTATACATGGGCATAGCGTTATGGATCGGTTCTAATCAGAAGCAGAACAAGATGAAGCCTCAGAATTCGACCTCCCACAAGAACCATAAAGATTTATAGTAAATATCTCTCCCATAAAACGGATGATAACACTAAAAAAAACGTTTTCGTGAAAATTAAAAAAAATGGAGAACAAATTAAACTTTTGGCGAATGCGTGGTATAACCCTTTTTGGAAGAACAATGCTGGCGAAATCTTTAGTAATTTACTCCACTTCGATGTTGCCCGTCAGTTCCGGAACAAGTAATCAAAGAAGCAAACGCAAGCAGAACTCTTCACTTTTTTTTTGATAGAAAAATAAAACAAAAAGATAAGATTAAAAGTCAAGTACTTTTTCAACCACTGGATAAAGGTGGGCTTAACTTCCCTTATTTCAGAACAGCGATTAAAGCATTGCGTCTCAGCTGGATCGTAAGACTATTGTCCCCCTCAAAGGATAATTGCTTTCCAATTATTGGAAAGCAATCTCTAATTTTTATTTTTTTGAAAGAACGGTGGTATTGCTTTTCTCTAAAAATTAATTGTAACTACAATTTGGAGTACTTAGACAAGCGTTTACCGCTTTTTTATTGTGAACTTCTTGAGAACTTCGATGAGCTAAGAAGCAAACACGAAGCTCCTCTAAAGAGAGAGTTTATCCTGTGGAATAAGAAGGATATCCTAATTGACAAGAAACCATTTTTTTGGAAAACATGGTATGACAAAAATATCATTTTTATTAACGCT
>JAEMWC010000428.1:510000-512500 GCA_016490735.1 Pachyseris speciosa
CTGATAGAAATAAACGTTAGAAGGTGTTAGAATGACATGCGGCTAATTTAAGCAGCCTAGAAGGCGTAGTGACCAGACCAGTCGTTTCCTTGATTTCTCAGTAGATTTTCGAGTAATTTAAGGACTTCACTATACAGCTGTTAAAAAGAAAACGTTTGTTGGTGGGGGTGAGATTCTGGTTCGTTAACAGTCCGGAATATGCCTTAAGCCAAATCACGTCCAGAGTTTGCGAAATGGGGATTGAAAGCCTCAGCCATTTCAGGCGCAGGGCTAATGAATTACGATTTCAGCAATGCCTTTCTTTATGTGTTGGCTAGAGTAGTATATCATGTTAAAAGATAAGCCTCGTTTTGGATTAGGTGATTAGGTGATCAGTAAATCATTAGTATTCAACCTGCCGAGGAGTATTCAAACTGCCGAGGTGGATTAGATAAAATGTTTTCCTGCATACTAATGTGGATTTCCTCCATACTAATGAGTGTCACTCTAGTACAATAGCAACAATAGACTTGCCCAAACTTGCCCACTATTCCTGAACACGGACTGGTTTAGTTCAAACTCTAAACGGAACCAAAACATGTATGAAACTATGGAACACTCGAGGAATTTAAACTATGTATGAAACACAGATCCATTTTAATTAGCGTTATATCAAACAATGAGCCCTGAAATCCCACGCGTGTACCTTAATACAACTCTATTGTCAGGAGAACTTAAACTGATCCAACACGTTTCTTGAGACATTATTCCTTTTATTAGTGAACACAAAAATGATTCAAATACACAGAGATTTGAAGTGAATAAAAAATGCATTTATTGACAACGAAAACTCCAACAACTACGAAATGTTTAGCATAAAGTATCAGGAAATTAGGATCCAATCAATCGTCTTCGTTACATTGAGAATACCAAACAATAAGACTGAAGTCCCTTAACAAAGAAAGAAACTCCAAGAGAACAACACTCTAGATATTGGTTTGAAATACATTTGTATTGAGAGCAAAATTATAGCATAACGGTCAAAGTAGGTCTAGTCTTCATCTTGTGGAATGGGTTGCTTCACAAACAATCGATTAAGCAAGAATTTCCGCTTATCGATGGCTAGTTCTGCCGATTCTAGCCAATCAAATCCATCCGTATCTTTGAGATCTTTTTGGGTTTCCATCACTTTTTGGAAGGTGTAATCTTTCTTCATCGCTCGCATCCACTGCAAATACTCTAACAGTACTTTTCTCAGTGCTTTTCTGTAGAGAGGAAGGAGAGCGTTCTGCGCTTTAAGGTGAGCCACATTTTCCGAATCTCCGTTCCTTTTGTACTCATCGACCAAATCACTGAGCTGGACCTCGTGGCGTTCCTGAGCTTCATCTAATATGCGCGACCAAGGGTTTAAGTGCTCTGTCACTTCTTGGGAAGAATCCGTTTCTTGGCTAGATTGAGAGTCTTACATTGGCGATGAGGATCCCAAGAAAGAAAGAGTAGAAGAGTATCTACAACAAGACTGAGGGAGGCGGCAGCGCTACACAAAACGCACAACTACAACAAAACATCACAGTCGTAAATCGACAACTAAACATCCGACCATTCAACATCTCAAATGATGCGGACGACACAGCCGTACGATGGACGAAATGGAAAAAAGACATCGAGCGACATTTCAGGTTCTTCGGACTAACCGATCCTGTAGTAAAGAAAGACGGCTTGGTTATTTTCTGAGGATCACAAATCGCCGACTTGGAAGATTCTCTTCCAGATTTACCGCCACAAGAGAGTGAGGATGTCTACTCACGATTCATTCGGAAGCTAGACAGGAACTTTCTACCGAGGAAAAACAAAGATTACGCCAGATTCCAGTTCGGAAGCCTTTCTCAGGAGGCTGATGAAAGTATGACAGAGTATTATGCAAGACTCCGTGACATCGTGAAGAAATGTGAGTTCAACGACGAAGATGACGCAATAAGAGATCATCTCATCAAAAAGATGAAGACCAACCGCATACGAGTGAAAACAATTCGCAACAATTGGACACTATCCCAAATCTTATACGAAGCAGCTATAGAAGAGGAATCCACTGCTCAAGCGCATGAGATGGACAAGAAACTCCATGACGCGACGGAAATTCAGAAGATCAAACAAGTCACAAAGGACAAGCGTGACAGGAGTGTGAAGTGCTATCGACGTGGATCAAACCAGGAGAGGGGAAATTGCAAGGCTTACGGAGCTAAATGCTTCAAAAGCGGTAAACGGAACCACTACACCAGAATGTGCCGGAGCACAGATAGCAAAGACCGCACAGAGGAGAAAAGAGAAGAATCCAGTCACCAAAACGGCAAGAAAGAAGATACTCCGCGCGGGTCAAAACACGCTAGACCGCCGACAGTTAATCAACACCGCCATAGACGAGTTCGACACGTGAAACAAGAAGATACACAAGAGAGATCAACGAGCGGATACAGCGATTCAGAAAGCACTCCCTCGACGAAGACATCGCACGAATTATACA
>JAEMWC010000428.1:517500-522500 GCA_016490735.1 Pachyseris speciosa
CGGCTTTAGAGACCTTAAGATTGAGGTTTTCGGCTTTTCCCGCGAACCGCGAACGTCAAGAAGTCACGTGACCCGTGCCTTGCCGTCAGGTTTGCGGTTTGAGGTTCACGTTTGTACGGCTAGACCACGTTCTAGAGGTAATTGATTTACCGCAAGGTATTTTGCACCCTAAAACATCACAATCACGTTTGAGAGGAAATACTACTTTCTAGAATTCTTTCGCCTATTAATTATCGAATTCTTTTTCATACAAACGTTATTTTTAAGACGATTTCTCAGGTAAAATAGAAGTGAACGAATGACTGAAAACAAACATGGCGGCCGGCTATTTGTTAGCCGAGAATATGGGCAGACAGCTAACGTGAAACCGCTAACCGCAAACCGCGGTTTGCCGTTTGCGGTAAGATGGCCAAACCTCGAACCGTGAACGTCAAGAAGTCACGTGACCAGTGCCTTGCCGTCAGGTTTGAGTTTGTACGGCTAGACCACGCTCTAGAGGTAAGTGATTTACCCCAAGGTTTTTGCACCCTAAAACATCACAATCCCACGTTTGAGAGGAAAAACTACTTTTTGGAACTCTTTCGCCTATTAATTATCGAATTCTTTTTGTGAATGATATATGAAATAGAATAGAAACGTTATTTTAAAGACGATTTCTCAGCTAAAATGGAAGTGAACGCTGAAAACAAACATGGCGGCCGGCTATTTGTTACCGCGAATCTTAAGTCCCGAATATGGGTAGACACCATGTATGGCAGTGTATGGCCGTTTAAGCCCTTGTACACCAGTGTATGGCCGTGTATGCCTGTGTATGGCCATGTACACCAGTGTATGGCCATGTCTACCCATGTAAACCAGTCTATGCCCATGTATGCTGGTGTATCCCCATGTACACCAGAGTATGGTCATGTATGCCCGTGTATGGCCATGTACACCAGTGTACGGCCGTGTATACCCGCGTATGGCTATGTACACAAGTGTACGGCCGTGTATACCCGTGTATGGCCGTTTACACCAGTGTACAGCCGTGTATACCCTTGTATGGGCATGTACACCAATGTATGGCCGTGTATACCCGTTTATAGCCATTTACACCAGTGTACGGCCGTGTATACCAGTGTATGGCCGTGTACACCAGTGTACGGCCGTGTATGCCTGTGTATGGGCATGTACACCAGTGTATGGCCGTGTATACCAGTGTATAGCCGTGTTTACCAGTGTACGGCCGTTTATATCAGTGTATAGCCGTGTACACCAGTGTACGGCCGTGTATACCCGTGTATGGCGATGTACACCGGTGCATAGCCATGTACACCAGTGAACGGCCGTCTATACCAGTGTATGGCCGTGTACACCAGTGTATGGCCGTGTAAACCAGTGTACCGCCGTGTACACCAGTGTATAGCCATGTACACCAGTCTACGGCCGTGTATACCAGTGTATGGCCGCGTACACCAGTGTACGGCCGTGTATACTAGTGTCTGGCAGTGTACACCAGTGTATGGCCATGTACACCAGTGTACGGTAGTGTATGGCAGTGTACACCAGTGTATGGCCGTGTTCACCAGTGTACGGTCGTGTATACCCGTGTATGGCCATGTACACAAGTGTACGGCGGTGTATACCAGTGTACGGCCGTGTATACCCGTGTATGGCCGTGTACACCAGTGTACGGCCATGTATACCCGTGTATGGCCATGTACACCAGTGTACGGCAGGGTATACCAGTGTATGGCCGTGTACGCCAGTGTACGGCCGTGTATACCAGTGTATGGCCGTGTACACCAGTGTACGGCCGTGTATACCAGTGTATGGCTGTGTACACCAGTGTACGGCCGTGTATACCAGTGTATGGCCGTGTACAACAGTGTACGGCCGTGTATACCAATGTATGGCCGTGTATACCAGTGTATGGCCTTGTACACCAGTGTACGGCCGTGTATACCAGTGTATGGCCGTGTACAACAGTGTACGGCCGTGTATACCAATATATGGCCGTGTGCACCAGTGTACGGCCGTGTATGCCCGTGTATGGCCATGTACACCAGTGTACGGCGGGGTATACCCGTGTATAGCCATGTACACCAGTGTACGGCCGTGTATACCAGTTTATGTTCGTGTACACCAGTGTACGGCCGTGTATACCAGTTTCTGGCCGTGTACACCAGTGTACGGCCGTGTATACCAGTGTATGGCCGTGTACAACAGTGTACGGCCGTGTATACCAATGTATGGCCGTGTATACCAGTTTCTGGCCGTGTACACCAGTGTACGGCCGTGTATACCAGTGTATGGCCGTTTACAATAGTGTACGGCCGTGTATACCAATATATGGCCGTGTGCAGCAGTGTACGGCCGTGTATGCCTGTGTATGGCCATGTACACCAGTGTACGGCGGGGTATACCCGTGTATAGCCATGTACACCAGTGTACGGCCGTGTATACCAGTGTACGGCCGTGTATACCAGTGTATGGCCATGTACACCAGTGCAGGCCGTGTATACCCGTGTATGGCCATGTACACCACCAGTGTACAACAACAACAACACACCTTTATTTGCCTTGTACATACATACGCTGATAAAGTTTAAAAAAAAAAATAACATTTCTGTTTGTACTTGGTAAAGCCTGGAGCTGAAATAATCCTTGGATTTTCTAGCCAGTTCTCCAGATTTAAAAGTTGTAAATAAGTGAGATAGGAACTTTTTTTAAAGAAGCAGTTTCAAGTGTACAATATAATAGGAATGAAAGAGTATATGCTTAGGTTCCGTTTAGTTATGCTGTTCTGACAGTAGATAAGGTTTTAGTTGTTTTGAGAATTGGTATATGTTTAGTTCTTTAAGATTTAAGGGAACTTTGTCCCAGATAATACACGCCGCATATCCGATTGTTTGTTTTCCTGTATTATTTCGCACTTTCTTTACGTAAAGGTTTCGTTTCGATGCATACCTGGTATTGTATTTGGGTACATTACTGGCATATTGAAAATAGTTTGCAAACAGCTTTGGCAGAAGGCCTTTATGCCAAAGGTACGTGAATTTTAGAATCTGAAATCTATAAACATTGTGTACCGTAAGAACATCTAATAAATTTAGCAGGGCCGTGTATACCCGTGTTTGGCCGTATACACCAGTGTACGGCCGTGTATACCAGTGTATGGCCGTGTACACCAGTGTACGGCCGTGTATACCAGTGTATGGCCATGTACGCCAGTGTATGCCGTGTATACCAGTGTATTGCCGTGTACACCTGTGTACGGCCGTGTATACCAGTGGATGGACGTTTACACCAGTGTACTGCCGTGTATACCAGTGTATGGCCATGTATTCCTGTGTATGGACATGCATAGCTATGTATAACGCTTTTGATGGCTACACGTATTAGAGCCAGGAAACCACTATGTTATATAATAAGGTGAATAGTTCGCGCGTTGTGATTGGTTCTTAGCTATGATCTATTAGAGGACAGATGCACAGATTACGTCATCACCGCCCACTTTTTTCCAGAAATGTGAAAATAAACAAGTTTTTCGCTTGCATTTTGTTTCTTTATTATATAAAACAAATAGATTCCATGTTGCCGTGCGTCTGTTCAGTAATAGATCACAGAGGACGTCAAAATGTGGTAAAAACATCAGTGACACACTAGCCTGCGGCTCGTGTGCCACTTCTTTGTTTTTACCACACTTTGGCGTCATCTGTGATCTATTACTGAACAGACGCACGGCAACATGGAATCGATTTGTTATTCTTGGCTTGCACGTGACGTCAGAAAAAACTAAAATTAAAAATTTTGAGGTTTTACCTTCATCAGGTTAAAGATATTTTAAAGATATATCTGCTTGCATGTTTTGAGCTCGGTAGCATGCTTTGTTTTGAAACTAGAACCACTACGTGGAACTTACCGGGGGCCAGTGGGACACGGGATTGCATAAATATAGTTAATCTTTCGCACCCTTTCCCCGCCTCTTCATTACCAGAAGAGTCATTTAATGAACAATCACCTTCAGACCTGGGATCATCATCTGACTGTGGCCAACAAGTATCCCAAGCTATAAGTACAAATACACAGCCCACTGAGATATCTGATGATATGCTGCGATACAATGTCAGATCACTTAATGAAAAGCAAAGGTCTGCATACAACATTGCCCTGTCATGGTGCAGAAATACTATGAAAAACTTAAATTGCTTGAAACCAGAAAAACTAGATCCCATCAACCTATTTGTTACTGGCGGAGCTGGAGCAGGAAAGAGCCACTTAATAAAAGCAATTTATCATACAGCAGTTAAAACCTTTAGATATAGTACTATAAATCCAGAGAGACCAATTGTTGCTTTAATGGCTCCCACTGGTGTTGCGGCTATCAATATTAATGGTACTACAATACATGCAGCCTTATCAATTCCAAAGAATGTGGAGATTTTGCACCCAAAATGTCTGCCATATAATTGAAGGCCTCGGAGCATAACCATCCTATGTCGAATTTTGGGTTGTTTTTCGATTTTGCCTGGATTTGCCCGAATTGTTGCATGTAAACTACAATTCGATTGAAAGAAGATGTAATGCAACTTGCAAACCACTCCCATGGAAGGTTGGTTTCTTGGTGTACGTAAGAAAAAATGCATTTCTGGATTCTGGATGAATCAGTCAAAAAAATACCATACAATGTTTTTCCATCGAATTGCAGTTCACATGTAGAAATTCAGACAAATCCAAGCAAAATCGAAAAACGACTCAAAATTCGACATAGGATGGTTACGCTCCGAGGCCTTCAATATTATGGTGGAGTATGCTAATTAACAATGCCCATGGGTATTCTTTGAGTGAAAGACTAAGCGCCAAATGCTCGTAACCGATTTAAGAGAACACAGAACGTTTCTGTTCAGTTAGACGTAATGCGCAATGTGTCGTTTTTGCTTAATCATAACACTCGACAAGCTCGCTTGGCACGAAAACAGTGCACAATATTCGTGGTTGACTTAAAAAAAAAAAACAGC
>JAEMWC010000428.1:527500-647500 GCA_016490735.1 Pachyseris speciosa
CGTCACCGTAGCCCTCCAAATTTCAACTTTAAGCAAGCAGTGACTACGGCTCACTTGCTTTCGCTGTTATGACCTCCTTTGGAGAAGCGAATACATAAAACAACGTAGTTGTCACATGAAAGAAAAATATGGGCTTCACTTCAGTCCTATTACCATTACAAGAACAGCCCTGCGGTCACAATGGCAGCGAGACGTGTATTTCTCTCGTCTGTCCTTTTGCTGAGTTTCGCTTGCTTTTCATCGCGCCCTAAGCCAATATTTGGGTGGAAATATTCTTCAAGTGTCTCTGAGTCCCAGTTAACGAGCCCAGTCTACCTTGGAGGGAATTACTTGCTGAAAAGTAAACCTTCGCTACCCGGACTTGTCCGCCATCTTGCTTCTGTTCCACGTGGGAAAAGTTATCTTGGCTCAAGAATATGCTATTACGCCAACTCCGACAATACCTTCCAGCAACTTCGTCTTCTAAAAAGTGGCGACATGTCTCTTAACCCTGGTCCAAACTCCTCTTCAAAGTGCTCCGTCTGTACGAAGACCATCGCTCGGAACCACAGAGCCCTAAGTTGTGACCAGTGCGACATGTGGTGTCATATTAAATGTGGCAAGGTTAAGCCAAACGATTATAAAAATCTCCAACACTTAACCTTCTTCAACTGGATCTGTCCTCGTTGTCTCCAAAGCACCAACACTATCGAACGAAATGAGCCAACTCTAATTACTCCTGTGAGTAACGTGGACAACTCCACAGGTGAGGACCCCTTGTTTTCCCTAAAACAGATTGTAGGAGACAAAAATTTGAAAATCGGCCATCTTAACATCAATGGCCTTCTGAACAAACTACCTGAAGTTAAAAACCTCTTGAACGTGGTTAACTTTGACCTTTTTGGCATCACCGAAACTCACCTAAACTCGTCCACCTCGGATGACTGGATTAGGATCTCTGGTTATAACTTTGCGAGGAAGGATCGTACTTCCTGTGGAGGTGGCGTTCTGATTTCCTTTAAAGAAGACCTTACGGTTTACCCAGTTAATATCTGGGACGGGTCAGTTCTAGAAGCAACATGGCTTAATGTCACTATAAGATCTCAAACCTTCTTAGTTGGCTGCATCTACCGCCCACCAAACGACTTCTCCTTCTTTGATCATTTTAGAGGGTTGATTGCTGACATTTGGATGAAGAGAAAAAATATAATCCTTATTGGTGATTTTAATTGTGACATGATGCGGAACTCAGATAACAGTGAATCCGATAATGGAAAACGCCTATTGAGGATCATAAACAGTTGTGGCCTAACGAACATCAAATACTCCAACCCGTATTACTGCCAACTCTAAATCTCTCATCGACCTCATGATCACAAGCCAACCCTCAAAAACCTATATCTCTGGATCCATTGACTTGGGTATTTCTGATCATCACCTGACATTCGCCATCTTTAAAGCAGCCAGGAGCAAAGCCTTACCTAAGATTATCTCCGCAAAAAACTATAAATTATTGGATGTAAACCAACTCAAGAGTGACTTCGATCAAGCACCCTGGCATGTGTCTGAGATATTTGACGATATCGATGACTGTGTGGCTTTTTGGCAATGCCTGTATGATGATATTTTACACCACCACCTTCCTTCAAGAGATGCCAAGATTAGAGATAAATCTCTTCCTTGGATCAACACCTCCATCAGAAAGGAAATGAATAAGAGATATAAACTCCTGAAGGATGCAAAATTATCTGGTGACCCCGAGAAATGGAGATTGTATAAAGAGAAGAGAAACGCAATTAAAAAACAACTTAAGAGAGCTGAAACTGCTTACTGGCAAACATCATTCGAGGAAGCATCCAACCCACGTGAATTTTGGAGACTGACCAATCAAGTCTTGAGAAAGCACAAGACCAAGAGCATAGGTCCTATCTCTGGCCCCAACGAAGTGATATTAACCCATAGCTTAGCTAAAGCTGAGTACTTCAATGACTTTTTTGTTAATATCAGTGAAGACTTGACTAAGCAGCTTGATCCTCTGGACATTCCATCTCTAAACTCCTTCATTACCAGAATCACCCCAATTAAGGACACTGTCGATTTTTCCTGGAAACTCGTAAGGGATAAACTCATAAAAGCTGCCAAACCCATGAAGGCTACCGGCCCTGATAACGTTTCACCGAGAGTCCTATCCCTGGTTGGCGACTCTGTTATTCACAGTCTCTTACCGGTTTTTAACAGGAGCCTGAGTGATTCATCTTTCCCTTCGAAATGGAAACTGTCATGGGTTAACCCCATCTTTAAGAAGGGCCCACCAACCGATGTTAACAACTACAGACCTATATCCCTCCTCAGCGTTCCAGGAAAGGTTCTGGAAGATGTTGTCTGTGACACCTTAAGTAACCACCTGGAGTTGCATGGCTTATTAAGTCAAAGGCAATGGGGATTTCGAAAGAACTACTCTACAGAGAGTCTATTGCTCCACCTAACAGAAACATGGAAAACTGCCCTGGACAATAGTCTAAAGTGGGTGTCCTTTTCATAGATTTCAGAAAAGCCTTCGACACTGTCAACCACACCATTTTATTGGAAAAATTAAAAGCAACTGGCATTTCTGGTGATCTGTTCTCATGGCTTACCGACTACTTGTCTAGGCGTCAGCAGTTCGTCCAAATTTCAGGGAATAAGTCTGAACTAAAAAAAGTCAGGTTTGGGGTACCTCAAGGTTCAATTTTAGGGCCTAAATTATTCTCGATATTTGTTAGTGATCTTGCAGAATCAATAACACACGGGGAATTGTATCTATTTGCGGACGATACGACGATCTACACCCTTGGCGAGAACATTGATGACATTATCCCGACACTGCAATCTATACTGGACCAAGTCCACACTTGGTGTCTGTCAAACAGACTTGTAATTCATGAATTTAAATCTGAAGCTATGATAATTTCTAATCAGACCTTCATTGGCCCCCTGCCTTGTTTGAGATACGGCAATAGTTTAATTGAATACAAGGTATCAAGTAAATGCCTTGGGCTTACTATTGATAATAGGCTTTCATGGCAACAGCATACCAAGAATGTTTGTGCCTCCTTTAGCAAGAAAGTTGCGGTCTTGAAACGTATCAAGTTTTTACCAAAGCCTGTTTTGCAAACAATTTATTATCGAACTATTCTTCCAAGTGTCTTATATGGTATTGTAGTCTGGGGCTCTTGTTCTCCATCATTGCTGGAGGATATCGACCGCATACATTTAAGGGCAACTAAAATTATTTATAGTTTGCCCAGAGATATCCACAGCACTGATGTTAGGAATTTACCACTCTGGACCCCTATTATTCAGTTTTATATTAAGAGACTATTAACTATCAGTTTTAAGATCTACAATGACACTTGTATAGACCCTCTTAGAGATTTAATTGTAAGATCCACGTCTAACTATAATCTTAGGAAGTTTGCCAATTTAGAAGTTCCTAGTCCTAGAACTGAAATTGGCCGGTCATCCTTCAAGCACAGAGCAGCCTTGTGCTGGAACCTCCTACCCAATTCATGTAAACGCTCTTCCAGTCTTGGTTATTTCAAGAAATTTTTAAAAGAAAATAAGAACTTTCTTAATTCTATAAGTTTCGATAAAGCTTCTTGTATTGTTTCATTTAAGTCTCCAGATTTCAAATATTTTTAGATCATTTTTACCGATGTTAATTAATTATATTTTATTCAATGTAATTCTTAGGTAGATAGTGCAGGTCCACATCAGGACTCTTGTCTTGCCAATACTTCCAACCTGCTTTAAATAAACTATGTATGTATGTATGTAAGAATTCAGTACTGCTTTAGACTGTAAAACTTAATTTGCCACAGCGGACGAGATTATCTAGAACGAACCAAAAACACTGAAAATAGAAACCAATGTCCTTCTTTGAGAGAGACTTTGTGCAAGAATGTCTGTACTTAAATTCCAATCTTTCGTTTGCCAGAAGAATATTAATAGAAAACATCATCGGAGGGCGATTTCTACACAAAACAGAAAACTACAATTGAAGATCGGAATTCGCTGCAAGTGATTTTTCTTATGTGCCGTATTTAACAAGAAATCAACAAATTCAACGTTTTAGATATTTTATTCTTGCGTAAACAACCTTCAGTAACATTTCATTAGCTTTATTGCTAACAGTCGTACTTACGGTTTTCGGCTAGCCTTTGTGTTTTCTGGCAGTATTTCCGCGGCCATATTTATGCATGGCACACTCTGCTGACGATAGAAATCTTTTACGAGAAAACGCAGGGAAAACGTATTTACTGGAAAACCAGAAGCTTCAAATACTTTCTTGATAAAGTGAAAAACAATCTATGTTAGTTTTTAAAACTAGTGACCGCAAAGAATAGGAGGAGAGTCGACTTTTATACTCACGTAGTAGCGAATACGCCAGAAGGCAGTTCCTCACGTTGCAGGATTTGGCGCCACGGCGAAAGCAATCTCGTTCCCAGAGCCCACGTGTCTTTTGGCCAGCGCCAAGACACGGAGCTCTGGAATCAAGCTCTGGAAATCTAGCTCTGGAATAATCCATTTTTTTGAATTTTTTCATTGGCTAGAAGTTCGAGCATGGGCAGTTGAGCCGGAAGTTGCTTCGTAAACAAATATGGCGGAGCAATTGGCGGGGAATACTCCTGTCAAGGTTTTATCGAAAGCTTCAGATCGCCGGTACGTTTACAAATACTGCAATTCAACCTTTTCGAGTCGTCCGATTAATTTGTTTGGAGAAAATTCAAAGAAAGAAAACCTTTCAATAATTTTTGAGAATGTAACAGGTCTAGCTTTCACGGAGGACGATGGGTTTCCAAAACAAATTTGCGCAGCTTGTCACAATAGCGTTAAACATTTCAAACGTCATTAAGGATAACGAGAGGAAAGAAGGCGACAGAAAGTGCATCCATCCAGAATCAGCGAGAAGCCAAACAAGGAAAAAGCGACGGAGGAGAACGCGCGTCTGTAGTCCGGCAAAGCCTCACCAAAACGTGGAAGTGAGGATCTTGCCAGAGTCAATAAGAAAACCTCAACCTCCCTAGCAAAATAAAGGAATGTTGATTTTGGCAAAGACTGCATTGGCTGCGCAATAGTGAGGTTTGTTCATTGTTTTGGTGTTCTTGATTGTACATGTCTTAAAACTAAGGAACTGGAATAAAACCGCGATTTACGTTCATGCATTGTTCTGATGGTTGAGTTAAATATTTTGCTGACTGATATGTTAATGCTTAATTGACAGAATTGGTAATTATAAATTATGACACTGTTTGAGGTTATTAACTTGAAAAACCATATCTGGAGACTAGGAGGCTTGACCTCATGGTGTAAGTACAGTATCTTGGCTATGTACCGAGAGGTTGAACCACTGACCACCTAGCTAGCCCAGTGGGATGAGGCATCAGTCAGGTGAGTGGGAGGCCGCAGGTTCAAATCCCGGTTGGACAACACTTAAGGTCTTTGTAATGATGTGCAAATGTTAGGCTCTCTGATCTAGTCTTCTTGGATATAAGGATGATAATCATAAGTCCCACCCTGCAACATTTGTTCGTAAACAACTCTGTGGGGTGTGATTAGGTGAATGGAAATGGGCTACAGCTTATGGTATACTTATGAACATCAGATGTTGTGAGATCTCTCTTGTCCAGAAAATGAATGCTGTCTTGCTGGGAGTTGGTAGTGCTACCACAAAAAAGGGTTTGTGGATCTAGATCTGTCATCTGTGGGTTACAATTGAAGTATAAGTTCATACATTTTTTAGTCTCAATGCAATGAGGGCATCTCACAAAATTAACTTTCCTTTTGTCATTGTCACAGTCCTGAAGTACTTTAGTATGTATACAAGCGACATAATTGGATAAAATAAAAATGCCATTATAAAGTGAACTTACATGTGCCTTTTGCACAGACTGGTAGTTGATAAAATAATGATTGATTTTTTTGATAGCTGAAAGCGTCAAGGCATTATTAAGTTCATTGACTTACATGTAATGAGTTCATGAATGCTAGAAAATGTTGTGTTGAGTTAATTGCATAATACAGTTTTTGGAGAGTGATGGATTTTGCGAAGCACAATTACATTGAAGTTTTCTGAATTCTGGTTTTCCATTTTTCTGGCTTTTTATGTTATTATATTTTGCAAGCATATCTCCATTAAAAATACTAAGCCAGAAACACGAAGAAACACATTGTCTATTTTTGAATGCAGGCTGATGAATTTTATTTGCTGGTCTGGCAATCATGTCATGTCTGATGACACTTATGTAAATGTAAATTCAACTTGCTACCAACAGAGCAAAAAATATGCTGGACAGAATGTAGCCCTTGTTGAAGAAAAGAACAAAAGCAAAAGAAAATAACTTCTTTAATTATTAGCTTTATTTTTCATCCCTGATTTTTACCATTATTTTATTATGATAACTAGAATAGCTTACTGATTTCAAACATTGCACCACAGCTGTGCCAAACTCGAACAATTTTTTTTACTATCAGTTTAGGTTGACTTCAGAATAACATTTGAAACCATGTCTTTCTACTGTTATGCAGCAGCACATCTATTGTGATACATGTGCATGACAGTTAACACAACTTGGTTAATTAACATTATGCTGATGCTGTCATTAACTCATTACATGAATTATACATAAAGTTAAAAGGCTGCACCACTGATCAGTATTTTATTTGTGAAATGTTTCAGAATTAAATTAGACATATGAGACAAGGCTGTGCTAAAACTGACCAAACCTAGTATGTGACCAGCAGAATATATATATAGCCCTCACACACTTCAACATCATTTTTCCCTCAAGTCTCTCTAGCAAATGGTTTAGTAAGGCACTAAAAAGACAAGGAACATTTAAATATGTTTAAAAAAAATTGAAACTTGGGAAGCAGGAAGAACCCATTATTGGATTGGCATAGCCTTGCTGAAATTAGGCGGAAAGGTGAGAGAACCTGTGTCTTGGTTGTTCACACCAAGACACAAGCCAGTAAACTCAGGTCACTGTGTTTTTTCATGTTTATTCTAAAGAAACAAAACTGAACATTGTTGATTTCCCATTAGCTTAAAGTAACGTTTTAGTTCTAAAAATGATCACTTTGGAGTGCTATAGTGGAAAACACACACACACAAATACAGCCTCTACGTCCTTTAATAATTATCAATTTAAGTCTGAAATCCTTCTAGACGAGCACAGATGCTCTACTAATTGGGGATACAGTAAATCAAACGAACTCTAGCTCTACATGAACTCAAATCAAATGAGCAGAGCAGAGAACCAACACACTTAGCCCACTTATGACGCCGAGTCCAGCAATCGCCTGACATTGCTGCAATCCACGAAGACTTCAGGATGACCAAAAAGCAAACAGCTTTCCCTGGCATTTTTAAGTATAGTAACCTTTTATTACCTTCTTCATCAACGCTTTGAATAATGCACACATCTAAAAGTCCCTCTAACTTCTCCACTTGATCTCTCATCGATGCGTTGAGAGGGAAAAAATTCGCCGCCTTACCGGAGGTGATGAAACATTGCTGGCAATACTTAATAAATCAGTGATTTCCCGAATCCCGTTTGAAGTACGACCAGAACATTCTTTTTTTTTCTACGCAACCTACTCGTATGGCATCGTGTTGCTCTCTTTTCAACTCCTTTTCCCCCAGTTTTTCTAACGAAAAGCCGATCGCCTTATGAAAGACTCTATTTTGGTCAAGACCGTGACACATGCGCCGTAAAACCGGAACTCCTAAAATCTGGGAGCTCCGTGTCTTGGCGCTGGCCAAAAGACGAGTGGGCCCTGGGAACGAGATTGCGGCGAAAGTTCATTTCCAAGCATGCGCACTGCTTCATTTCTGGGCTTTTTTACTTCCGGCCGCCGTAGCATAGGTCGCCGTAGTCCCCAGTTACACTACGTATCTACGCTCTCTGGGCGTCCACCCGCTGACCAAACACGCCGAGGACTCTGGGTACGAGATTGTGTACGAGATTGACCTGTCGACTGTCCGACTGTTGTTGTTGAATCGGTGTCGAGGTCGATGCTCAAGACATGTATAGGCCCAGTGACTACGAATTGCAAATTCTCAGGAATATTCAGGACAACAAGAAGGTACTGGCAAGTTTAGGACTTGACGAGTTCAAGGTGAGTACCAGGGTACATTTTATCACATTTTATATTAGGAAACCCAAAAATGTTCAATTCGGCGTGGGTTTAAAAAGTGTGAGGGGTTTTAAAGAACCAATGGGCCTTAGACATATCTTCATTTAGGAATCATTACAGCGCTGGAGCCGTTTGTTCGAAGAGCGAATAACTGTATCCAACGGGTAAGTCACTATCCGTCGGATAAAATGGGTTTAATTTACGGTAGAACTACTCACCCCTTTTTGTACTCACCCAGTTCGTACTCACTTAGGTTGATTCGTGCTCACTGACTAGGCCGATTCCCGTTCATCCATATACGTACTCTCCATGGGCCCAGTTGCTCGAAGCGTGGTTAGCGTTAACCCGGGTTAAATAACATGACAAACTAGGTTTTAATCCATCTTAACCAAAGGTTTCTAATTCTAATTCTAATCGTATAATCTGCAAAGGATATAGGTGGTTTGCAGCCAATCTCTGGAGACACAGATAACAACGGTGAAATGAACAACTCCTGGTGGACGAACAAAAGGAGCTAATGAGAGATCTATTGTTTACGTCCGCCAGCATGGCAGCGATGACCTAACCTGAAAACCACCTATATCCCATCACGGCAGATATGCAGATATCAGATATGCAGATATGTGGGCATACCATCTTCGATGTATTTATCCACTGGGTCTTAATAGTGATGATTTTTTCTGTAGTAGGAATCCTCGAAGGGATTTATTTTAATATCGCTCTCATTGCTTCACTTATATGTAACGCGCGCGCTTTACAGCGCGCGAGCAGCTTTAAGTCTCGTATTAGCGTCTCACATCAGCTAGCGTATATCTTATAACGGTTTTAACCGCTTTCACATCAGTTGCCCTGATGAAGTCTTTTAATAAAGACGAAATATTGGCAAAGTTGTATTTTCCAGTTCTTGGCTATTATATATATATATATATATACATACATACAATAATTTATTTTATTATATGACTGGCTCTTTCAGCGGTCAAGATGAATCAATTCTCCTGCTGTGATTGGCTACCCGTGAGGTCTAGATGGAGTTTTACAGTCTTTTTAATAGCGTCCTTTGAGTCATATAATAAATCCTTTATTGACCAAGCTTGTTCGGTCAAGATAGCGGGAATTGATGTACTATCCAGATTTTTTTCAAACTTGGCACAAAATTATTGATAGTCATACATAGGACATTGAAAAAATACAATAAAAAGATGGGGCCATTGTGCTTGTTTTCGCTTTGTATGCTCGTTATTCAAAGTGATTTTACTGAGATGCGCGAGAAATGTTCGAAACTTGAGTAACCCCAAAAAATTGTTACTATGTAGCAAAACCTGTGAATAGTAGTGAAACCTGGAGCCTAATTGTTTTTCTGGGCTATAATCTTTCAGTATAGTGATTTCAAATTGCCAGATCATGCAAATAATGTAAGTGAATTGGGCCGCGAGGTAATCAATTCATACTTCTCCCTGGCTCCAAATGCAAAGTTTCGTGTCATTTACACATATATAATCCAACTTCTACTATTAAACTTTTTTTCTCCTTAAAATATGTTTTTCGTGTGCCTATATATTACGAGTAACGCTAATAAAAAATGGGGGTCACCGTGCTCGTTTCTTTGCAACACGACCGCAAAGGGAAAATTTTGGTTGACAAAGCTCTATGTCAAGGCAAATACGCCATGTTTCTAATGTGCGTGCGCTCGTGTGCATGCTAAATGACGCCATAAATTATGCACGGTAAGGATGCGCCATGCAATTGAAAGGAATCACCTCAAGTTAAAACGTCAGCGTTTTTAAAGAATGCACATGACGGCCTTTTTGAAAGCTTCTGGTGACTGCTTTTCAATGATACTATTTGGTTAGCAATAAAATGCTTCTAGCAACTCAGCCCGTGAGACTAATCAATGCTTAAGAAGGACAGGGCGTAACTATTGATGAAAACCGATGATCGGAAAATCACTTCGTTCCATGGTCAGATCGTTCCAAGTCAGATCGTTCCACAGTATACTCAGATCGTTTGTTTGTTTGTTTGTTTATTTATTTTACCAGAAAATAGAAATAACAATAAAACAAAACAGTTACACAAAGCAAATGAAAGTGGCGAGGAAGCCCAAAAGGAAACCATGAGGCTTATAGACATTGGGCTTCCTCAGAGTAAAAATAAAGTTAACAGTAACAGCAAGGCCAGGATCGAAAGTAAAATACAATGAGGGTAAGTGTAAATTAACTACCGGTAAATACAAAGACTGAGTTGACAAACTATAAAGTATGGTACATGTAACAATGAGTATAAAAATAATATTAGACATGAGAAGAAAGATAACTATTTACTACAAGATTCTTAAAGTGCAACTAACCCCTATTACCGGTATTTTTTATTTGCTAAAAATAATCTCCCTATTGGTCAAAGCATTTCTGCGAAAAAATTGTTGTCCTTGCGTGTTTCGTTTGTTTTTACTAGCTTGCCAAACTTTTCAAATTTGGCGCTTTTTTCGGCCATGACCGAGCACTTGGAAGAATGGGCCCCAGTTGTCCTGTGACATCATCGAAGGACATCAACATTTGCGTGAAAGCAGAGAAATCAAAGAATCGTAGGCCAGTCATCGATTTGAGAAGGAGCTTTGGTTATGCCTGACTGCTGTGTGGTGTATGGCTGTGATAATAAAGCAGATCCCGAAAATGGAATTGGCCTGCATAAAATTTCGTTTTTTGGAGACAATCGTCCGAAATGCTGAAGAAGACGGAAGAGATTGATCAACTTTGTTCTTCGCAGACAAGCCCACTGGAAACCAACGAGGCATTTCAAGATCTGCTCCATACATTTAAGAAGAGACGATTTCTCCCAGATGTTTACTGCTCTTCCCGGGCAAGAAAAGCCATCTTCACCAAGGTTGATGGCAGACGATCTTGGGCCGTGTGTCTTCCCAACAATTCAGATTAATGTTCACTCTTAATGGTGCTTGTTTGTAACTTTATTTTGTTGAAATAGGGTTTTCTTTGACCGTTCTTAGGAATGAATTTTTATAATGTAACTCCTCCAAACTAGAAACACAAATGTGTGTAATTCATTATGGTATGGAAATTTTCACTTCTCACATGCATTGTCTGTCAAGTCTATTTTAAATTCAATGTTTTTTTTATAATTTGTGCTATCTTTGGCTGAAGAGTGAAGATCATCTCGGCAATGTTTCTATCCAGATTATACATGTATTTCACTTCGGATGTTTCCTTGGAGTTTTACTTGTGCTTCATCGAATGTTTATCAATTTATCTATTTCAAAGGTGAGGACCAATTTTTTCATTTTTCTTTAGCCATTCCTCATCAGCCAAAGGCTCATTGGCATAAGCCATTATGTTGTCTGAGCTTTCACAACATGAAGCATACGCGTGTTCGTCTTCGCCATCTTCGTCTTCACTTCAATGTTGAAATCATCATCATAAAAACTTGCCACTGAGTCTTCTGATTTGTTGATACTCTCTGAATCTGGGTTGCTAGATTCCATATCTCCTGTTTGTTTGAATGTGAGCACTTTTAAGTACACTACGGCATTAAAATAATGTAATGAAACCTGTCCGAAAACAGCTTCTCGGCCATATGCTTTGTAGGACGCAGCAAAGTGACTCCTTCGATGACGTCACGGAAAAGCTCATCCCAGCTCCCTCAAATGCTCGGTCATGGGGCAGAGGAGGTTCAACTTCAAACGACTGTAGAAGCGCAAGGATTTTATCAGTTACGGAATTTTTTTCACCGAAAGTATCGTGGCAATTAGGAGATTTTATTTTGCAAAAAAAAAAAAAAATTGGGGGTTAGTTGCACTTTAAATATAATAAAAGTTCCATAATAAAAGTCCTATTTTTCCCACGAAAACTTATTTCCACTTATAAATAGTAAGGAAAACTACCCTCAATAATAACGTTAAGAAAAATGTCCTATGTAAGGGCACAAAACGAGTTTACCATGTGTATTTACTGGCATGAATCCGTGTGAGAACTTTCTTGATGCTTCAGTCTTCTTGTCTTTTTCTCCGTAAATTGCACCTTATTTAAAATTTCAAGTGTATTTGTTAATATAGATGCAGTTGACTATGATGAATTTATCGATAACTTTATCCATTACGAAAGACCATTTTGATGCATAAAGAATGAATGATTTTACATTCTCACCTCGGAACATAAGTCATGTTGCTTGAGTCTTAGTACACATAAAAAATTGTTTTGAGCCAATTTATATTCAACCCTCGGTTTTTTTTTCTTTCTCTAACGTAAATGTATTCGCAGTGAAATCCATAAACCTGACTATACTGTGGAATGATATGACTTGGAACGATCTGACCATGGAACGAAGTGACTGGATACATGTACCATCCAAATACTGCCCATTATAGGACAGCCACTATCTTTTTGCAGGTCTTACTACAGTACCAGTGTTTAAATAGTAACTAAAGATATCTTTTTGCAGGTCAACCTAAGTGAGTACGAATGGGGTGAGTACAAAATGACTAGCTTCCATAAAATGTATCAGTTGCAATACCGGTACATATTATCTGCTAGCTTCTGCTGGATAGCGACTTACCCTGTGGATAGAGTTATCCACTCTTTGAACAACTAAGGCTGCTGTTGGTACATGCATGCATGCATGCATGCATGCATACAAACACATAATTTATTTACCATCGGATTTTGGAGTAGCTTATGCAGCTAATATCTCTGAGCATTTACCAACCCAACCATCAGATGAGAGATAGACCACCATACCAGGAACTATGTTCCCTAATCTTTTCGAACAGTGTGTGGTTTCTTTAACGTCCCACAGAATCAATTATTATGAAGAGTTGTGAGATGGGGCCTACGGTTTATCATCCTTATACCCCAGAAGAATAGAAGGGCGAACCATTCGCAGATGTCTTTTCAACGGCAGCACTTTCTCCTGAATTATTTTAAAGTCCCTGAGTGTTGATCCAGCTGGGGTTTGAACCTGCGACCTCCCGCACAGTAGTCCGGTGCTCTACCCACTGAGCTAACCGGTTGGCGGGTCCGCATGCATATCAGGGTTCCAGATAAGATTTTAAGGTAGGGTGTCAACAAGTAATTCCAATGGGTCAAATTCCCACTGCTCCCAGCAAACCATTATTTTAATAAATTAATTTGTTGGGCCATGTACAGGGTGAGATGAAAATGAAAAAAACAGCTTGCCTGTTGCTGAGAATTACTAGCCTGGGGCCTTGTGGAGCTAGCCCAAATTTATTTTTTTATATACTGTTAAATATTGATAAAGTCTAAGGCGGAACTTAACCTGAACACCATTTTTATGTTGCTTAACCCTTAACCCTTAACCCTTTAATTTTATGCAAATTATCGTTCGCCGGCGAACGATAACTTTCCTTGCTTGGTGTATAAAGAGAATTAAATGTATTACAACACCAACAACACCAGTCACATCCTGAAATAAAGCTGTTTCCTGAATAGAACCCTTTAATTAAATTGATTGAAATGCTCCGTTGTAACTTTGGATAAACCTTGTGCTCACGAAGTTGTTGAAAACGAGGGAATACTTGTGAAAACCATGAAATGTTCATATGCACCTAAGAAACACAATAGACAACAAATTGTACCCAAGTTTGGTCAGTGACATGAACCTATTGTGCCATTACTGTTCCTGCCCTTGAACCGCTCTCAGCTCCAATTCTCCAGCCACAGCATACCAAAAACATTCGTTTTGTTTGGTTTGAGGGTTCAAATTGTGACACATTTGACATCACAACTCCCTAGGGAGTCAACTGTCGATCCACCAACAACTATTAATGGAAGGGGCTCTCTATGTTCGTAAAAACGGTATATAGTTATAAGCACTTTCTGTCGATTTGAACATTACCAAATGGCTCCATAACAAGGACTCTCTGAATCATCCAAAATAAAAGAAACGTTAAAGGGTTAACATGGATTTGATGTTGATATCTCATTTGTGCTTCAAGCAATCAAAAATCCCTTTGCTCATCTCATGAAGCTGTGTTGTCGTATATGTTGCAAATTTTTTGGGTGATTTTTTGGGCATATTTGGGAAGAGATATTTTTTCTCAAAGGATTAGTTAAATTTAGGGAAATAGGGAATATTGATGATTTAATGAAGGTTTAACATTGGAATTGACAGTGGAAAATTAGCAGATGGACACCAATTAAAACAGTTCCCCAGTAACCTGCAGTGTCCTTCTGGGGACTGTCAACTGTCTGGTGGTGTCTCAAAACACTTTTTTTACATTTAGTCCCTTTTTTAAACTCTTCAAAGGCCCATTATCACCCTTGATGCATCGTGCGCCACAGCCATTTATTCTGGAATTTTGTGTAACACAAAATTACTCAGACTTCGAAGCCCTTGTTTTATCGCTCTTTTTTTATTGCATTGTGAACAAATATCAAATTTATGGCCGTAAATATGTTCTCTGTTTTTTCTTCTTCATTGTCCTTGTATTATTTTTGGAACAGTTTGTGTGTATGTAAATTTTGGCCCATGTAAAGTCAAAAGAGTCAGCGTGGCAGTAACTTCGCAGCATTGTTTTATATCAAAGTGAGGTTCAAGGTGGATTTACAGAGACTCGTTCAAGTTTGGTGCTTTTTACCTTGGAGCTTTCAAGAATTCGCTGAGCTTGTTGACTTACTGTCATTTGGATGGCAAGTATTAAAAATTTTACTTGGCTGGACAACTGTTTTCGTTTTTTACCTCAAGGTCAGTTTGTGTAATGGGTTCTACGGCTTTGGAAAACTCTTCAGTGTTTTTGATCCGATTTGTTGCTATGTCTATTTATTGACTGCCATTTTTATGCTCCATCAGGCATGCCTAAACTGCATGAAAATTAATTTCTCTCGTGAGAATTAATTTCTCTCTCGTGATCAATGAGGACTGCACCGCTTTTGTTACCTCCTGTGTTTTAATTCGGAGCTCAAAGTTTTCCACCTTTTGTCAAGCTGCGTGGTTGACTGTATTTTCAACACAATATACAGTAAAGTGAAAGGACAGGATAATTGAATGAGAACGTGTACAAGTATTTTTCTCACTGCAAATTACAAAACATTACCCAACAAAAGGAGCTGGCGACAATAAATGCTTTCTTGTGGATATTTTGTCACCATCCTCGCCACATAATCAGGGAGTTTTATCAATAATGGATCATTCAATAATTTGCTGTTTTGATTTTAAACCTGTGAACGGATTGTTCACAGTTTTAATGAAGAAATATGAAGAAATGTGCGAGTTGAATTTGTAGCCATTTGCTTTGCCAAACCAGGCACAAGTGACAACTGGGTGGATGAACCAGATCATAAGCCCAATAAAAATAATTGACCAATCAGAAGCAGCATTTAACAATAGCGCGATTTCAAAATAAAAACAAACAACTACGTTGGATCAAGGGTGATAATGGGCCTTTAAATGATGCCTCTGACTATGGATCGCAGATGATTCGCAAAGAGAGTTGTTTCCATTATAATCCCAGATGATCTCAAATGATCACCGAGATGACTGTAGCCACACATTTTGGTCAGCAGAAAAGTCAAGTGTACACGCTCGTTGTCAGAATTAAAAATAATATGGGATATGTTTCAATCACAGATCCGCAGAACTTTGGTTTCCACTGGATGTGATCGCAGGATCGCAAGGCAATTGATCACAGACTATCACAGACGATCAATTGCATAGTTCTATCTTCTGTGATCATTACAAAATGTAGCTTCCAGGAAATAATTTCTATAAGGTCAACAAAGTGAATGTGCCTTTTAGTATGAAGCCACAGTTGCAAACAAAAGTTTCGTTATTTACCAAATTATAATTAAAACAAAACCTAATTTACAAACTGTACGGGCAAAGCAGCTGGGGAAATGACAAAATAGGAAAAAGATCAATCAGTCTTAACTATTTTACCCATTCAACTGATGATGGTTTTAACCATTGCATGAAAAGCACCCAACATTTAGTTTATCTCAGCAAATTCTGCTTGCCTGTTGGGCAACTCGTGATAAAAACATGCTAGCCCGACGGGTTGCCCCAGTCGCCCTGGGTTATCAGACAGCACTTTTGTTGCGCCCTACATGTAGCTGACCTTGTAGGGTTTTTGACCTGAGACCCCCACTGTTATCCGCAACACTGCATGTCAATGTCTTTTTCATTGTTTGTGACTGTTTGGTTGATTGGATGGTTCATCATTTGTTTTTTCATTCATTCATCTGGAGAAGAGGCTAAAGTAAGCCTACATTAGCCTATAAGCAAGATTTCTGTACAGCACCTTACATTAATTATGTATATATTGCAGGTAATTTTTAATTGTAGTTAATTAATTTAGTTTTATTTAATAATTGTAGTTAGTTTAATTTAATTCTTTTTCAACTGGGTTCTTTTTATTTTTAACCAGGTATTTTTTTCTGACTCTAGTTAACACTCTGTTTCCAGTTGACTGATTAGAAACATGTGGCCAGGGTTACTGAAAAGGCCTAGTAAGTAAGACGTGCTATATTGTTAGGGTTAGGATTAGCTGTCTGTTTTGGGTTAGGGTTACATGTAGCTATTCCTTTTACAGTACATCTCGTTGATAAGCAAACTACACAGATGCAAAATATACGTGTGTTTTTGCGAAAAGCATTTTTTTACATGTCTAAAATTGCGTATCGTATGATTGGTTGTCTGGCCTTTGTTATTCGTAACCATAAGTTCTCTTTGTGCATGTGTAATTGTTTTCGGAAACAATAATTAATACCAACCACCGAGAAGCAAAAAATTTGCATAATTACTAAAATGCCAGTGTGCTGGCGAGCGTGAATATGTGGGGTCACGACAAACAAAAATATCTCTGGTTCTACAAGGCGCACAGAGATGATTGATATGGCAAAATACTCTGCCTTAATATTTTAAACATTGAATTTCGTTAGAAAAGTGCTTATGATGTGCCGTTTATTGAAGAGTTGTTTCTTTGTAGGCAATTAGTTTGAATTCTTTTCATCGGGTGCTGGTGAACGTGAGAATTTGTGTCATCACAACAAACAAAAATGTGACATCTCTGGTTCTACAAGGCACACAGAGACGATTGAAACGGCAAAATACTCTGACTCTCTTAAACACTGAATTTTGTTAATGAAGTGCTTATGATGCGCCATTTATTGAAAAGTTGTTTCTTTGGAGGCAGTTAGTTTTAAGGTGTTTATCTTTTCATCACGTGCCGAAATTTGTTCTCTGGTTCTACAAGGCTCACAGAGACTATTGAAACAACAAAATACTCTGTCTTAAATGCTGAATTTTGTTAATGAAGTGCTTATATATGATGTGTCGTTTATTGAAAAGTTGTTTCTTTGGAGGCAATTAGTTTTGAGGTGTTTATCTTTTCAGTGCGTGCCGGTAAACTTGAATTTGTGCCATCAAAACAGACGAAATCTGACATCTCTGGTTCTACAAGGCTCACAGAGACGATTGAAATGACAAAATACTCTGTCTTAAATGCTGAATGTCGTTACAAAGGTGCTTATGATGCGTCGGTTATTGAAGAGTTGTTACTTTCAAGGCAATTAGTTTGAGCGGCCCCATGCAAGTTGACCCAATTTGACCTTCCTAAGTGATTTTGTTTAACCGGGAAACGTAAACAACTCAACTCACTTTAGCTCGCTTTCTAGGAAAACCACTGAAAAACCTTGCCATTTCCCAGTAAAACTACACGGTAAACCAAAGGTAATACTTCAATGACAGCTTACCCTCCAAATGGATGTTTGAACGCAAATACTCACCATATTCATAAGAACCCATGAATTGTTTTTCTCATTGTCGTCATGGCTAGAGGGAGGTATTGTTTGTGGTCATGCACAACAAAGTCGTCCAACTTTGCTTGTGGGTGCTGTATGCATGAAAAAGTTGCCCATCATGGCAGCCACACTCCAGCTTAAATAGGTTAGTTGATTAGTTTACAGTGTGCATTTTTGATATTGGACATCCATGTTATGGTCAATTGACACCTGTCAAAACAAGGTATCCCCTAACCAGTATGTGACCATAGAGTCCTTAAGTGTGACGTCACGTTGCCATGGCGCTAAAATTTTCAGTTCCAAACAAAAGTCAGAATTTCTTGCGCGGGGGTCACGCAGTCTTTGTTTGAAAGGTGAAAGCCTGTAATTATCCACTGTTAACCAAAGAAAGACATTTGAAAAGACAGATAAGGTTGAAAGAACATCAAAGGATCATCTGGTGTCTAAGATTTGTGAGGGGAAATACACAAACGGAAAGAAATGGTTTTCTGTTTTGCCCCGACTTGCAACCATTCATCCGAAGGCAACATTTGCTCGTTCTTCGCCTTTCCAAGCGCCTTAAAGAATAACAGCGAAAACCGGCGATGAATTCTACTTAAAAGGTAAGAACTGATATTCATGAATGTGACCATCGCTGTAGTTATTGCGAATTGCGTGGTTTCAAGCGAGTTTACCGGCACTGATTGATGCCAAATGTGTGACATCGCTTAACGCCTGATCAGACAGAACGTGAATCTCTTACGGCTTTAGCATACACTGTGTATCTTTTGCTTTGTTTTAATACACTATTAGAGAATTATGCCGTGGTAGGAAAAATCCCCTCCATCAATCGAGACGTTTTTGAAGTTTTCGATGGGCCCGTGCAAACATTGAGGTTCCCAGGCCAAGAACTGAGATCGGCAGATCATATTTTAACCACAGAGCTGCCATGTGTTGGAACCTCCTCCCTTATTCCTTTTAAAACCCTACCAGTCTTAGTTATTTTAAGCCAAGAAATGTCTAAAAACCATAAGTTTTGAGAAAGCTTCCTGTAGCATTTCTTTTAGGTCAGTGGACTTTCAATATTTTTAGATATACATGTAATACTATACGTATACTGTAGAGGTCAATCTCCTTTTTTGATCATTTTATTTAAGAAATTCTCTTATTATATCAGTTAGTGCAGGTCCACATCAGGACTTTAGTCTTGCCTATTCTGTAACCTGCTCAGATAAACTATGTATGTATGCATTAATGTTGCTCATGTACAACTTTTAATAAAGACAATGACTTTTTTCAACAGGAGGAAAGACCGAGCTAGACCCCAATAAGCACTCAAGAGTGTGTAGCTGTCATTTTAGGAATGGTAAAAAAGCCAATGGTCCTGAAGTTTTTGAGCGCAATCAAGTTAAAATATTTGCTGAGCAGCGGGGACCACAACCAACGTAAAAAAAGCCAACTGAGTCGAGGGGGCAATCTCTGTCAGAGATAATAGAAAATGCAAGGAAAAATGAAAAACCATCCATTTGTGAAGCTGATTGCAAGGAAAACCTGCGAACAACCCATGAGGTTATTCTGGAAGTGGAACTTGAAGAAACCAATCATGAACTGTTTGTCGCAATACATGTAAGTCTAAACAGAAACCAAAATTATAAATATCATGTAACTATTTTTATTGTAAAAAGGAATATCGTGTTATGTTGCCTATTAAAGACACATATCAACACATATAATTTGGTGAGTGACTATATCTTTGACAATGACCTCCCTTGGTTTGCAAACAACTGATTAGAAAAGCCCTGTTGAACGAAATGGCAACGTTTGACTAACTGTCGAGAATCCTTCAACCAATTATTTTGTCTATTCAGATGATGGCAGTTTAACACTAAACGTGGTTATGACTCCCTTTGTACTTTTTAATTGCTCCTAACCGAGCACCCCTGAGGGTAGCTAATTTTATCAGATTTGTTTCAATCAAAAAGATTTCATATTTTGTTACATTTAAATGCAGCAAACAATTTTTAATTTTAGTAACTCTGCAAGAGCTGTAAAAGGTTTCTTACAAAATTCTCCCCACAATGGCAATTTATAATCAAGGACATGAAATCCTCATGACAGAAAAAATATTAACATTTGAATCTTTAATGAGGTAGAAGAAAGCCCCTGTCACAACTAACAAACTACAGTTCGCCTTCCACAATTTTGGGGAAAATATGATTAAAATGAAAGTCTATTAAAACAGAGATATTTGCTGCTCATGTTTCATCCCTTTCTATTTTAGAACAGCTACATCTTTTGTTGTCCACACAACAAAGTAACAAAATTTCCTATGTGAGAAAAACATTTCTCCCTGAACCTGATGCCAGTAGACATGATCTTTCTTCAAGGAATAGCCCCCTATAGTTTCACTTTTTTCAAGGCAAAATGTTGCAGACTTAACAGCCTCTTCAATTGTAAGATTTCGCTCGGTGTAAAGACACTTGGCTTCAAGCACGGTGTTATCATCAACAATTCCATCAGGGGAAGCACCAAGAATTTCTGAACTGTGCAACCAGATTCCAGTTTCTTTAACAGCTTTCTTAGTTTTAAGGGTGAATGCTTTAAGAGCTTCTTCCTCATTGTTCACTCCCCACTGAACTGCTTTTACCCTTGATAAATCGTACTCCCCAAGAAGACGTTTTAAAAGCGAGGGGGTGATTCTCTTTGCTTTGAGAACAGCACTGAAGTTGCTAGCGGTAAGACGACGCCTCCTTGCCAAATGCCAGGCAGGATTGTCTCTCTGACCAAAAGTCAACTCACTAATTCTTGAAATTTCTCCTGCCTGTACTCTGCAGTGTGTTACTAGACAGTCTATTTGTTGTTCATGTCCCACAGTTTGAAGAAACTCGTCTGAAAAAACTATCTCCTCTATTGTTGGAATGGGCAGCTTTTTAGCAACAGGTGGCGCGGGGCTGAGCAGCCAGCAGCCTCCACTGGCATTCAACGTCAGTTTTGCTGAGGTTGTGAATGCCATGGATAAAAAGGGCCGCCGCGTGACTGCATTTAAACTTTCCTCTCGGACACTCACACTCCGTCGATTTTACTTCAAATTCCTCATCGAAATAAATCTGCAAGAGTGAAATGAAATGTCTTAGTAGGAGGTAAGAAAAATCGCGAAATGTGTTTTTCAGTAAAATTGTAGCACCTAACGATTTCGTGCGTAGAAGAAGTCCAACTATTAAACGACTACACTCACATTTTCTCGTTTTTTTTTATGACCGCTATTGCACCAAAGAGCGTCCAAATTTCACCTTAGATGTATTTAATACATAACGATTTAAGATTATTCAGCATCTAGCTTTATAAAGATTTCATATACGTGACGTTTTTCACCGCAGCTCTAAGAGAACATGTTGTTAAACTCACCGTGAATTTGTATACCTTGTTCTTCATGCTTGCGTGTACTTCACCGCATAAAACGCCCTGCTGATATGTAAATGCCTCTATGTGATCCGACTTATAGTGGTTTTCAGCCTTCTTGATCGATTTTTTCTCCTCTGAGAAGAACGAAAGCAGTGAAGTGATCGATAGTGTCGCCATTTTGAATGGATATGCAGGTTTGTTTGGAACTGAAATTTTTAGCGCCATGGCAACGTGACGTCACCGCTTTAGGACTCTATATGGGCTCAAGTTTAGAGCTCATCAAGGTCAACGTTTTTTTAAGTTGACTGCCAGGTACTGGTTTTCGATTGGATCACAGACACAAGCCAGGTTATCTTATTCTAATCAGGACACCTAAACCAAAATAAGGCTTAATTTTTCACATGCTTTCTGCAGCTTGAAATTTTGATATTAATAACATTAGTGCTGTGTTATAAAATGACTTGTGTTCCAAGTTATACAAACAATTTCCTTAGAAATAGTTCCTAAAGATAGGGCCCTTAATTAAATTGAAGGCATAAACTCAAGCTCAAGAGAAAAAAGCTGATTAAGTGCACGTGCATGTTTCAAAATCTGACAGAAAGTTGTCAAAAAGCCATCAAAAAAGAATAAAAAACTAGCATGCTTCACGCTTCATTTGAAAAAGTTAAAAGATCTTTGTCTAAACACTGTAAACAATGAAGTTTTGCGATCTAACTTGATTAATTGTTGAGTGTTTTTGTTGTTGTTTGAACCGATAAGAATCAGTGTTTGGAATCCCCAAAATGTGTTGTGTTGGCTAGCTTTGATAATGTTATAGTGGGCTTTGCAGTATGCTTGGCAGACAAATTTCTCTAGGTCTTTAACTTGAGTTGGCAGTTGTCCGTTGGCTAACTGGTTTTGGATAAGTCCCTCGATCACGGGATGGTCATCAACGAGTGCCAACAGTTCCTGTGGTAGTGTTTTCCAAGTGCTGAGGCGTCCCCACCATCTACAAGCTTTGATACACAAGTTCTAACCTGGTCATCTTGCGTATTGTTCTTTATTTCTAGTAACGTTGTCCCCACTTGATCTGAAAAAACACGGTGTAAATCTTTGACAGTTTCACCGAGACAAAAACTGCAAGACTTGAACAGGCACACCTGTGACTTAGGAAGCATTTTTGCCCTTTTAGGCCGTGAAGAGGTTGACGAGGTAGAAGGACGACCAGGGCCTCATGGGAGAACGGATGGGGAGTCATCTGGCAAGGCCCGCTTTGCACTTCTCAGTCGCTCGATTATACCCTTGTAAGAAAGTCAACCTCACTCAGGCTTGCTAAGTGGTCTGTAAGTGACTTGATGTCAGTCTGTCCCAAGGACAGTCATTCTTTGCAGGACTCACACAAATGCTCAATCATTTCGGGGTTTCTTATGATACTCTTATTCAAGGCAGCACCCTCGTTGCAGGTAATACACACCAAATCAGACATGATTACTTTGCTACTACTTGAATTTTAAATAACATCAGATTTCTATTTTCCTCTCAGATGCTAAACAACAACAAATCAAAATAAACAAGAGGCTACAATTAGCCTAAACTCGGGCATGCAAAAAAACCGCATTGTATCCCTAATTTAGCACTAAACAAAAGAATAGAGAGGTCTGTCTTTCTTACATTGGACGCATTGCGCTTAGCTTGTGTTGGAGTCTATTTCTTTAGACCCCTATCAACATATATCCCCCTAAAATTACAAACTTGCTTTACAGCTCACCATTGAGAACAATAATTGTAACACTTGTAAAAAAGAAGAAAAAGAGAAACGAAAAAAAAGCCCGCAATATATGCCACTAATAGATATCGAACCCGGGTTAGCTGAGTCAGAGGCAGAAACAATGACCTCTTGGCCACAGAGGTTCATTGTAATGTAATATGATAATGTATTGATTCCAAAAAACTAAGCACGCTTGTTTTTGCTTCGATGGATATTTGTTTGAGAAAGAAAGCGCTTATCGAATGATGTAGTTTTATTTCACATAAATGTTAATGGAGTCTCGGTAAAATGTGAGCAGAAAAATAATCAACAGAGTGAAACTGTTTACAAATATGTCAATCCAGGGTCATTTGAGACATAAGAAAGCCGAACATTTCTGCAGTCAGTTTCAAATCATGCAAGTTAAAACTAATCGCTTATCATTTAAAAACTAATGTCCAGAAATTGAGATATTATGGAAAAATAGTAGATAAACTACCTGTCAAAGTCTCAGGGGTGTATGATATCCCGTACTTGAGTTATTCAACAAAATGTACCACCTCTTAATGGAGCAGACATGGGGAAACACGGCAGTCTAGCTAAAAACATCTGGAGGTAAGTTCGAACATGTTAAAAGCTTTCTTCTTGCAGTTGAACTTGCAAACATTCGTATGGACACTTCTTTTAACATATTAGTTGTTCAGACTTCAAAGACACAAGGTGAATCGATGTTTTCCGATATGTGACAACAGGCAGCATTCATCAGTTCATGTCTGTTTCTTTGCAGTGTATATCCATAGACCCCTATAAACATATATCCCTTGAAAATTGCTTTACAGCTCAACCATTTATAAGCGGGAATAGAACCCTGAACATCTGCATCAGAAGCGGTAAAGATCACCGCTAGGCCACAGTCATTCAGCATAGCTAATGTGGTAAAAATAATTTACTTATTCCAAAATGACCATTATTAGTTAGCGCTTGCACAGAAATGCCGGAAGTGAGCTTTGTGGATGAAACTTGACAACGAAGAATAATAAAAAAAGAGGAACCGTCAACATTTTAAGACCTGGGCAACCCGCGAGACGCGGGAAGCCAGAGTAATAAATTTTGTTTCTTTACACTTACATGTGCCTAACCCTAACCCGAACCCTAAGTTTCTTTTCAGGGCTACTCGAAATTGCGAAAATATGCCTAGATGTTGGAGTTTTAAGGCTGTTTGTTTTCACTTGGGCCTGGTTTAGACGTTGAATTTCACATGCACTGAATCAAATATCAATTTGAGTTGCTTGGAATTAAAAAATGCAACATTTGATTTAGACGTCACATTTCACATGTGCCAAATCGTGGGAAACACAGTGATGGGCATATATAAAGTTTAATTAGTTTTTTCCTCCTGATGGCAAGTTTGTAATATAATGGAGATTATTTGGGCAAGACTAATGCAGAGAATGGTGAACATCTGGATAAAATGAAACACTTTATTCATATCTTCGACTGATGAGCCCGCATTTAATTCATTTGAGTCCCATCAAATTGATTTAGGCATCGCATTTCACATGCACCGAATTGAATTATTCGATTTGGCGCATGTGAAATTTGACGTCTAAAGCAGGCCTTAGGCGTGAAAGTGCACTAATAAATGATGGATTTCTGGATCTCCAAGTAATTCAACTGTGCCTGTATTTAAAAACCCCTATTAAATGTTTCCTGCTAGGCGTAAAATAATGCCAATGTTTGCTTCTTAAATTTAAGCCCTGCATTTTGTTCTTATTCAATTGTTAAAGCTTTACTTTTTATTGTGAAACAAGCTCTAAAACCTTTTCCCTTCTGATAAAACTTAAAATACGCTTACCTTGCTAGTTCACTCTTCAGTTTGTGTCAGAAAGGAGAAACCCAGGAGAGCAGTAATAATTGAATAATAATTTTAGAATGAGACAGCAGCTTACACATGTTTTTCTGCCAATCAACAAACCACAGAAAAAACAATTTAATCAATAATACAAAGATCAAGCTTCATGGCAAGTTTGGTCGATATATCTTGAGTCAGAGCAAAGATATTCGCAAAACCTTTTTGCTTCTAATTAGCATAAATTAGCATAAATTAAATTTTTAAGTAGCCAGAAACATGGGAAGACGATGTCGGAAAATTTGAACCCCAGCAGATTCTTATTAGTTGACCCAAAATTAGTTTAAAACAGCGAAAAAATCAATTTCAGCACGAAAGTCCTACGGGAGCGATTTTTCCAACATTCTGGACTGCACTATATACAGCCCTGCATTCCTAATGATAGCTAACTGTTTTGTCTTTTCTACAGACATTTATGTCAATTTTCTAACTTACTACAAGATATATTTGTTACTCTTCTAATTTCCCCACCTTCTCCAAGAATCTTCAAAGAATCATGTGTTTTGATGTTTTGTGGTTTGTGAATTGCGGTCAATTCCGGTTGACTGCTCTAAGTGATAAGGTTTTTTGCTTAGCAATTTTTTAGACTTACTACGAGATAGTTTTAAAAAGATGATGACATTCTTTAATTTTTTTGTAAGACATATTGTAAAATTTGCAACAATTTTTTCATCCTTTTTAATACTTTGTATAACTCACTGAAATATGTTGTCAAAAAAATTTTTCTTGTCACTTCATCATAATTATGCATGTTTTGCTTAGTTGTTATTTGGTACCAACGGCATTCAAACATTTGTAACTGATGATGTTTGCAACATCGAAACATGTCTTACAAAAAATTAAAGAATGTCGTTGTCTTTTTAAAACTTAAGTTTATTTTATGCTCTCACTACGAGATATGTTTTGTTACTTGTCTCAATGATTTCTCCAACTTCTCCAAGTATTCTTCAAAGAAATGTTCACATCAGACTTTGTTTTCATGCAATGTTTTGCTGTTTTTACTTTGTGGTTTTCGTACTACAATCAATTCCTGTTGACTGTTCTAAACTATAATAATGAGAACAATAATAATCGACTAGACAGGTTTGTACTACTTTTTGTCTTTTCTACTGACATTTATGTCAAAATGACTTTTAAGTTAGTAATTTTTCCAGCTTACTACCAAATATGTTTGTTACTTGTCTACTTTCTCCACCTTCTCCAAGAATCTTCGAACAAACATCTGCATTGTGCATTGTTTTCTTGTAATGTTTTGCGGTTTTTGAACCACAGTCAATTTCCTGTTGACAGGTCTAAATGATCAGGTTCGTATTCCTTTTTTTCTTTTCTATGGATATTTATGTCAAAATTGCTTAGCAATTTTTCTAACTTACTGCAATATATGTTAATGTTGTTTAAATTTTCCACCTCCAACAATCTTCTACAATCTAGCACAGACGTACACTCAATACAATCTAGTCTGACTTGTGATTTAAATAACATCCACAATTGGCTTCTCTGCAACAAACTTACTCTGAATATGACTAAAACCGAGTTTATGTTAATTGGTTCTAGACAAAAACTGAGTACTTATCTGATTCCCATGAACTTTCGATAGATAATGTTCCTATAAAACAAGTATCCACTACTAAATCACTTGGGATTCTTTAATTGATGATAACATGGTGTGGCATAGTCATATTGACAAACTATCCAAAAAGATTGCCTCCAGCATTGGAGCCATAAAGCGAATTAGACCTTTAGTTGCACCGGATCGGGTATACTACATTACATCTTTAACTCGTTCTCGTCCGCCATTTTGTACGTGTTTTCCCGTAATTTTCGAGGGTTTGAGGTCAAGTCAATCTAGTTATTCCATATAAGGGGTTACCACAGAGATCTCTCTGGTCCACAACATCGAAGGCTCTATCTCTCATGTCATGCTTGTCACGCTAGCTGTCGTTTATTTTTTAAACGATCACTCAGCTACAAACTCAACAAGTGTGTTTTTCGAGCCATTTTCTACCTCAGAAGCCCTCTGCCTGGCATCATAAGGCTGGGTTGGTGGGTAAAGGCAATCCTCCGAAAGAAGACAGAGGTGAGAAGCAATTTCACACCAAGTTAACCGCCGAAAGGTTTCGATTGAGTCATGGTGATTCACAAAGTGAAGTTGTGTCCCTAGTCATTCTGTGAGTAGATTCCGGAACCTGGCATGGCAGTTTTGGCGAGTTTTGACTTGTAAATAATGCAATCAGTGCAGTAGTTTGCCAGCAGGACCGGGTGGCTCAACACTTATGAAAAACTAACACGCAGCAGTTATCCAAGTATATCCCAGAATTCCATTGGGTCACAAATGCGAACATGTCAGACCAGTGAGAGCAACTGAAATCAAATAGTGCTACCTAGGTCGGGCTAAGGAATTGAGTGGGCAAATTGGAACACATTGCAAGAGGTTGAGTCGAAGTTTACTGCCAATATAGACTTTTAGCTTGAAGAGGGATTTTTTGTCTTCAAAACTTCAAAACAAAGTTGCTTTGTTTTGGTGTTGCCCTAGAGCGTTTTTTGGTTTTGCAACAGAATAATCAGTCATATTCAAGGAAAATCGGTACTTTTAATACGTTTACGGAGTGATAAAGTCTAAGAAACTCAGGATTTGGAAATAATAATGGCTCATTTCAAACATAGTCTGGGATTTGGAAAAGTTACAGGTTTTCAAAGCACCGGTCTTCAGCGACCGGTAAATTGCAGAGCCGGACAAGAAAGAGTTAATGCCTTGGTGCAACCCCATTTCGATTATGGTAGTATTGTCCAGGGGAATTGCGGCAAAATGCTTTCCGAAAAATTACAAAAGCTTCAGAATCGTGCTGCTCGCATCTTGACTTCCTCCTCCTATGATGCTGATGCTGGGTACTTGTTACAATGACTTGGATGGAAAGACCTGAATGCCCAGCGTCAAATTCAAGTAGCTTTAATGGTGTTCAAAGCTCTTAATGATCTGGCTCCTGACTACCTATCTTCTATGTTCACTGAGCAGAGTACCTCAGGATATGTCTTAAGGGACTCTACAAACAAATTAAATGGCCCCTTACCCAGAACCAACTATCTAAAAAGGAGTTTTAGCTATAGAGGTGCAACTCTCTGGAACAGTTAAGGCAATATTCATGCGATTGAGAAAGTTGCAATGTTTTGAAGCATGGGAGTTTTTTTACTGCCGGTTTTGGCTGGCACGGATGCCAATGGGTTAAGCAATTGTTAAATCTTCATTTTGTTAATTAAGTTATATACACGGCATTCATGGAAAACAGGTCTAGTTTAGAGTAATATTTTTTACGGTAGAGACTTGTTAGGTGTGTATTTATTTATTTATCTATTTTTTTTAATGATATCTTTTTTATTAGACTATCACAATTACTACACAATACCCAACAATATAGAAATTAAAAGAAAAGAAAAAGAAAAAAAAACTAGTACGTACAAAGCAATGGCCGCTATTAGAACCAAAAAATAAGTGTAAAAGTACAGATATAGGTCTTGTTAAAAAGATACAAAGAAGAGCAATTATATTACAATAAATAGAATCCTCTATTGTTACGTATTTACAGTGCTAATAGCAGAGACTGCCATTTTTTATTATGAATATCAAGGCAATTATTGCTTTCAGCTATCCGTGACTCTAATTTATATGCATACTTCACTTTTTCAATCAACAAGGTCAGTGATGGTTTTAATGACAAACTGTGACACCGATAAATAATTTGTTTACCAAGAAGAAGAATATAATTAATCAATTGAATATCCTTTTCATAAATTCCAAAAGTTATGTCTGCAGCACTCAAGACGTTTAAAGATATACCATATCCTCCTAACCAATTTGTCACAGATAGCCAGAAGCTAGTAGTAAACTCACAGTAAACAAACAAATGCTCTAGGGACTCATCAGACAGGCCACAAAAGGAACACAATGGTGTCGTTGTTTTGCCCATTTTATGCAAAATCTTGTTTGTATAGATAATTCTGTGTAATAATTTGTATTGAAATTCTCTGGCCTTGGATTCTGAAGTTGTTTTTCCAGGAAGGGTATAGTTCTCATGCCAAGGCAACTCGAGCATTGGATACAACTCTTCATAGTGGAGTTTAGCTGTTGGTTCGACCTTATATTTCCTTATTATATCCCAATACAAAATTTTGGATGAGGGGGGGGAGAAGTAAACTGCACCACTTCCAAGTGTCTTCTTCTTCCTTCCTTAAACTAACATTTTCCAGCTTTGTGGAAGGGCGTCATAAATACTCATTAAAATAAAATATTCGGCTTGTGTAGTATGAATATTTTTAAACGTATCCCACTTGTGTAATTTGCCCTCTGTATCTAAAATATCCTTAACTCTCACAATACCTTTGTTAACAATGGAGCAATTATATAATGATCTACCACCAACTTTGATAAATTTGTTATTCCATATTATTTGGTCAAGAACGTCAGATGACGAAGAGACTTGTTTCTGTTGAAATATTTCCCACTCTTTAAGACACTCAGTGTAAAACTTAGGAATATTTTTTGCAAAGGATGCTGTATCATAATTACATTGAAGAAGAAAGGGACCTCCGACATTGTGAAGATAGAAATTTAGAAACAGTTTCCATGAGCTCTTATAGTCCTCATAATACTTTTTCAGACACATAATTCTTTGTGTTTTGATAAGGGATTCTATATGTGGCATTCTCAAACCACCATCTCTATAGTCACTGACCAAGTTTAACCGCTTCACCTTATCTCTTCCCCTCCAAACAAACTTAAAGATAATGGGGTTTATCTCCTTGATTATTTCCTTCGTAAGAGGATTCTGAGCTGCACGAAACATAAATTTAGGTATTGCAAAAGTTTTGACAATTTGAATTCTACCAAACAAAGTGAGATTTCTCCACTGCCATACACTTATCGACTTATTGATTGACTTAATTATATTTTCAAAATTAAGCTCCTGAAATTTTTGCTTATCATATGTAAAATACACGCCCAGTATCTTAATCGGTTTATAACTCGGGCTGCCTGCGTCTCGCGCGGCGCCCGGGTCTAAGATTACTGACGGTTCTTCTTTTTTGTCGTCAAGTATCATCCACAAAGCTCACTTCCGGCGTTTCTGCGCAAGTGCTAACTATTTTTAACAGAGTGATGCCTGTTGTCACGTATCGGAAAATGTCGATTCACCTTGTGTCTTTTGAAGTCTGAACAAACAATATGTTAAGAGAAGTGTCTATGCGAATGTTTGCAAGTTCAACGGCGAGAAGAAAGCTTTTAACATGAGTAAACTTAACTTCAGATGGACTGCCGTGTTTCCTCGTGTCTGCTTCAGTAGACTGCGAGTAGTCTCTAATTTTGGCAATGGATTGTGGGGCGGGCGAAAGACATGTGCGCGCGCGAAGTTGCGAGGAGACGTGACGCGAGGGGAGCGCCAAAAATTAGAGACTACAGACAAAGGGAGTTTGACCTTTCACGGCCGAGTGATTCGGGGGTGTAAATCTCATATCAACGGCAAGAATGATGCCTGTTGTCACGTATCGGAAAACGTTGATTCACCTTGTGTCTTTGAAGTCTGAACAACTAATATGTTAAGAGAAGTGTCTATATGAATGTTTGCAAGTTCAACAGTGAGAAGAAAGCTTTTAACTTGACCAAAATTTAACTCCAGATGGACTGTCGTGTTCCCCGTATCCGCTCCTTTGAGATTTACATTTTGTTGAATAACTCAAGTACGGGATATCACACACCCCTGAGACTTTGACAGGTAGTTTATTTACTATTTTCCCACAATATCTCAATTTCTGGACTTTAATTTTTGAATGATAAGCGATTAGTTTTTACAAATGTACTAGCGTCACTTGAAACTGTCCAGAAACGTTCCTTTCTTGTGTTTCAAATGACCCTGGATTGACGTTTTTGTAAACAGTTTCACTCTGCTAATTAATTTTCCACTCACATTTCACCGAGACTCCATTAACGTTTATGCGAAAAAATCCTACATTGTTCGATAAGCGTTTCCTTTCTCAAACAATTATCCATCGAAGCGAAAACAAGTGTGCTTAGTTTTTTTTTTGGAATCAATACACTATTTTTATCACCTTGCATAACGATAAACCTCTGTGGCCTAAAGGTCATTGTTCCTGCCTGTGACGCAGCTAACCCGGGTTCGATGTCTTTTAGGGGTATATATCACGGGCTTTATTTTTTCTGTTTCTCTTTTTCTTGTTCTTTTAGAAATATTTTTTACAAGTGTTATAATTATTGTTCTCAATGGTTGAGCTGTATTTTAGAGGAATATATGTTGATAGCGGTCTAAAGAAATAGACTCCAATACAAGCTAAACACAATACGTCCGATGTAAGAAAGACAGACTTCCCTCTATTCTTTTGTTTAGCGCTAAGTTAGGGATACAATACTGGTTTTTGCAATCCCGAGTTTAGGCTAATTGTAGCCTCTTGTTTATATTATCTATACCGACATTTTCACGCGAATGGTGCAGGCTACCAAGCCAGTATGCCTCTGTTTTTTCCTTATTTAATCTCAAACCAGAGATGTCTCCAAATGTATGAAGAAGCTTTTGTAGTAAGCGAATAGATTTCCCATTTTTTACAAATGTAGTTAGATCATCTGCAAAGACAGAGAGCTTGATGATACTCTCGCCAACTTGGATGCCTTCGATATCTTTGTTTTGACGTATGGCGATATTCAAGATCTCCAAAGCAATAATAAAAAGATAGGGAGACAAGGGATCTCCTTGACGGACACTGTGCTCAACGGTGAAGGTTTCAGATGCAAAACCATTATTCATGACGCAACTCGAAATATCCTCATAAAGAACTTCTATCCATCTTATAAATTAAAGAGTTCCCAAAGTTAAACGTTCAAAGCGCTGTTAATAAATACCTCCAACTTAGGTGTGTATTTATTGTTATTAGGAATTATTATGTAGTTATATTTTTAGATTGTAAATCACCTGATGAATTTTTACCGTATTAAAATAAAGATTTTGAGACTTTTGAAAGATACACCTTATTCCAAAATGGCCGCCAATTTATTATTCTTTGTTTGCATATTAATTAGCCCTCTTTGCCTCGTCAACATGTACAAAATACGAAAGAATTTGGAAGTGAAAATGAGGCAAAGAGGGCAAATTAACATGCAAACAAAAGAATAGTGAATTGGCAGCCATTTTGGAATAAGGTGTATACACATCATACTTTGCTTTCTTGCAGTGTTTTGTTTTTTGTTGTGGCTACCGCTTCTAGTGAAGCAGAGCGATTATGTCACCCAGTCTGTAAGTGATGTAATGTAATGTAAATAGTCAAACGGATCGGATTACAAATATCGGATGACCATCGCGGCTCAGTGTTACCTGATCGGAGATTTTATTTAGAATTTTCACTAAAGAAAACACTTATCTGTTGTCTAATGCAATGAAATGAAAATACTGTAGTTTGTTGGTTATAAGGCACACTTTTTTTGGAAGATTAATTACTATTTCGATCGAAAATTATTCTTAAACTTGGATGCTGCGCCTTTAATGAAACATGCAAATTTGCATTGTCTGCTCTCAGGGATTAAGCACTGACTTTCATAGATATATAGAGATTTTCCGAATGCACTGTTTACTTCCCAAGGTGAGGGTAATTTCATTCAAAACTGGTAATGCGAGATAACAATTATCAAAACCAAGCTGTATTTGCATATCGGACGTGCATAAAAGCATGTGCTCTGTAATGTGACACTTATTGTGCTAACATCGCAAATGTTTGCAAGACCGAGAATTGTAGCGTGTTTCTTTACAAATTATACAAACCTTCTTCGTTCATCCATCCTTGTTTGTGCACTGACATTTGAAGCCGGTCAACTCAAGTATTCTCGTTGCTGGCAACTCAAACCAAATCGTCATTAAGCGTATGTAATCAAGATGAATCAGCTTTAGTTTTATTCGCTCGCAGAAGTGACAATTTCGCTTGAATGGAATCATGATGCGACTTTTTTTGCTTTGTTTGGAGAAATTTGGTTATTTATTAGGTCACGGGTAAATAAACTTGATAAAATGTGTTCCCTCTACTTTTTCAGTTCTTTTCTTATGCACGGCTTTTTCGCACTTGTTTATTACAACTTCTTTGTTGCTCCGCGTACACCTACCATAGCTGTATAAAGTTGTGCATTAATATAAATAATAAGCTCAACTGCGAATTCACATTTCTTGTCGAGTTTATTCAACATAACTCTCCACGGTACAATACGATACAATATCTTTCAACCATTTGCATTTGGAACTAAAAATTGCTTAGTGCTAGTTTTCGTCATATCTGTGTTCTTTGTTTTTGTCCTTCGGCTGGAAAACCTCCATAAACAGTCACTAAAAAGCTCAAAAAATGGGCTAGGAAAAAACACTTCTCACAGTCTAAGAGAGCTGTACCTGGATACAGGTGCAAAATTGTAAAAAGTGATCTTAAATAAGTTCACAACTTCTCTTTTGAACTTTGAGGGAGTCTGTATGGAGTGCTTACTCACACTTCTTCGAGTCTCTTCGAGGCTGGTAGCCACGTACGTACAAAATACTGCAATTACGATTCATCACACTTCTTTAACTATAAAGAATCCACTTTAATCACTGTTTTAGCTTATTAAGCAGTAGCCACATGCAGTTCTTGACTGCCTCTTGTTTACTTTGAATTCCTTTACACTCATCTGAAAGTTTGGACTCAAGAATGTTTGTTTTTTTTCCAAACGTTCCCTATTGAATAGTTCAACTGGATCATAAAACGCATCATTTTCAATACTGCTGCTCAATTTTTTTGGACACAAAATTAACCCAAGGAAAAGCCATGCAAAGTTGCTCAATACTAGTAAAACAAATAATGGTGGAGCTGTGCTTTTAGGCTTAGCTAAATATATATTAATTATATATTATTTAAAATAGTGAATGTCCAAATTTGATTGAAATCAAACAAATCACACTTGAATTGTAACTCTTTTTTTAAGTCACACAAAGCGTAGAAACAAGTTATTGTGGGCACTGCATGTCACTTATAACTCACTAAGGTGTAGATAATTATTGTGGTTCAATTTGAATTTTCCTTTATGTTTTGTACTCATTATCATACATTACCATGCACAAGAACAAAAGAAAAGAAAGATTAAGGTAAAATTGAGCTACAACATAGACACTTTTCATAATTAGTCAGCCCCAAACGAGAGGCCACTCTGATCAAAGTTCACTCCTGCTCACCATGCATTGCACCCAGATGATTGCTGATTATGTAGCTTTCACATGATGATTGAATCGAACTAGTCTTAACTACTTTCAAAATCAAGGATCTTTATAGCACGAAAGATGCCATCGCTAATTCGGGCTCTGCACACACGTGACCTGTATAAATTCTCGTGAGCAAGCTGTAATACTTGTTATGTCAGTGAAACCAGCCCACACTTCTCCACACGATGGAACTTCACACATTCACAAGCATCTGCTGAGTTCAGAGTCTTGTCAAGCATCCTGTACACTGGATTGTTTCCAGATCCTGGATTATGCAACTACTACTAATTATTATTATTATTATCAGGGCTTGAAATAATGGCTGGTCAACAGACAATGTCCGGTCAAAAATAGGTTTTGTCCGGTCAAATCCTTAGATGGCCGGACAATTTGTCTGGTCATTTACACTTGTAAGGAAAAAAATTAGTTTCAACTAACTTAAATATTTAGAGGTTCAATATTATTGGCATTCATGAACAAAGATGGGAAAAAGACAGATACTTAAAGACCCATGGTCATCCAAGAGGCCTGATTGATGTGATTGGTTTACCAGATTCTTCCACTGAGTTCAAGTGGCTTGACACTAAAATAACTCATAACAAGGAAATGAGAATCGATTTATTTTTCTGTATTGCTGTGATTTATTTGAATCTTTTTGTGGGCTGTGACTAAAAGTGGGACGGGGACGTGGGACTTGGGACGCGAGGACACGGGGACGCCGGGACGTGGGACTCGGGGACGTGGGGACGTGGGACTCGGGGACGTGGGGACGCGGGGACGTGGGGACGCGGGGATGTGGGGACGTGGGGACGTGGGGACGTGGGACTGGGACTTGGGGACGTAGGACTCGGGGACGCCGGGGCGTGGGACTCGGGGACGCGAGGACGTGATAAACAAACAACACCCGAATTATTTTACCGTGAGAGCCCTGGGAACACAATAGCATCGAAAGTAGCAAGCATAAGGCACAGATGTCAAAGGATTAACAAGAAAACACAGTTACCAGGAAAGTCCTCCATGGCTGCCCACGAGGTATAAGATCCCCTGCGCTGAAGCTATTGTGTTCCCAGGGCTCTCATGGTAAAATAGGCAAGCAAACATATCTGGCAGAACAAGGACGATGGCTACTGGTCTGCTGACAAACTCCATCATGTAATACCTTTCTCTTAACCACCGAGAACTGTAAATTGCAAATTCAGCGGAAAATTCGGGTGTTGTTTGTTTATCACGTCCTCGCGTCCCCGAGTCCCACGCCCCGGCGTCCCCAAGTCCTATGTCACCGAGTTCCACGTCCCCACGTCTCCGCGTCCCACGTCCCCACGTCCCCGAGTCCCACGTCCCCGCGTCCCCGAGTCCCACGTCCCGGTGTCCCCATGTCCTCGCGTCCTAAGTCCCATGTCCCCGTCCCCGTCCCACTTTTAGTCACAGCCCTTTTTGTGCCTACGAAAGACATCAGTTCCTCCAAAAATGCTGCAATTATGTGTGGTTCATCATGTAAAACTTTCAGTGACTGAGGAAGCGAGGGAAGTCAATCGTTTCACTTGCATTTACTAGTATGGCTAACTAAAAGCGATGTGGTAAAGGATTCCAATAAATAAGTTGTGTCGCCTTGAATACTCCTAGTCCATATATTTTAATTTTAGTGCTCCATAAGGCTTACCTTATCATTATAGAAATTGCTGGGAAGAGAGATAAACCGTGTTTGACTTGATGGATGCTCATTTATCGGATAAAAAACCACGCTCGAGTCCGGTTCATTCGCAGATAAATTAGAACCACATGATCAAAATATTTGCCAAGGTCAGACATCAGTTGAAATCTGGCATATCGCTATGACAGATACATGTTTGGAGGTATCAAATCTTCTCTTTTCTTTGCTTAAAAATACTAGCTAAGCAAAGTCTGAGACGGGCATCTTCCTTTGGGTTAACTGTACAGCGCTGTCAACTTCAAGATCAGAGGTCCTTTGGCAGTGACCATGTATCAATAAAGTAATGCGACAAAGTCACGTTTTGCCAGGATAATTACAAAACAAATTCAAGGAGACAACAGCCTGACAATGGAAGACTATAATTATTCCAACAAGTTTGTGAAGAATTACCTTCAGGTTGACGCCAAACTAAACAGATTTTTAACAAGAGCCCACCAACAAGTAATTTTGTGTTACGCAAAGTTCAACAACAACTCCAGCCACCTACAAGGTCTTTTCCTCACCACTACGACGACCCTTGTTGAAAATATTGACACAAATGAAGGGAAAGGATGTTAAGAAAACCAGGACGACACAAAATATAGCGACAGTTGGGGAAATCAGCCGGATGAACAAGGATTATTTTTGCAAAATAGCGCTCACTGGCGATTTGCATATTTCCTGTCTGTGCGAAATTCAGCACAGTGTGCAATACATTTTGGATGAACATGGGTCTTTAACTACCAGACCAAGAACTTTTAATAAATGATTCGTAACAGTCATAAAATTTCTGCCTGTGGTTGCACATTTTCGCTTTCGTAAACCCTTTCCAGAACATCTGGGTGTTCTCTTGTTATACCGTATTTCCTCGAATAAGCGCCCGCACGCTTATTTAAAATTTCGGCCTATTTTGGCTACTGCACATAAAAGAACTCTGCAAGCACAAGAATATAGAAATAATTGAAAGGGACTTACAGAAAATAGACAGTTCTCCTACATGCACTAATGCCGGTGTAGTTGAATCTTAAAAGATTGTAAATGAAGTGACAATGGAAACAGCTCTTCCTTGTATCCCTTTGTAGACCAGAACAAGCATTGAAATGATTACCTGTGCAAAAATACATCCTGCCTGGGCCGGCCTAGGCTGGCCAGGTCTGGCCTTGGCCTGCCCTGGTCCAGTAAATGGAGGAAGCATTGCTTGGCCCAGCCTGGCCCAGGCCAGTCAAACTTGGGTCTATGGAGAATTCTGCTGGCCTGGGCCGGCCCTGCCTTTACTTGGCCAGCTGAAGAGAGCTTTTACTGGCCTCAGCTGGTCCTTACCAGCTTAAGTCAGTATATGCTGGATTTTTAACTAAGGGGGAACCCTGTTCCATGTGTTCAGATTGTGGTGAGCAGCAAGGGTTTTTGTGATAATGAATGATGTTGCAGCGAGTGGGATGGATGAGGACAGAATGGGGAGAGGGGGCCTCATGCAACTTCTTCACAATTTGTTATCCTTATTTAGTAATTAGGAAGATATTGATTGTTTGCCGTTTACCAAAAAATCGGGACAGTTTAGTTGGAATGTAAATGAGAAGCCTATTTCGGTCTTCCCAAACAGAAAATTTCCAGGGAGAATGGAATTTCTTGAAAGGTAGTCCAAACTTCCCAAACAGAATTTCCTCATTTCTACCAGTTCCAGGCCATTCAGCTTGGATTGCTCTGTAAACCCGACCGTTGGGAATATTTGTGTAAATGGAACATGCACGTCCCATGGAAATTTTCATTTGGGTGTTTGATGCGTCCCATTTACTCCAACTGCCGACCAACTGGCTTTCCCATGTAAATGGTTAACAACCATTTTCTACATGGTATGTTTTCCTCTTTTGTGTCTATCAGGTAAATGCTAATATTCTGAGAGCAAAGAGTTTCCAACAGTAAAAGCATGCACATAAATATGCCTTGTGTGTAGACATCTGCTGGAGAAGCATTTGATGGCTGAAACTCATGTTTTCATTCCAAAGTTTTACCTACTGAATTCTTGATTTGTTCAGATTGAAATTTGTTCTACTTAATCGAGTCTTCATAAAACGTTGACAGTGTGCCTTTGTTTGTTTCCCTTACACGGAAGGTTGGTAGAAAAATAGATAAGTTTACTTACAATGTAGGATTAGGTAAGCCACTAGGTTTACAAAAAAATATAAAATTGCACCGTATGAAAGATTCCAAGTTATAAAAGAATGTTGAGGATGGTCGTTTAAAGTACTTTAGGGAAAAGAAATAAACTGGTTCTGTAGATATTAGAGAATTTATTTCACTGTAACCTTTTTGTTCAACTCACATAAGCTTAAAACACACACTAAATGTTTGTAGCGCTTTGAGCAAGTAATTCATCCCCTGCTTCCACTGGCAAACAAGAAAGTTACACATTTTGTTGGCTGATCCTGTTGTAAATGGTAATTCCTTGAAAAGTTCCTCTATACACCGTTTTGTTTCCAAAGACGCAAGTTTGACAGAGTGAAGAAGCAACTGTAGTACCGGTATTTTTTCGCTTTTCATTTAGAATATTGAAGGGTAAAGCCTAGCTCTTATCTCCATTTTTATGAGATTCCATTTGAAACCTAGATCGTGAATCTCTTTGTACTTCTCTTTAAAACTTGGTAAATTCATTTTCAAAGCTGTTACTGAACATATGTTTCATCTGTGAGTAGGGTTGTGTTAAACTTCGAAAAGCCATTGCCTCTTTGTGATTTGACTGGAGGCATACGAAGCTTCCTTGTTAATCAGGGATGCATTTTTCGACCTTGAAGTTCACAGAGGGATTAATAATTATTACACCTTTACTGTGATTTGTGCCATGGCTACAGTATGAAATGTTTTGTCTCTCCACTCTTGTAGGATTTTTATTTCAACATGAAGAACACCTTTACAACGTCTTACATAACTTGGACTTATTGCATTGTTAATACTACCCACAGTACAACACTAACATTCCTTATGGTAGGAGATCAGCACTAATTAGAATACGGTACTTACACTAATTTAACATTTACAAGGTTGCATTTAATCATTTGTTATCAGATAAACATGACCCATATCATCGGAATGTATTAGGCTCCGATTGAATCAGTATAAGGTACAACCAAGATTAGAAATGGCAACCAGAGACAACAGACTGGTACCGATTCCAAACAAATGGAAAATTAATCGGGTCCCATTCCAATAGTCGGGTCCCCGACCGATATTTGGACGTGTTCCCTTACAGTTAATCTCAGTAGTAACCCTACTGACAATACTGTACTTACAGTATGTGTGATATGAACAAACGCGAACAAAAAAAACTGTTGTGATAGCTAATGTTCCAATAGAGGCAAAAAAGCTTCCATTTTTATTGTGGTATTGGAGTTTATTTTTCTTCGCTATGAAATGTTTGGTATGATGTGTGTTTTTGTATTTTGCTGATAAGAGACTAATGGAGAGGGGGGTTTCGCTTAGCTTTGAACAGAAAATATTAAGACATTTACCCTCGAGAATAATGTAGTTATTATAGTTAATGTAGCAGAATATTGTCATCATTATTGTCCGGTGGGAAATGCCCAAATAAGATATCTTTGATGTCAAAGTTAGTAAAAATTAAGCATTGCGATCGGAGAATAAATAATAATAAAAGTACACTTATATAGCACACACCTCCACTAATTACTCCTGGCGCTTCACAAAAACTAATAAAATAAAATATATATTAACTAATACTGACAATTAAATCAAATCAAATTAATGGAAGGAATTACTCCTGATAAATTTATCAAATAGAAATGTTTTAAGATTTCTCTTATAGATAATCTGATTGTGCACGAATTTCTTATATGAAAAGGAAGTGTCTTCCAAACTCTCAGGGTGCACACAGCAAAGCCCTGTCACCATAATTTTTAGTTTTAGACATAGGTTGTGTCAGGAAGTGTTGAGAGTTCGAGCCTTAAGTCCTTATCAATTTCAGATAGAGCAGGAGGTCTGCCAAGTATTGAGGGCAGAGACCATTAAAAGCTTTGTAGACAAAAAGAAGATGCTTGAACACGATACGATATGAGACCGGCAGCCAGTGGAGTTTTATTAGCGTTGGAGCAATATGGTTGTGTTTCTTCACACCAGTAACAAAATGAGCAGCAGTGTTCTGGATAAATTGCAGCTTCTTAACTTTATACTTTGGCAGTCCAAAATAAAGATGGTCGCAATAATCTAATCGTGAAGTTATAAATGCATGTACAATCTTGGAGGCAGAATACTCATCAACTGAAGATACTTGCAAATTCTGAACAAGTTGCTCAGAGGTGGTAAACTGAAGACTTGCAAACTGAATTTATTTGGTGATCACGTGTAGTTGAGTTAGATTGGTTACTGCTGATGAATTGAGCACGATCACAGAGATATGACTTGAACCATTTCAGAATGGAACCAGCAATTCTAAAGCATAATTCCTTGAGTCTGGACAAAAGTAAGTTGTGGTTAACAGTATCAAATGCAGCTGGTAGATCCAAAAGAACTAATATTACACTGTCACCGTCATCATTGCTGTCTCAGTACTGTGGCAGGACTTGTATGCTGATTGAAGAGGGACATGCAAAACATTGCAAATTAGACATTAATCAATAAGGTGGACAGCAACTGCTTTTTCAATAAGTTTAGAAACATACTTGAGATTGGATACTGGATGAAAATTAGCAAAGACCTCAGGATCAGCACTGACCTTCTTTAGCAAAGGTCGTAGCACAGCGCATCTTAATTTCCTTGGCATTTCACCAGTAGCAAGTGATAAGTTTACTTAATAATTCTTGTAAGCGCAGGTACCAAGGCTGCATAACAATTGACCATGATGGAAGCTGGCAAAGGGTCAAAGGATGATGTTGAGTATTATTCTCTGAGCTGCAATCATTGAATTCACGTTGGGCCTTTTAAGTCCTCCGTTTTCAATTTTGTTTATCAACACTATATGTTTAACTTTGTCTTTTTCTTTCTAGACAAAAGAAAATAGTAAGGTGTTAATTTTCTAAATGAATTGTTTTCCACTTGAAATAGCGTTATTTTATATAAAATCTTCGGTAAGGCAAAAAATTTAATTTATAATTTGCACCTTTCCAATCAATATTTAAGACCTCTCCAACCCCATTGACAGATTTCTTAGGGAGCATTCATTTTTTAGAAGGAGGGGGGGTGGGCCAGAGGAATGCAGGGGAGGGTCATTAACTTTTTGCCTGCCCAAAAAGGGAGGGTCAGCATAAATTTGACACAACAAAGAGGGGGGTCACTTAATTTTTTTAAATATTATACAAGTTTATACAAACTGATCTTTGAACCCTTAACGTTACAGAGCTAATTTGAGACTCAAATGAACTTTGTGCCACTGAAATGTATAAAAGCCCCAGTCGCACCAACTGAATTGATTATTAGATGACAACAACAACAACAACAACAATTTTTAATATCTGAAAGAAACTGTTAAAGAGAAGTTTGGTTAACACAGACTGGTTATTAAAATAATGTCACAGTTCCATGCCTGTCACTGATCAGAGTCAGAGTCACTTAGGCTCTCACTATCAGATAAGGCCAAGGATGGTGGTAAGGAATCAGAAATATAGGCCTTAGCAGCTTCTGAGAATCGGTTGTCTGACTTGAGTGTCTCATGCAAAACCTTTGCCTCCCTTCTTGATAAACTTACTAATGCTGCAATGAAAATGTCTTCCACTCCAATAGTTATATCAACGTTGTCATGGTTGACCCTTGGTAAAACCTTTTGCAGAACTCTTGTTTTTGCACTCTTCATCCTGGCTAACTTTCGTTTGATACCTTTCCTTTTATTTTGCTGCCTCTTTCGAGCTTTGGAGGTAGATGGCTTGAAGACCAAGCCCTTGAATGCGCTCTGTAACTCCTTTAGCTTTTCATCAACCTGAGCCATAAATGCTGAAGCGTTTTGACCTAGCTCATTAAGCTTGTTCACTGTAGCAGAATTAAAGTCATGGTGAATAGATTTCCCAGGAGAAAGGCGCCTACCACTCTTATGAAAAAGGGGTTGATCAATGGCTACCACTTCGTTTTTGAGCTTGTTTACTTCAGTTTCCAAGAAGAAAAGCGCCAGGCAAAGAAAGATGAAGAAACAAGGTTATGGTGACTATAACTGGGAGAAACTCTACAAATCGGGAAACCTAAAAAAGCTGAAGGTTGCTGAGCTCAATAAATATATTTTTCGCCACAACTTATCAAGGAGAAAAATGTCCAAATCAGAGAAACTTAACCTTCTGTCAGCTCACATCAGTAAAGGTTTATGTGAAAGGATCTTGACATGGAGTGCTGCTGAAACTACAGCAACGGAAGACTCGGACACCCAGTCAGAAGATGATGATGCCAGTGTCACCGAGAACTCGGAAAGTGAAGATGAACTACTACTGGAATTTGGGGATGCAAGCAACTCAGACGAAAATGATTCAAAGGACAGCAAAAGTGAAGAGGAAGATGAGTTGCCTGAAGGAGCCAGGGTAAACCGTAATGGCAGAAAAGTAGGCAATTGGAGGTTGCGTTATTCTAGCTAACAGGTGCGTCTGTGTGAAGGACCAAGGGATTGTTGCACAATCCAGCCACAAACCATGTTGGTCAGGAGGAAGGGGTGGGTCACTATAAATTTTACTGCTTCCCAGGGAGGGTCACATTTTTTTAACAAAAAATATAAAGGGATGGCTGGGAGATTTTACATTCATGCTCATAGGGATTCCTCCGGGCCACCCCCCCTTCTAAAAAATGAATGCTCCCTTAAAACCCTTTAAGCCCCTAGGGAAACACCAAGTTATTCTAAATCAGTAACTATGAACCAGGAGACCACATGTGATATACCATTTGAAAGGTATTTTCTGGGGTATGCTATAAATCACATCAAAAGAAATGGAGAAGGCCACAGATTGGATTGACAAGTAACCAAATGAAAAAATTGAAACGTTTTTAATTTTCCTGTTTCTTGTACACATTGGGTAAGCTCCTAAACTATAGCTTAATTCGCGGTTCTTGGTGCGTTGCTTGTTGTCACATATTAACTTGGTCTAAAATGTGAAAGGCAAAAAGTTCCAAAAGTTGCAGGGGTGGTAAATCAAGTCTTGTATAGGAGGGGGCATGATGTTGTGCCTTCAATGTGCAGATCTTTCCAAGATCGTTTAGTTGTGCAAATTTCATGCAGATTGACGGAATATTGAGAATGTAATTGCATCTTGTGCCATATGGCACTATCAGGGCTTAAAGGGTTAAAGATTTTTCTATAGATTCAAAATTCAGTTTATAAAACAGTAAGGGATAAGGTAAAATGGACCCCCAGGATTTTGATGGATTTCTTAAATTCAGTACGGTCTAGTTGTAAACTACTTACTGCCGCTTTATTTCCTAGAAGAAGGACTTCTGTTTTATCGTGGTTGGTTTTCAAACCGGAATATGTGCAGAATAACGTTAAAGAGAGTTAAATATGACTGTTTGTTACCAACAAATGTCATCATATCATCAGCAAATGTGACTAATTTGATTTCATTTCCATTTACTACAATGCCCTGTATTTCATGGTTTTTGTGGACATAAATTGCCAATAACTCCAGGCCAAGGCCAGCCCTGGCCCAGGCCAACCCAGGTAGGACATATTTTTGCACGGGTCATGTGCTGCTTGCCCTCAAATATGCCTGCAGGCTAAGTTGCTTGTCATGAGTATTTAAGCATTTCTGTTAGAATTTACTCTGTATCTTTTTCACCAGGTTAATAACATAATATATATTGGCAAAGAACTGCTGCAGTGTTTACGTTGTTATTTAGACATGTGGTCCACCAAGTACTAACTATAAAGGTACATCATCAAGCTGAAACTTAAATTCACAAATTTTGTTAGGTATTCCTCCCAAAAAGTTCCCAAAAGATGGCAAAGAAGCCAGTGCAAAGAAGTGGTGTAAAGCGAAAAAGGAAAGAGCCAAACAATGAAGCAATAACAACAGACTTTGCTGTTTCCCAGGAAAATCATGATCAGGCTAGAAAGTATCAACTGCGGAGATCATTACGGCTCAGGGGACAGGTAGAACCTCTTAAATAAGCAATTACATTGTAGGTTTTGTTAGTAAATAATACAAATCACTAAGTTAACTATCTACACCTGTACTCTGATGTTATCTTAGTCAAAATGTAATGCAGGCAGTCCTTTTAGGCCAAAATGCTGTTTTCTATCATACATTAAAATTATAATAATTTATCAATAGAATCATCATTATCAAAAAGTTTATGCTGCAGGATTTCACATGACCTGTGATTAAGTTATTTTGAATGGCACCAGTCTGAAGTCTATCATTAATTTTTATATCATTAAATTTTATGCTCCCTACAGCCATTAATTTATGCATGATGTTCATGGATTTATTCCCCACTTTCCCTATAAAGGCTTTTCCCCTTTTATTGTAAGTTGTATAAAGTCACCTTAAGACAAGATGAACCAAGTGGAATCTGTCATCTGTACAAATAACGGGAAGATTTAATGGCCCATTATCACCCTTGATGCATCGCATGCTGCGACCATTAATTCTGGAATTTCGTGTAACACGAAATTACTCAGACTTCGAAGCTCTTGTTTTATCGCCATTGTTTTGTTGCATCTTGAACGAATCTCCAAACTTATGGCTGTAAATATGTTCTCTATTTATTCTCCTTCATTTTCCGTGTGTTATTTTTGGGAGCAATTTGTATGTATGTATGTATGTATGTTTAAGCCTGTTGAAAGTCAAAAGAGTCAGTGTGGCAATAGTCGGTAGCAGTAACTTCGCATCATTTTTTTATCGGCAAAGTGAGGTTCAAGGCAGAGGATTTACAGAGACTCGTTCATGTTTGGTGCTTTTTACCTCAGAGCTTTCAAGAATTTGGTGAGCTTGTTGGAGCCAACTTACTGCAATTTGGAAACTGATTTGATGGCGAGTATTAAAATTAAATGTGTCTGGATAACTATTTTCCGCATGTTTGATGTTTTACCTCAAGGTCAGTTTGTGTAATGGATTCTGAAGCTTTGGTCAACTCTTCAGTATTTTTAATTCAACTTGATGCTAAGTCTCTTTATTGACTGTTATTTTTATGTCCTATTGGGCAATCTAGCTTTACATTCAACCAGTTCACAGCTTACCTAAACTGCGTGATAATTAATTTCTGGCTGTGGAGGCCACTCCTCAACACTCATTGCCATTTCTCCAGCTTCCCAGTCTCCGAAGGCATGATTCCTCAAGAAGCATAATCTGCTGGGTTAGTTTCCAACTGAACATAGCACCACTGCTTCGGTTCTGATTCTTGCTGTACTTATCATGGCAACTTGATTTGCTGCAAAGGTTACAAATCTCCGAGCCTCATTGGCGATGTACCTTAAAACTATCATGGAATCAGTCCAGTATGTGACACTGTCAATCTTCAATCTTCCCTTCAACTCTTTCATTACAACTGTGTTAATCTTGGTTGCTAAGGTAGCTGCAGCCAACTCTAGCTTTGGCACAGTCACTGCACTCTTTAGGGGTTTGACACATGATTTCCCCATGACAAAACTACAATGTATCTGTCCCTTTCACATGGCACAAGTAGGAGGCTGTCCCATAACCATGCTCTTGGGAAGCATCAGCGAAATGATGCAGCTCTATTCATTGTACTCTGCCGAAATCTCTTGACTTATAACAGCATGGTATGCTAAAACCTGTAAACTTGCTAGGCCTCCCTTCCATTTTCTCCAACAAACTACACAACTCATCTGGGAGTTTCTCGCTCCAGTCAAGCTTGAGGCTACACAGTTCTTGGTTAATTTCTCTACCAGGTAGGATTAGTGGGCTAGCGAATCTGAGTGGGTCATACACGGTTGCAATAGAAGATAACTAAAGACACCTTTCCGATTATCAGGCTGCTCTTTGCCACTGATAACAAAGTCAATTGTATTGCGTTCTACACTCCAGTGGATCCCCAGCACTCTATCCACGGGCAAACTTTCTGACTTCAAATCTAAATACTTGATGTGAGGTGCTCTCTTCTCAACAGGAAATGCCGACAATACACTTTGGGAGTTTCAGATCCATTTGGTGAGTTTGAACCCTCCTGGCAAGCAATTCTTGCAGCTGCTTACCAACAACTATAGCTTGTTCTGAGTCAGAAAATGACTTCAACAGGTCGTCTACATAGAAATCTCTGAATACAGCATCAATGACTTCTTGAGAGAAATCTTGTTTGTTAGAGCATAACCCCCTACGCTTGGAGAAGACTTGGCTCCAATGATGTGTGCTAGCATCTGGTGGGTTTTGGGGTCCTTTGAAATGTCACCATTTGGCCACCACAAATAACACAGCACTGCAATCCTCTGGTGCCGCATAAACTTGGTGAAACATTCTCTTTATATCTGCCGTGAGTGCTACATCTTCCACTCCAAATCTGAGGATGACTCCTATCAGGGTGCTAATATTTTCTGGACCTCTCAGTAACTGTTCATTCAACGATGTTCCACCACTCTTAGAAGCACAATCAAAAACCACTCTTGGTTCTTCTGGTTTCCTGGGATGCCACACAGCATGGTGTGGAAGGTACCAGTTAGGTTTAAGGTTAGCAAGTTCATCATCAGTTACCTGTCATGAAGCTCCTTCAGCATGGTATACTTTTCTATGACAGCACCGTACTTGCTATGGAAAACTTGATCTTTCTGCATCTTCCTTTTTGGCCATTTTAATCTTACTAGTTTCTGCTGTCGGGAGGCTGTCTGGTAGGTCTGGGTGGTCTCAACAAAATGGAAGTCTAAGCTGATAGTGTCCATCCAACAGGGTTGTTGAACGGCCCATGAATTCTTGGGCTTAACGGTCCTCAATTGACAGACCCTCTTCAACATCAGCCTTGGTTTCGCTAAATTCTTTGTCATACATGCGTTCCAGCTGGGTGTTCAGTCTTGCTCTGTATGGGTGAAGTTTTCATGGACACCACTTTCAGAAACTTCTCCAATGGGGCCATGGATGGTCCATCCAAGGGGTGTTTTTACTGCTGTGGGTTCACCATGCTTTCCTTCTCTCTTGTCTAACTGCTTATCGATGATGTGTGGATGGACACCACTGATCAAGATTGTTACTCTCCCATCTCCAGCATCAGGCAGACTGATGTCCTGAAGGTGGGACCACTTCAAATCTTCTTTGGGAAGCTACGTGCCATTGGGTAACAGGAAGATTGGGTGTGGTCAAAACATTAGAAAGGTGAAACTTTGCATCTCCTTCAAGCAATTCTATGTTCAAGTGAACTTTGTAACCAGATCTTTCTTCCTTGAGATTGGCAGTAGTCATTGTAAAGCTGGGGCCTCATGTCCTTTAAGCCTAACTCCTGGACCAGACTTACTAGACAGAACATTGCATCAGAACCACCATCCAAGAATGTGCAAGTGGTAATCTCTTCGGTACCTCCTTCACAGCTAATCTTAACCAGAACAACTTTGAAGCACACTCTTGGTCGACTAGCTTTAACAGAACAAACTGCGACAAGAATGCTGGAACTTGTCTTTCTGGACTCGCTGACCGCTGAGGAAGTGCTTTGATTTACTGCATCCACCATTGTCCGTGATCGGTTACTGTGATGCTCAGTGACAGGCTGTCGCGCACTACTGGTACTTGCACCACTCTCAAGTGTGTTATGACTTGTACCCTCCACACTGTTTTCATTGATGTTCTCTCCTGATGGATGTATCAGATAGTGGTGATACTTCCCACATCCCAATATTCTGCAGGTGAAACCTCTGTTACACTGCTTTGTGCTGTGGCCTTCTCCAAGACACACTCTACAAAGCTTGTGCTGTCATACGGTTTTAATAAGGTGGTCACTCAGTGGCACACTTCCGAACACTCAGCACCTCCAAATTCCATGATGTCCGGAGCATTGAGCACGCTTTGAAACAGCTCTGGGTTGAAGGTCTAAGCTTCGTTGACTCTGAACACTTCCAGCCGCCAACATTGTCACCCTAGTCACTTTACTTTACTTGACTCCCTTCTGTCGCTTTCAGTAGAGGGAAACACCTTCAGCTCATGTCCATACCTGTTGTTGATACGTTCAGCTACCTTGTGAACAAATTCAACAAAATCTAGGTATTCGGCTCTGCCTTTGTGCACAATAAGATCTCCTGCTTTGTCTACCCACTTCTTCTTCAAGCTTTCCTCGGGCAGCTTCCTCATCAGCATGACTAACACGTCCTCATTGTCCAGGCGTTCGTGTAGTTACAGCCCATACTTGCCAGGACCCTTCTGGCATCTTCTAATCTCCTCACAAACTCCATAAGGGAAGACGCGTCAGCCTTTCGCACTTGAATGTCTCAATCTCTTCATGTGGGCTTCTATTATCATATGGGGCTGGCCAAAGTTCTCTTGGAGGGTTCTGCATGCCTCTGTATACCTTTGACCAACTGGCAAGTTTACTCAACTTCTGATTGCTTCTTTAGCTTTTCCGTTACACTGTGCAACCAGGCGTGTAAGCCTTTGGGATTCATCAAACACTTGACTTTCGAAGTTGTCTCTAAAGTTTGTCTTAAACTCAGTAGACTCTAGAGGATCTCACTGAAAAAAAATTTCATCAAACTGTTGTGACTGTAAACTGCTCTGTGCTTCTAGTGATGGGGATGGGTAATTCATCATCAGAGGCATGGCCTGTTGTGATGCCATTACTGGAGAAAACTCTGTCGCAGCAACATTTAAACCAACAGTTTGTGAACTCTGAAGCTGCTCCAAAACTCTTGACATTGAATGACTTTTTACGGGTGACAAACTGGCAAAGGTGTACAAAGGATTTGAGGCAGTGGTATAAATGCAGGTTGTTGACGGAAGGAAGAGGTCAACCGTAGAACTGAGGATTGCTTTATGCTCTGTACCATGAGACATTATCACTGCACCAACTCTCTTTGAACTTGTTTTAATACCAGCCTTTGAAACCACATGAGACTACCAGAGCTGTCATAGCCGTTTCTCACATACCCCTCCCAAAAAAAGCTAAAAATCCGGAAATACCCAATTGCACAAACAACACAGCAAAAAAATGGCAGTGCCATTTGGCATTAAACAATGGCACACAAACAGAAAACAAAGTTGCTCTTCTCATGAACCTGCATAACAGCTTCCTTATAACGGCTCCCTATCAAAACCATTTTAGCAAGTGGCAGCACAGAAGTGAATTTCAAAGTAAGCATAGCAAACTAGAAACCGAGCTTTGAGCAGTTGAAGTGAGCGACCCAAAATTAAAAAAATATTGAAGTTTGAATGAGTGAGTGAAGTGAACGAATGAATGAAAATGAGATTTTTTTAATGAAGGGGAAAATGAATGTTCGGAGGGAAGAGCGGCGTGAGCAAATCAGAATTCTGCCCGAAGGGCAAAATGGAGATTTAGCGAACGAGCAATAAAGCATTTTACAAATGAACTCATTGTTTTTTACTCTCAATGCAGCCCTTATTATTTGGCATAAAATGGTGGCTCTTACGTTAAACTAATAACCCCTTCAACTGCTTGGCACCCAAACAATTTTTTGAACCAAAGCAGCGTGGCCTTTGTTTGGTATAATTCTGTGACACCCTTTGTTTTGTATATTTTGAATGAATGGCGACAAATGTTTTTTAAAGGGGTCTAATCTCTTGGCTTTGATCCCAACATGCAGTTTTCAGTTAGTAGAAAACAAAAAGCCATTCTATATTTTTTTTATTTTTTCAAAACCACAAATTCCAAAAAAAGAAACTTGCGGATAAACCCGTAAAAAATAGGAAAATACGCAATGTCACAAAATTTTTAATCTATGTTTTTTACCAATTCTCACTCAAAGTCTATTGTTAATTCTCTGATTAAACCTTGTTTCTTTTTGCTCAACCTTTCATAGGCTTCATCTTTTCGCACATCGTTGTATTTTGAAACAGATCTATACCTCGTCCCCTGAATTTTTGTATCATTATAGTAGAACATGTTATTTTTGTTATCATCCTTATTTTTATTTTGATACTTCATGTAAGACATCACAGAGTGTCCTCTTGGAATTGTATGTTAATGACTTAAAAAAATAATGTTTACTTATTATATATAGAAATGAATTGTAACGAGGAAATTCATGATGCGTTAAAGAACATGGATGAATTAATGTGTCTGTTTTGTGATAAACAATTAGAAATACAAAAGGATGAAAAATGTTGCAATTCCCAAGAGCTTTTGAATAACAATGGCATGACTGTCTGCCGAAAATGTGGACAGGTCCTTGGCTATGATATAGCCTCGGAGTTTATCAATTTTTTGTGGCTAGTGCCTTGTAAGAGGCCAAGCCACAATGTTGCGGCCTTGTGAGTGTGGGAGAGTGGGAATGTGGCAGCGTAATTCAGAGTATCTTCGTACATTTCCGTTCGGCAAGTGTTCGGAGATCAGGGTCAGAAGTCATTGGGTGGAATTGCTCAGCTCAAAGCACACATTTGTTTGCCTTTCATCCAGCGATGCAGCAGGGTTGTAGCTTGCTGTTTGTTCACGAGAATTCTTTCCACAGGACAAAATAAGAGTAGCATAAAGAATACAGATTGAAAGACTCTTGTTTGGTCGGTGAGATGTTAACCTTATCTTGAATATTAAAACTCCATTGGTTGTGTGAATTCGCAGTTAAACTTATTCTTTATATTGATGGGAAACTTTATCAGATGATTATTTTACTTTATTCCGATGTATTTCTTTGCATTAGACAACAGATGAGTGTTGCAATAAATGAGCGAAGATTCCAATAAAATCTACGATCAGATAATGCTGGGTATTTATATGATCTGTCTCTGACATTCATATGTGGGCTGGGTGGGTGGGTGAGACGTTAAAACTTCTATTAGCGCACGTAAACGAAGTGTTCTCGAATTCCAGCAAATAAGCCTGAAAATCAGCGAGATGAAATTGGGTGATAAACCGCAATAAAGTGACTGGATAAACTGCAAGCGGATGCCAAAAATTTGCATAACACGAAAACAACACACTCGTTTATTTCAATATGGTGACGCAGCGCACAGTTTGTTCAAAATTACTTTGCTCGAAGCTGCGACGTACAGCATCTCACAACGAAGGCGGAATAAATGAGCTATATTTTTCAGAGGCTGTTGAAGATTCAAAATCTTTTGACCATGAAAATCATCAGAGGCACATTTCACAGGAGATGATTCATATCTTTCTTTATCGCCGTGTTACTCTTGATTGAACATATCGCTTCACAACTGTTTGTTTAATACCTTTCGACCAGCATCGGATGTGTGAAAAGACATTTGGATGCTTTTTGTAAGTGAATGAAAGCAAAAATGTTTACACAGCAACCACGAAGAGCCTATGAGTATAAGAGTATTCCTTCTACGGGCGTCTGGATCATTCTCACATGCCGTCACTTAACATTCGGAAATACGCTATTCTTATTAGATAAAATAGTTTTCCCAGCACACGAAACACAACAAGCCCATCTTTTGGTACTAGACCAATGTGATCAACCTAAAAGTGATCGAAAGCTTTCTAAAATCAGATAAATAAACTTTTTAGCTAGAATGGATGAGTTATTTTGAAACCGATGACTTTACTCACACCGGCAAAAAGCAGATAATTAAACCCAGGGTAACTCCATTGGCTCGATCGGGTGAGAATTTTCTCTGAACAGATGGTCAGTATTTAACGGATAGGTATACTGCTATTTATTTTATTTTTGGAAAATTGGCTTCAAAAATAGGGTGCGCATTATATATGGTTGCGCATTGTATACACAGGTAAATTTCGAAAAAAAAATCTCTCATCAGATATCGCAATAAGCGCTATGTTGTAAACAGCTTGCCTTGCGTGACTCGTGGCAAACAACTGACAATCGTTTTGTATCCCTTTCTCGTGAAAATGAAAAAGCTTCAGCACTAGCCACATGAGTCAGTGACTGTCTATTTTATAAAAATATGTATCGAATAAGGAGAAAATCAGTGTATCATCGTAAATACCATATTGAGAACATTTTGAATCGAATAAATGAAAAGCGTGGTATTAAAATTAATTAATATGAAAACAGACAAAGGATATATAAAATCTTTGAACTGATCGATAAAGTGATACCGGAAGTAAATGGTGATCAAGTATCAGTTTTTTGATTCGAAAAATATTGCAAATAATGAGGTTACTCTATGATAACATCAAAATAACAAGTTCTAAGAAAACACTAAAATATTATAATCAATGGTGGAATGACACTTTTGGGTTAATTAAGCATGACATTCACAAAGTTATCAACAAGTGACCCGTTGCATGATGCATGGAGTCTGAAGGTCATTACAAAGGGATTTTTCCCTATAAATGACCCACAAAGTAAGGTTTACTTATGAAATCTGCTTGAATGTGAATTTTTTGTACTGTTTTTCAAATTTATCAGCAAGAGAGCATAGATCAATGATTATCTCATTGGTCAGTTTCATCTCATTGATAAATACAATATGGTTGAATTCAGAACCTCTTAGAGAAGTCCGTAAATGAACCAAGACTTTTTCATAAGTTGTGTAAGTGAATTTGGATATTTCAATTTTCTTTTTGTAATCCTTCATTTCAGTGAATGTTTTAAGCAGAAAACCAGATCCTGAAATGATGCCTAAAATAATGGGATTAAGCATTATTCTGCCGGCTATTGTGCCACTAACAACCAATCTTGCTGAAGCCAAATTCGCAGTCAGGTTTAACTGCTTGAAATATTTGTAAGGTTTTTGATAACACCAGAACTTCTGATGATAAAATTGTCCTTTTTAGTCATCTTATTATATATTTATTAATACTGATTTACAGAGCAATGTATTTGATAACAGTAGAATAACGGATTTACACTGAATCCATGGTGAATGTCAGACTAAACACAACCCCATCATGTGTTATGGGGGTTGTTGTATTTTTTTATAGATTTCGATGTATAGTATGTTGGTTTTATGGATGGACATGCCAATCACGAATTCCTGCCTTCTTTCATTCTGTAGCGAATTCAGAGTTGCTCCAGAGGAAATATTTTCAGTGTGATTAGATAGTCACTATTTTTCTGTGAATAAAAATAACTGGTTATACTTTTCAGAGTGCAGTCGATGGGCACTTACCCTTCTAGCAGAGGCCCTTCGATCTTCCTAGATAAGTGGGGAAGAGGAAGGAACCTCTGCCAGCCGCCTCGACTTTCCCTGTTGAGCATGCGTCAAATTCAAATGTAACCGACGCTTTCATTAGCAATTAACTATTAATATTTTCTGGCAAGGTTCTTGCACGGCAAAATATAATCAACGATTCGTTGCAAAAAAGCGAAGTATTTCCAGTTTTAATCCAGGCGATTCTTTTAGGGAATCGTCTCGTATTTTAGGTTCTTCTAAGACACCGGGGAAAAAGGTGACGAAAAAACATGAACTGCAGGAAAAGATTCAGTGTTTTTGTTGTGCGGTATGTTGGCACGGAACAATGTACATTTGAAGTGAAACATCACACTGGCCTTCGAGATAAGTTACAGAGCATCTTAGAGGAAAATTTTGACTTAACTGTTCAGTCATGTGGTGTCTGTAGACCATGTGGCCGGCAAACGGAATCGTTGGATAGAAGGAATAGTGTGATCATTCAACAAATTACTGAAGCGAGCTCCGTTCAAAATACTCTTCAGTGACTCCTTGTCCTGTCGCAAGACGATCAGTGTAAAGCGACTCACAAAACCAAGCCCATTGCCCAAAGCTTACAAGAAAATCTGCTCGGGTCATTCATCGCTGTTGTTGTCTGCCTGTAAAGATGACGAGTTGAGATTTTGTGGATTTTGACAGAGAAACGAATATCATTTTGTCAGTAGACGAGTGTAAACAATGAACCGCGGGCACCTATTTAGTCAGTAATTTCTAGCAAAGCGCATGCGTTTTGGGCCAAAACCAGTCTGACTGGTTTCTAACCAGACTGACTTATCCACTTCGGTGGATGAACGGCACATCAAAGAAAGTCGAGGCGGCTGGCAGAGGTTCCTTCCTCTCCCCAACTTATCTAGGAAGATCGAAGGGCCTCTGCTTGCAGGGTAATGGGCACTATCTGGAAGGGTTCAACTCTGTTTAAATAGAGACGGGTTGCATGTTGGGAGTTTTTATAATCGGCCGTAGGGAAAAATTGGGTTTGTAGGGATTCTATTCTATGTCTATTCAAATTAATGTCAGTCTCCATTTGTAGTTTTTCATTGACCATCTTATATGCTTTAACAAAGTCATAAATGCTACTTGAAACATCTGAATGCTCACCAACAATGGCATAAACAACACATGGGACTTTATATTTATCAGGATATGTTTCAATTGTGTTAATGTGAATAGTACAATACAAATATTCAGTTGGGGAAGCTGTTGTCTAGGTCTTTCAGCCCATACTAAATATCTTGATTGGTTTTCATCTCTATTATCAAACTTTCTCCCTGCAGTTTTATGAATTCTGATTCCACCGACTGATTGAAAGGTTACCGTGCTTAAATTCATTCCTTTATAGTCAGGAAAAAGCCATTCAATCACGAAGGTGTATTTTCCGTCATTTATCTAATTTGTATTAAACCCTATTCTTGCTCGGTATGTGTTGTCAGCTTCTTTATTCAAATCCAAGTCAATGACTTTGTAGAATTGGTAAAAACACATAGATTAAAAATTTTGTGACACTGCGTATTTTCCCATTTTTTTATGGGTTCATCTGCAAGATTCTTTTTTTTTTTTTTTGGAATTTGTGGTTTGGAAAAAATAAAAAATATATATAGAATGGTTTTTGTTTTGTTCTAACTGAAAACCGCACTTTGGGATCAAAGCCGAGAGATTAGACGCCTTTAAAAAACACTTGTTGCCGTTCATCCAAAATATACAAAACAAAGGGTGTCACCAAATTATACCAAACAAAGGCCATGCTGCTTTGGTTCAAAAATAGTTGTTTGGGTGCCAAGCAGTTGACGAGGGTTATTAGTTAAACATAAGAGCCACCATTTTATGCCAAATAATGAGGGCCGCATAAAGAGTAAAAAACAATGAGTTCATTTGTAAAACGCTCCATTGCTCGTTCGCTAAACCACCATTTTGCCCATTGGGCAAAATTCCAATTTGCTCTTCCCACCGAGTGTTCATTTTCCTTTTCATTAAAAAAATCTCGTTTTCATTCATTTGCTCGCTTTGCTCACTCATTCATTCAAACTTCGATTTTTTTGCTCACTTCATTGTTTCGCTCACTTCCCCTGCTTGAAGCTTGGTTTCTCGTTTGCTACGCTCACTTCAAAATTCGCTTATGAACTGCCGCTCGCTAAAATGGTTTTGATAGGGAGCTATTGTGAGGAAGCCATTATGCAGGTTCATGTGAAGAGCAACTTTGTTTTTCGTTTGCAGCATTGTTTAATGCCAAATGATGCTGCCATTTTTTTTGCTGTGTTTTTTGTGCAATTGGGTATTTCTGGATTTTTAGCTTTGTTTTGGGAGGGGTACAGTGTGAGAAATGGCTATGACAGTTCTGGTAGTCATGAGGTGTTGAGGAAAGGGTGACTATTCGTTCTTTTTCTGGTTTTGATGACACTGTGAGCTGGGACTGAGCACAGCTGGGTTCTGTTAATGACGGTAATAATTGACTGTGGCTTTCAAGTGGGCTTGGTACCATTAACACTGGAAGGTGACTAAGACTCATCGCAAACCAGATTTTGGGCATAATGTTCCTTTAAATGTTCATTCATCCTGTCTTTCATCCCTTCTTCTACATTTTGTTCCAATAATAGATCAATTTCAGCTTGTTTCACTTTGGTTCTGGCATCTAACAACTCCAATTTTCTACTCAATTCAGCCTTGCCCTTCCATCGCCCAGAATGCTGTGACACATCAGGGACCTCTGTGGTCCAGAGCGCTAAATTTGAAAACCTTGTCTGACAAAAGTGCCAATTTACAAAGAAAATGGCCAAAAATGGACAAGCAATGTGTATGTTTTACTACATTCTCAAAGAACTAAGCATTTTCAGGTTAGGTTTACCATGTTTTTTTGAGAAGAGGTGTTAAGGAATTATTTAAGACTGTTTCTGCCTTCCTCAGACTTGGAAAACTGGTATCACAGAGGCCTCTAAAATTCATGTTTTTTGCCTTTCCTTTGTATGCGAAAAGCAACTCATTATTATTTAGGATACCAATCTTCTTGAAGGAAGGCCTCTTGAACTTAGGTTTAACGGGGAAAAGTTAAACCAAGATCTAAGCTAAGGATAGGCAAAGTTTGGATTCAATACAATGCGTGGGAGTAGTATCAAAACGATAAGTTTTATAGGCTTTCCTATCATCACCAAACGGCGCTCAAAATTGACTTCTTTTGAATTCCCAATTTAAGCTCCACCTCCAAGAATAAAGGAATTTGTATATCACTTACGAGTCATTGTTCTTGCATCGATAAGGATTTACCGTGAAAATTTAAATTCCATAGACCCTTTGCATTAAAACCTATCTCTAAGAACCCTCTTACCACAGTTTTCATGGGCCGCTCGATACAACAACATAATTCGATATAAAACTGTTTATGATGCGCCATCTAAAAAAGAGTTAAATCTTTGCAAGCAATGTCTTAATTCTGTTGTTATTTTTAGCACCAGCACCAGAGAGCATGAATTTTCGGGATCACCGTAAACATATCTCCGGTTCTACAAGGCATACAGAGATGGTTAAAACAGCAAAATATTCTGACTTCAAGGCTAAAATTTGATATGAAAGTGTTTATGATGTGCTACCATGGCTTAGTGAGGTCATGGAAGCGGTAAGTTTTACTTTCTTCGTTATTCTAATGCCACACTTGGATAGCTGACCAACAAACCTTCTTTTCTAAGTTGTTTAAAAATAGCCTTGGGCTGTAAGCCTTTTTGAGATGAAGGGTCTGAATTCGCTTATTAACTTAGTTTGGTACCATCACCATGCAGAGCTAGCAAAATCCTGTGTTAAGAGCACGGACCGCCTTTCATGACAGCGCTATTGTTGACTTTATCGCACCATGGAAATTGATTTCACACATCCAAACTTTTGATTGACAGCAGCTAAAATCTCCAAAGAGACTGATATATTCCCAGTGCTAAATCCCTTGGCCAATCATAGCTGACTGGTTGTAAGTATGCAAATTCTTATGACTCCTGTGGAAAACCTAGGCACTGTAAGTACATGTCGCAATGGACAATAGCATTCTGGGCGATGCTCGACCTCTTCTAATTCACATTGCAGCTCCTGTCTTTCCTGGAGAGCATGCATTTGTAATTTTGCCTCATCTACTACCCTCATCCTTTATTGAACACTGTTCCTACTGGAAGCATTACTCTTTCCACTCTTGCCAGATCTCAAACTAAAACAAGATTCAGATGGGGGGCTTGTTCTCTGCCCCTTGACCCTCCATTTATGCACCAGGATATCTAACTGTAATTTCAAGTCTCTTTTGTTCTCATAACTGTCAATCATTAAATCCATTTTCTCTGCATCATCTTTAAAGAGGAGATAATTATCATGACCGTCAACAAAATTATGAAATGCTTCCTCATACCTTGCGAGGGCATCTTCTAATTCAGCTTCCTGTACTCTGGAACCCTCAATAAAATCTTGCACAATATTCCGTCTCTTTAGCAACTCTCCCAGTTGACTGCCACTCTGTGATGTTTTGCTTGCAATCCTTTTTCTACTTGCACTTCTTCTTCATTCACTGTTTTGTTAGGCGCTTTTAACCTGATAGGCCCTCCAGTATCACTAATTTCTCACAAATTCTTGTCACAGAAACCAATGTCAATGTTTTCAATCACTAATGATCGCCGTCCTTGAATAATTCCACCATTCTCATCAGTTTGAAACGTGTTGACCTGAGGCAATTTCTCCACTGACATCGAATCCGTACTATTTTTCACGTGCTCCAACTTCGCTTGATCTGGTTTCTTTGAAGAACAGCTCTTGTGTTTCTTGTGTCTTTTACCGGCCATCTTGGGTGCTTCTGAACAGAACTCAACTTGAAATAACTTCGAATGATGTAGAATTCAGTCTCAGTAACTCTTATGCATTCCTTCTTTATTACCAAACAGCAGGATTAACAGAAAAACAAACACTGAAATGAACGGTGAAGTGAACGGCGAATGGAATGATTTGAAGTTATTGTAAATAATCCTCAAAGGCAATACACTGCACTCTCTCCAAGTGCTTCAATAACATAGCGGGAAATTACATGGCGTGAGAATAAGCGCCGACTAGAAATTAAAACTATTCAGCGGACTAACTGCCTTCATGTAAATGTCATGAATTGAACCTTACAACACATGAATGTGTGTACAGATAGTGTTGGTTAATTTGCTATATTTCCATTTTATGATTTTACTAAGGTTCCAGGTGAATACTTGCAAGAGGAATACAAAATGCACAAGGATGACAATGACCATATTAAGAGGACACTGACAGTGCCAAGACACCGTGAAAATGTATTTGGAGAAATTCCAGGTATTGTCATCACTTTTGTAGTTCCAGAACTCAATCCAAGAACTTGCAAAAATGCGCATAAAAATGAATGATAAAATCAATTTCATTCCAATGTAGCCTCCTTCGCAGCCATTTTTTGTGTCGGTCCTATTCTCCCTCCCCACCAACGTCTGCTGAACCGAGCTGGACATTCCATTCCCATTGTGTCTGAGTATCCAATCAGGAGGGAGAATAGAACCGACACAAACAACAGCTGCAAAGGAGGCTAAGGGAACTTAGCCACCAAAATTTAAAAGCCATGTGATTGGTCAGTTCCTGGAATGGAATGATTGTCCGGCTTGGTTCAGCAGATGTTGGTTGGGAGGGAGAATAGGACCGACACAAACAACAGCTGCAAAGGAGGTTAATTTCAATGTGACTTGCGTGATGCCTGTTTAATGTAGGGTATACACTGACAGGCACTTATTAACACTTCAGTGCATGGATGAGCATATTTATCATAAGAGCAATCTTCCATTTGCATGCACTGTAGTAATGAAACATTGTATTGTTCCAAAGACCTTGAGCAGCAAACATTAATTTTGTTTTGTCAAGAAGTCTAACAATAAGTTCAAGTGCACAAAATGTTGGTAATTAGAGAACTGGCACGATATCTTAATGTCCAATCAATGACATTGCATAATTATTTATTTTGTTAATCTTCAGCAAACTATTTCTAACAGTTTGTTTTAATCATTTTGAACTTGAAAATGGTATCATGATGACTTCGAAACTTTGCTCCATTTTATCATTGATTTTTACTTCATGAAGTTAACTTAAAACAATCATTTTATCTCAGTGAGTTATTAGAAACTTAATAACACACATTGAAAAAATTATTGATTCCAATTGGCTAAGAGAAATAGCTATTAATAGCTACACTGTATAATAGCCTACAAGTGTTAAGCCAGTTTTTGTGGCTTAAAAAAACTTATGAGCACTTGTAAATGCTTTTTTTAATTAACACACTTTTATTGACTTTAGAAAAAAACTAACACAATTTACAATTGGAAACTAACATACTAAGCTAATTTACAAAACAAAAGGAACAAAACAAAACAGACAACTGACAAGCAAAACAAAGCAAAAAAAAATCCATTAAGTAGCTGATGCACAGTAAAGGAAATATTTAAAATTATTATTGAAGGTAGTAATGGTCTGATTTCTTATAGCTTAATTTCTTTTTGAACGTTCAGTTTTTCGTGTAGAAGGGTGAGAAAACTGTCGAAAGAGAGTTTTTCATTGTGTAGGTAACTACAATATATAGAAAATTTTGCAATTAGGAGTGCATAGTTTAAAGAATATCTGTGTTCCAAGTTATCGAAAACCCCATATAGAATCATGTAATTGATAGAGTAGGGGATGGTTCCGTTTTAGTTGCCCACCATCTTTGAAAATTCTCCCAAAAAGCAGTTGCAGAGGAGCAGCCTAAGAACATATGATCTAAAGAGTGTATGTCAGATAAGCACTGGGGACATAAATTATTGTTGCAGATTTTGACTCTGAACAGGCTTACTCTGGTTGCAAGAATGTTGTCGATAATCTTGTATTGAAACATCATTATTGTAATGTCGTTGTAAATTTTTTAAAACACCACAAATTTCACTCACCCTACAGGCTCGTGCAATTTAGTTAGTTTTTGAAAACATTTACTCAACATGCTTATTTATTGCAAATTGCACTTGAAATCATGTGATTACCTATAGTATACTACTAATAATTTGCATACAATAATTTCTGCATTCTGACTGGCTAAGAACACATCAATTTATCCCAAACCAGTGCGGAAAAGTGAAATTTGCAGTGCAAAAGTTGAAATTGGCAGTGCAGACATGTGAAATTTACGGTGAAATTGAAATGTTGAAATTGAAAATGATTGACAGAAAAGTTGCCAGACACAACAAAAACAAAATGGTGGGCAGGTTTGGCAAGTGTAACCCTCAGTTTTAGTCGAGAGTTTGAAAGGTAACACAAAAAACAAAAATATGAAATGAATTCTACCAACTGGGTGCAAGTATGGCAGACCTGGACAAAAGAAAAAGGCGACAATGAAAACATTGAGTCATACGAGCCAGGAGAACTCAATAATGTCCTCAGACAAGCAATTTTACGTAACCGTACATAAATAAGACAGTGAGGAAATACCGTACTATGGAGGCCATCCAAGGGGTGGACTGGTGTCGCTTTGTTGCTTGTTAAAGACTCTGTCTGTTGCTTTATTCACTGGGGACAAATGTTGCTGTTGCAAAGAAAACAAAGTGCAATGGAAAGTGAATTGTCACTTTCACAAACTGTCACATGTTTTTCTGCCAATTTCTGTCAGTTGTCAGCATTTTAGGAGAAGATTGTCACCTGTTTTTGGAGCCATGTTGCTTGTTGCTTCTACTGTACCCCTTGGAAGGCCTCACTACGAGCCAGACAGTTTACAAGTAATGGCTACAGCTATGGACAGCCACTTGAAAGAACGAGGACGAGGATACTAACATTCCTTATTAAGAGATGGAGAGTTTTCAACATCAAATGAGTCCTTGAGGGGAAAGCAAAGCGCGCTGTCCAGCACCGCAACAGAAATTATTGTGTGCAAATTACTAATAAACATGTTATCACATGATTTTTCTCGTGTATGGGGGCCCAGCATTCTTATACAGTGTAGCAGAACGAAAGCAAGTAGACCAGAAACTGCATAATAACATCAATGTCAATTATACAGTAAAGGTGACCAAGGTAAGAAATATTCTGAGCTGTTGGGAATACCAACGTTTAACTTTAATTGGCAAAATTCAGGTTATCAAGAGCCTAGCCTTATCTCAACTCACTTATATTTTAACACCTTTAACAACAAACCAGAAATTTTTTAATGAGATAAATGACATTTTTTATAGTTTTCTTTGGAACAACAAGGGTGACAAGATTAAACGAACCATGTTGATAAATAAGTACGAGAATCGCGGTCTAAAAATGGTTGACTTATCTTCTTTTAACAAATCGCTAAAAACTACTTCGATTAGAAAGTATCTGGACACTTCGAACCATGGAAAATGGAAAGAAATTGTCTTCCTTGAACTCAAAAAACATGGTGGCAGTCTTATTTTTAAGGGCAATTTAAACAATATTGATTCCCTCAAGACTTTTTCAGTAAAGAACAACTGTCAAAGGACAGTGTTTTTGATCATGTGGTCCATTCAGTGGTACCTGACAGATACAAGATCTCCGAAACGAACAAAACTGGAATGTACCCTCATCCAATTGCTGTCTGCATCGGAGAGCATGGTAAGATCCGTGTTCTCGATTATACACCAATGAAAAATTCTTCAAGGCTGCTGGAAACAAGGCTTCATGTTCCTGCAGACATTAAGATCCTCGGAGAATACGTAGGTGCCACATCCATGGTGTACTTAAGTGGGATAGCTTATGTTTGTCAACTGTCGGGAATTCAAACAGTTCCAATTGCAGGGAAGATTAAGCTTCGAGTAAAGAGTTTGAAAAAGGTAGACATCATCAGCGAGCTGCAGCAGAGAGGACTTCCTCATCAAGGCACAGTCGACCAAGTTCTTCAAGGCAGGATTGAAACAGTTTTGAAGAACTTAGGGAAGACATACCATGAGCAAAACGTTGATCTAACAAAGGTTATCTATCTGAAAGCATCGAGCCATCCTGTATTGCTAAGGCTAGTGATTCTATTCTTGTGTCTTGAAGTGATTAGAAGAAAGTGATCTTCACGGTCACATTAGAGATTGATGGAGTAGTAGTAAAAGGAAAATTAATGCTATTTTCTTCTCTCGTTACCCAAATGGCTGCGAGGAAGTGATTTCCATGTGTGTTAACAACAACACTCTACGTTTCACATAAAGGAAATCCTGGGGTGTGGCAGCCATCAACATACCGGACTCAACGGTGCACATGCAGCTGAAGAATGGAACTGTGCATTGCTCTGAAAGTGCACACATTGCTCCTTACAGAACTGGTATTGTTTTCATTGACACTGAAAGCAGCCAAATTAAGGCAAGTATCCCAAGTGAAGAAGTGACCATTCTTGCTGGAAATGGAAAGGAGGGACATTTGAACAGGAATTTGTGTGGAGTGCGACCAAAGCATTTTTGTAGCTGATACGCAAACTGGGTCTGTAAATTAAAGTAATTACAACAATTAAAGGTATCGTGCAGTTCCTGAGACATTTAGGACTTCTGTACAAGGCATTTTCTGTCCACTTAAAAGACAAAAAGGTGCCAAAGTTGTCTCTAGGTGAAGCCCTGGAGACCCTGGATGGATTCTTAAAGAAGACCATTGAAAATGTAATGGAAAACTTTTGCAAGCCATGCCAACCCTTGGGTATAGTTGGAACTATGTCCAGTCAAACATTATCATCAGTGAAAATGATTCGTGAAGCTCTTAAACAGCTGTTACAGAGTTGAATCCAAGCTATGAAATTGACCTGCATGCTTGCCTCTCTGTTCAAGTAGAAAATTTACATGCAGTGGGTCACTTTAAGGAACAGTTTCCCACTTTGCTACAGTATGCGCGAAATTTGGCAATTACTGTCTAGGAGAGTACCATTAGAGGGCTGTACAGTGGGCCACATGCTACTTCACACACGAGAAGTCTTACTATCCCATTGTCCCTCAGGCAACTCCACTCAATACCCTTCCACTGATGAGCCACCTTGGTCTGGGTAGAAAATTGAATGAAAGAGAGTGGGGAATCATGTTAGACTGGGCAGCAAACAATGGTAAAGCTGTCAGGCAAAGAACGGTGTGCCAGGAAATGACCAAGTTCAAAGCAGGTACCTTCCCGCTCAAGATGTATGCCACCTCATTGAAACCAAGATTAGGTTTGGCAAAAAAGTTCTGGCTTGTCCTGCCAACAATATGGAAAGTCCTTCGGAGACGCATCCTGAAAACAACAACGACAAGCAACCAGACTCCCCAAAAGGAGGTGGGATGGAGTTAAAGCGCCAAACATCAGAGCAAGGTAACGACGCCGTGGAAATCGATCGCCAGACTGGTGAGCACAACACCAACTCTGATAGCGAGCTTGTACCTGTAAGTGACCATGAGGATGAGATGGTATTTCTCCACGCTGTAACAACTTGAAGCAGGAGAACTGTTAAAGTAACATCAACATTCTTTTAGGTAGTATCCACGATGAATACACCTTATTTATATTTAGTTCTCTGATCTTCTTTTTACAAAAAGGTGTCATTGAGTAAAGAAAACATTGGAATTGACACTTGGCGTGAATTAAGAAGGAAATGCACAATGTTAAGGTTTTGAAAACCGCAAGATATTTTTTCACTTTCATGTTAATTACTGTGAATCGTGAAATGGGAATATTAATTATGGTGATTCATTATTTGTCATATTTAATAGTCGTGAATTGTGTGAAGGACCCCCCCCCCCCCCTTATGGCCCCTCCTATATACAGTATTGTGCAAAAGTAATGTAAACATAATTCAACGAATCTCACAAATATTTGCAAATATTTGATGATAATTAGCAAAATTACGTTTGGAGTGATTTTTTGACGATATTTTGGGAGTCCTATTATTTGAGCGACAACAATATTTCACGGCACTCCACAATAGTTCGAGCAAAATTTCACGACACTCTGCAATAGTTTGAGTGAAATTTCATGGCACTGCGCGATAGGTTCAAGCGAAATTTTGTGGCTCTTAGGGATATTTCGAGTGAATTTTTGTTTGTATCTAGTGATTTTTCGCTTGCTGTAAATGATAGTTATTATCATTTCGTTCTATCTCCCTCGCATCACGAACATGACATGTAAACATTAACATGTACCAAGCAAATTTTAAAATGTCAAAGTATGTTTACACCTCCAATTAAAGGTTTCACATTCTGGAAATGAAACTTACCTGTTCATGGTCTGCTTTAGAAAGTAAAACTGAAAGACACTACACACTGGCATGAGTTCCTGCGACATTAAATGTATTTTCTTCCACAGGGGGCCCACACAAACTGTGTGACCATTGGGTATTTGAATTTAGTTGAAATGTATGGGAATATCAAAAAGGTTCATATTGTAATATGCTACGGTTAATATCTACATATATAAGATCAAAATAAACGCCTTTTTACCTGCATGTTGTGTATTGTCGTTCTTGTAGCTGAAAACGGCGAATTTTAGCAATTTGAAAAGTTTTGCGTACGACATTTACCTGAGCGTATAGTAGAGTGACAAGGGATGAAAGATCTGATTTCCACGATTTTGGACTGGTCCAGTGCCAAGCTAATTTTCAACAGCAAATTCCCATTGCAAAGCTTCCAAACCACGCACTGGGCAAGCTGAAAGCCAGATTTTTCTTGTTGTACCATTATGTTTGAAATCTGTCCAAAACTCGAAGGGCTAGACCTCAAATAATATCGAGAAATCTAGCAATCAAGGATCAAAGGACTTTCGTGTGCCAGTTGTAACAGTCACGCCGTTTGCTCTTTTTGGATTGGATGATAACAAACAATGCCTTTTCATAAAATAATTTCTCCCATGGGAGGGGAAGTAGGGGCAAATAAACAGCAGCGATCTTTGTACTAACCAAGTGCTTGGCGCCAAGCCGGGCCTCTTGTTTTCCCCGGCTGTTGATTTTTTTTTTCAGCAGTAACAATCGTGATTTGTGGACAAGAATTAGCCGGCGTTGAGTTCTGTGTAACTTCCGTTTAGTAAACAGAAAAACCTGTCACTTTCATTAAATAAGCAAGAGTTTCCTATTTATTAAACAGGCTTTTGCCCACATGATTCGGAATAACTTGAGCGACTGAAAATGATCATTTGTTTGCATTGAGCAGACCACATATTTTTTCATGACCGCATATTGTTTCCATGAATAAGCTTGCAACTCAACATGAATGAACGCCAAGCGAAGAGCTCATTCACTGCCAGTCTCAAAATATGCCGGACTCAGGTGAGAACGAAGTTTTGCAAAATTATCTTTTCTTAAATGTGAAGCCGTGCCTTTGTCTTGCCCAGTAGAAAGGCTGTGCACCCAAGAGTTGTGTCAAAAAATTGTCAAATTATCTGTAGTCTTGTTTTCCCCGGCTACTTATATATTTCTTCAGCGGTAATGATTGTGATTTGTGAACAAGAATTAGCCGGTGTTGAGTTCTGTGTAACTTTCGTTTAATAAACAAAAAGTGACATCTTTTTTGTGTCATTCACATCTTTTGCTCAACGTATGCTTCGGAATGACTCATTCACAAGTGACTGAAAATGATGTTTTTGTTGCATGGACCGGACCACACATTTTTCAACAATTTTTAATAGTCGTAAATGGTTTCAACCCTGAAGTCATATCATAACTAAGTGAAGAATGATCGTCCAGGTGAGTGTAGTCCTAAGATGGACTGTTTGTGGTGACATTGACTGACGTTTCGACACCCTCAGTGGAAGTTATCATCAGAGTCAAGTGATTGGAATATCGTCAGGAGATGGTATAAGTATCAAAGGCGAGTGGCCCGGACGAGGTGCCAAATTGGCTCTTGAAGGAATACGCAGATTTTCTTGCTTTCCCAGTCAGCAAAATCATCAATGCATCACTTAAGGAGCAGTGTTTGCCACACATATGGAAACTTGATGATGTGACCCCTCTACCCAAGAGGAAACCTGTAGAAGATCTCAAGAAAGACTTGAGACCAATCTCACTGACTGCATGCCTTTCTAAGGTTGCAGAGGAATGTGTCGTAAGTGATTACGTCAAGCCAGCCATTTTGAGAGTTTTGGATCCTAACCAGTATGGGGCTGTGCCGAACTCCTCTACAACTCAAGCTCTGATTCACATGATTCACCAATGGGCACAAGGGACTGACGGAAACGGCACCACCGTGAGAGCCACACTATACGACTATAGGAAGGCTTTTGATCTTATAGATCATGACATTTTAGTTAGGAAGCTGACTGTCTTGGACATACCCAAACAGATAATAAATTGGATCATAGATTTCTTATCGGGTCGTTCTCAGCGAATTAAACTTGCAAAGGGTTGTTTTTCCGAGTGGGAGTCAGTTCCATCGGCGTCCCACAAGGAACAAAGTTAGGGCCGTGGTTATTTCTCGTGCTTATTAATGATCTTGAAGCAAGTAGTGGCATAAATGCCGAAATGTGGAAATATGTAGATGACACTACGACCTCAGAGGTTGTCATCAAAGGGAAGGCAAGTATTTCGCAAAGGATAGCTGACCGTGTAATGGAATGGTCCTCTGAAAATAGAGTACAACTGAATAATGATAAATGTAAAGAGCTTCAAATTACTTTCAGTAAACAGAAGCAGGAGTTTCCTCCAATCATAGTTAATGGGAAAGGTGTAGAGACCGTAAAGTCTGCAAAACTCCTTGGGGTTACCATCAGTGATGATCTGTCATGGAATGAGCATGTAAGAGAAGTTGTAAAAAAGGCCTCTAAGTGTTTGTATTTTCTGGTGCAGCTAAAGAGGGCGAGATTCCCGACAAGTGAATTAGTATTATTCTATTGCATTTGCATTCGATCTGTACTTAGCTATGCGGTACTGGTGTTCTATTACTGGCTGCCATTGTATCTCAAGACGGAACTGGAGTGTGTCCAGAAAAGGGCACTGGCTATTATTTTCCCAAGGATAGACTAGAGCGATGCTTTAGTCAGCACTGAATTACCAAGTATTGAACGTTACAATGAAAATATTTGTAAGAAGACTTTTAATTCTATCTTAAATGATAAGGGTAACCGGCTAAGAAATCTTTTACCTTCAGCCCACAAGTCGTCTTATTCTCTAAGATGATGCAAGCGGTTTGAGACACCAAGGTGGAAAACAAATAGATTCAGGGATACATTTTTAATGTAATCTTGTATTGAGCAATACGGACCTTAACGAGATGAGTGCAACTACTTTGCAACTCGAGCGATAGTTTAGCACACCAACGCAAATACTTAGACAACGTTTTCAGTAAGAACAACTACAACCGCGACTTACCCTTACAGGACAGAACCAAACGCTACATAACTAAAGCTAAACCGACACCAGTCACTACAGCGACTATACCCTACGTCAAAGGAACTTCTGAAACCATTGCATGGATACTACAACCTCACAATATCCATGTCGCTCACAGACCCATCACAACTTTACGACAACTATTGACGAACGTTAAGGACAAAGATGAACCAAAGGACAGACAGGGAGCAGTTTACAAGATCACATGCTACGACTGTCAGGCCACCTATATCAGTGAGACTGGCAGAAATTTGAACGTAAGCCTGACTGAACACAAACGAGCAATGAGAAATGGTGACATCAACAATAACATTGCTGAGCACCATTTACTGACAATCCACACAATCGACTGGGACTCTGCTAAATGCATTACCTACTGTACTAACTACCACCAACGGATCACACTGGAAAGTTGGTTTACTAACTTAGAACAGACACCACTGAACCATTGCCAACAGCTTCCCGCACCTTACAAATGACTTATTAATGATATAAACAATAGACAAACCAACTAATTTGGCCAACAATACACCTACAAACATTTGACTAACAATAGACGGATCGAAACGCACCTAACACGGTTTACAGTCTTCACAGCCAATAACATCATGGCTTAACTGACAGACAACCAATAACGTCATGACTTGGTTGACCAATCACATGAACGACCAGAGTACTTATACCATCTCCTGACATTATTCCAATCACTTGACTCTGATGATGACTTCCGCTCAGGTTGTCGAAACGTCAGTAAATGTCACCACAAACAGTCCTTCTCAGGACTACACTCACCCGGACGATTGTGCTTCACTTAGTTATAATTTTAATAGTCATAACTCAGGCGCTGTCATTGTTTCCATAAATAAGCTAAGTATGTGTTTTAAAATCTTCAATATTTACTGAATCCCTACACCTCTTTTTTCTTTTCATCTTTGTGTTGTATTTTAGCGATGAAGGGGTTCATCCTTGCAACTCACCATGAATAAACACCGATCGAAGAGCGTCGGTCTTGACAGTACAACGCGGGTGAGAGCGAACTTTTGCGAAATTATCTCTTCCAGAATGTAAGGCATGCCTTTTTCTTGCCCAGTAGAAGGACTAAGCAGAAAAGAGTTCTACAAAAAAATTTTTTTGTAGAGTTATCCATCGGTAGCTTCGTGTTCCGGCTTTATATTTTTTTAGGTAATGGGGACTCGTGTGTAAAACTTAGTCGGCATTAAGTTCTGTTTAACTTTCATTTATTAAACAGAAAAACCTGTCACTTTCATTTAATAAGCAAAAGTCTCTTGTTTATTAACAAAATTGACGAAAGAAACAGGAAATTTGTTTAACAGACAACGAAATTTGAGTCTGGAAGCAATCTGAGCATTTTTCTCAGGACTTGTACTTGGAAAAAGTCTGGAAAATTCGAGAGCATAACTAAAGCTGATTAAGACACAATTTAATGTACCTACATTTTAATGTTCCTGCCATGGTTTATCTTTCTTTTCACCTGTTACATTTATATGACTTGTTAAATCCAAAATAAAGTTTACAAGCAAAGCATAAAATACCAACCGTTGATTTACACACCATCGATCTACATGTGACTGTTGTAGATGTTGCATCAGATTGCACGTGGCTGATCAGAACCCAGCTGTGTGTTAATTTAGTTAGGTGCATTTCTGATTGGTCTGTACAAACCACATATGTTCTGTTGGACAAATGCCCAAACTTTATGCCAACATGGAGAAAACCGTATTATGAAAGATTTAATTCGATTTCTTTGACTCCATCCTGACGTAACTTACACTTCATAAAACTTGAAACATGTTAGCTTTATTGATACATCGTAAGACAGGTTAGCTTTCTTAATACAGCATAAATCAGGTTAGCTTTCTTAACAACTGGTTAGCTCTTTTAACAACTGGTTAGCTTCTTTCACAACTGTAAAATTACACGCGACACTATGCGACTCAATGCACGCGCCACTTAACAGTTTTAATGGCTGGCGCGCAATATAAACCGGAAACATCACATGCGCCAAACTTAACTAATACTGTATTTTTTTGCGGATTTCTGTTCATCGGAACACACTCCACCCCGATGAGGGCGTGGCTCTCATCTTAATCATATCCTTCTGCAGGCTGGATCACAGCTATCTTTGTGATGGGTCTTTGATCTTCTCCAATACGGGTCTTAACCCTCACGTTTCGCACTTTGCCATCTTGTCCGGGATACACCTAAACAATTCTACCGACGTTCCAGTTCCCCCTAACTGCATTTGGACTTTCCACTATCATGAAGTCGTCCACTCTAACATTTCGGTTTTCTGTATGCCACTTCTTTCGCGGAAGTAATGACAGGAAAACATCCCTTGTCCAACGTTTCCAAAATGAGTCAATGATGTGTTAGACAAATTCCACTCGGTGACGGGGATTCTTTGTCTCTCTGAAAGGGCCTTGTGGTACTTGAGATGAAGCTCGACCAAGCAATGTGTCGTTTGGGCAAAGGTACAAACTATCATCAGGGTCATTCAGAATACGGCCAATTGGATGCTGATTGACTAGATTTGCTACCTCCAACGGACATGTGTAAAACTCAAAGGGTGTCCACTTGTTTGCCAATAGCTTTCTTCAGAGCTAACAATAGTTTGCAACTCTTTGCCAGTGTTTCAGCACATCCGTTCTGATGTGGGGATGCTGGGGTTGTGAATTTCCATTGCGTGCCCTTTTCTGCGGAAAATTTGTGACTGTCCCATCCCTTGACCATTTTTCTCAGCTCTCGCTCCGCTCCAACCAATTGGGAGCCGTTGTTGCTTATCATGAGGCTTGGTCGTCCTCTGACTGCGAAGAATCTTCGGAGTACCTGGATAAACTCCATTGCTGAGTAGTCTACTGCCAGCTCCAGGTGAACTGCTCGAGTATTTAAGCATGTGAATATGACACCATGTACTTGGCAGTCTTGTTGTGACCAACTTTAACATTGTACAGGCCAAAGTAATCACAGGACGTGTAATAAAAAGGTGAGGTCAATGGTGCCAAACGGCATTCAGGTAAGTTGGCCATGACTTGAGACTCAACTTTCGCTTGTATTTCATGGCAAAACACGCATCAAAATTTCACTGATTTCGCAAGATCGTGGGCGTTCAGGATCCAGAACTTTTTTCTTGTCTTCGCTACCATTGTTACTATTGCTGCGTGCCCACACTGGTGTACATGGCACGTTATGAGAAGTGATATCCAGTGTTCTCTTGGAAGTAACGTGGTATGCTTGGTTTCGTATGAAACTAAGGCATTGTCTGTGTGGCCACTGACTCAGACGATGCCATCTGAATCTGTGTAGGGACATAGATTCTTTAATTCTCCTTTCATGAGACGGTCTTTCAAGGCTTTTCTGACTCTCTTTGATCCAATGATTCTCGGCACTTTCTAACTCTTCTGGCGACAGGGACCCTTCTTTCGCTTTCATGTTATTTTCCTCCGGTGCTTTGTTCATGTTGCAGCTTGTGCACAAATTCCAAACTAATCCCAGTATGTAAGCTGTCACCCTGATTAGTCTTCACCAGCTTGAAAACTTTTTACTGTCAATGGGGCTCCCTTCTTTGGTATGGATGGACAATGTATGAATTTTGTGCGATTTGCCTTCTACTTCGGATTGATCCACAGTTGATGAATCTTGCAGCCACTCTTCCGGCAAATGAAGAAACTTTGGTCCGTGCTTCCATCTCTCAACCAAACTTGTCACTGGTATGCAACAAGAAACATCGTTAGCCACGTTGAGCCCTCTGGGAATATGTCTCCAATGGGCTGGGTCTGTATTGGACTGGATTTCACCAACTCAGACTGATACGAACAGCTTAAACCTCCTTGCTTCACTGCAGATCCATGCTGGGACTATCTTACTATCCAGGAAAAGGATGGTTTTCTCAAACTGGAAGTGGCATTGTTCCACAGTGGTCTTATACAGTCTTGAAGCCAAAACTGCACCTTGCAGTTTGAGGCGAGGGATGGTCAATCTTTTCAGTGGTGCCACTCTTGATTTCACTGCAATAAATCGCACATCATACTTTCAGCGTGCATATGGCTGGCGCCGAAGGCATCCTCCAAGGCATCAGAAAAAACACAAAGGACAGGGAGACCGACTGCATTGGGTGGCGTGAGACATCTATTGAAACTTATGCCATTCAGGTTCAGCATCTCTTGAAACAAGTTTTTCCACTTGTCTTGAATTTCCATTGGTAATTCATCATCCCACTCGATTCCTCGTTTCCACAGCTCTTGTAATCCTATCTTAGCTTTGATGAGGAATGCTGCGGTGAAGCCTATCAGGTCATAGATCCGAGTTATGTTGCTTAGGATCTGTCTTTTTGAGAGCTGTGTCCGTGCTTGGGAATACTGAGACCAAGGTTTCACGTTGTACGTCAATACATCTTCCTGGCTGTTCCATACAACTCCCAGTACTTTCTCTTCACCATCTCCTTGGAGAATTTTTGCTGCTTTGGTCTCTGCAATGTTGGCGTTGGTTTTCTTGGCTTTGTTAGACAGCCAACCTTTAACTTTGAAACCTCCAGTTTCGAGTACCGCATCGATGCTCTTTGTCAACTCTCATTCTTCTTCTTCAGTGCAGACAGAATCGCATACATCGTCCATGTATGTGTTATCTTTGAGAACCTTTGCTGCTTTCGGGAAAACTTCTTTTGCTTCATCTGCTGTCTTTTGTAGCGCTGTTTGGGCCATCGCCGGGGCTGGTTTGTCTCCAAAAGTTAACACGGTCTTGACATACACATCCGATGCGCAATCTGTCTCTAAGTTTCTCCAAAGGAACCTGTGTATGCGCTGGTCAGCTTCTGGAATGTGGTTCCTGTGGTACATCTTAGAGATGTCTCCAATAAAAGCAACTTCATTCTCTCTAAACGTTAGGACAACTCCAAATAAATCATTTAACAAGTCCGGTCCTTTCATCCAGTAGTCGTTTAACCAGTGTCCTTGGAACACAGCTGACGAATTAAAGACAATGCGCACTGGTGTGCTTTCGCTTTCTGGTCTGAATACTGCGTGATGGGAAATGTAGTGAACGGGGCCTTTGTATCCTTTTAATTCCTTTTCAGACATTTTTCGTGAACATTCCATATCATTCATCTCCACCATTTGCTTTTTGTACGCCTGGGCATGTTCAGTGTTTTTCATTAATTGGCGCTCAGTTTCTTCAAGCTTTTTGGTTGCCTGTGACTTGTTGTCGGGCAGAAGGGCAGGATCCCATTTCCACGGATATGGTACCATCCACTGGTTTCCAAGCTTTTGGCATGACCTTTCAATTGTCTTCGCTTCTTCTCTTTCTATTTGACTCAGCTTATCTGCAGCGCACAGGCATGGCGTAACAGCTACCCCCATTGCTTCAGTCGTCCAGAAATTAGACAGATCTTCAGGCATTGTATACTTGACATAGAGTATGCTGTTGGTTTCGTTAGCACTTGCTGGCGTAGCTCCAAATATCACCCATCCTAGTGGGGAGTGTCTTGCTACCAGGTGTTCGGCTTGTCTTGTTTCACCTGTGTGCATTCGAGCGGGATCAATTCCAATGAGTAGGTCGACTGGCCCTTTACCACGGTAAACATTCTCCTTCCTCAGCCGTAGCACTTCGGCGATATCCTTTGTCTTCAATTCCACTATATCGTCGCTGATACAGGGGATACCGATCACCTTTATGGAAAATGTTTTCTGGTTCTCTAACGATGTGATTTGAACTTTGTACACCTTTGTTGTTATCTCTTCTTCCTCTCCACCGACTTTTGTTATTGTTATAGAGATGTTTTTTCCCTCTAATTGCAGGTTTTCAGCGGTTTCAAGGCGTATTAAGCTGATTTGTGCTCCTGAATCTAACAGGATGTATTCGTGCTTGTACAAACCGTTTCAGCCTTCAATACTTGCAGAGATAACTGGCAGGAAAGCTCCTGACTTCTCGGTCATCAATGCAATAATTGCTCTAACATTGATTTCAGGCTTCTTGTGTAAAAGGGGATGGCGGTATTGGCTACATTGTATACCGTTCTCTTTCTCTGTGCATTGCTTTCGTCAACTGCAGGTAGACAGCTTGTGGGTCTCTTCCAGCTCTCTTTAGACAACTGTAACAGGCATGATTTTCTTGTGTGACCTTGAGGCAATTCTCAGGAGCTAGGGCCAAACATTTCTGACATTCATCTGTCCAGTGCATCTAGGTTTTGCAAATCCAGCATTTGTTGCTGATACCCTTGATTTCATCTTTATTTCCTGTTGCTACATGGTGGATGCTATGGTGGGTGTTACTTGTTTGAATCGGGGCTGTCGCTCTCATTCTGGACTTCATTTCTGCGGTCATCTATTGTAAGTCATTAGGCTCAACAGCATTGCAGGCTTTGTTTTCTCCAGATCTCTTGACCAGACTTTCCTGTTGTCAACGCACATCTTCTGTTCGATAATTGAGAGCATGTGGCTGTTGTCCATATCACGTGGTAAGCCAACTTCTTCTAGCATATTGTAGCATTACTTTACTAGGTGCACTAACTCACAGAATCGCACGTTGTCGCCATCACGGATTGGTCGGAACTTCACAATATCTTGCGTTATCGTATCGGATACAAATCTGGGATTGGTGTAAACGGAACCCAAGTATCCCCATGCAGCATCTTAATCAGAACCAACTCCCTTTATATGCTCAAGCAGTCTCCCTTGTAGACAAGTGCGCAGGTATGTCAGGCAGTCACGCTTACTGTACCGGGTTTCAATCTGCTCTGAAGATTGCGTATTCTCTTACATCGCCAGAGAATTTAGGCATTTCAGGCTTTTCCAGTTTGAAGCCACACTTTTCTCTTTTCACCAATCCATCGCTCCCACTCACGTCTCGGCTGTTATCTACGACATTAACTGCTTGAACGTTGTTCGAGGAACTATTTTCCTCAGCAACTAAATTGTTACTTGTAATCTCGTTATTTCTCTGAATACTACTGTTACTTAACTCACTACTACTTAAGAGTTTAAGTCTGTTCTCATTGTCACTGGGTTGGCTTTCTTCAACTTGAACTGCTTTTGAAAGTCTTTGGTACTTTCTAAATACAGTTTTACATGGATCTCTAAACTCATAAACGCGTCTTGGCTTACCGCAAGCGAAGCTTCTTGCTCCTCAAATTCATTGTCGTCTTCAATCAGCTGCGTAAACTCGTCATGCTTGACTACAAGCACTTCGTATGCTTCTTACACTTTAGAAAGAAAGTCTCTTACTTCCTGTCCGGTTTGCTTACTTTCTGTGAGGTAGCGTAATGACTTTCCTGCTCTTGTAAGCGCTACTTTTGCATTTTGTCTTTTTATCTTCGCTTCTTTCAGCAGGTCTTCTTCAGGAACTCCGGGTTAGCAGTTTTCTTTATCTCGCAGAAATCGAATGATAGAGATGTGTCAAACTTCTCAATATAGATCTTTGTTACTCAATAACCTTCCGAAATTAAAAATATAATATTGTTTTCGATGTCCTGATTTTTTACTATTAACGATGTCCTGGAATTATCTCTCATTTCCCCAAAAATTCCGTACTCTCCTTTAATTCCCAAGAAAATCTCCAGATTCCTGAAAAATTTTGCAATTTTCCCGAAACACTGCTTGTTACAGTTGTCACCCCCTGTTATTTTTGGCCATCGATTTGGAGATTTGCCCACAATGCGATAAAACAAGGACGATAGAAAAAGGGCTTCCAAGTCTGAGTAGTTTTGTGCTACATGAAATTCAAGAATTAACAGTTGCGGCATGCAATGCATCAAGGGTGAAACTGGGCCTTCAATCTATTCTTTTACTGTGTTGTTGTTTCTCCAAGAGGAGTTTTTCCCAGTCCTAAATCCCCAGCTAATGTATAAGATACGTTCATCTTAGGGTCTGTTTGTTTTTGTGTCCTAAAATAAGGCAGGGGTGTAGCTACATGCATGCATGTATACACGTGCATACCTGAGAAAAATAAAATGAAATGAAAATTAAAATAACAGAAAATTAAAAAAATGAATTAGCAAATAAATAAAAGATATTTTCTCAGCAGAAAAACATAATTTGCTCAGTTCTACAGTAAAACCTCGATTATCCGGACTTCCTTAGCTGGTCCCAGTTTTTCATGAATATTGTTATTTTAGCATAAAATTAAGGTTACTGTTGGCAAGCAAACTTTAGCTTCGGTGAGCCCACGCTCTTCTCTGCGGTCCTCGACAGCACATGCTTTCCCATATTTGGTAAGCGCTATTCAAGCGTAGCACACCATGCGGTTAATCATTTTCTCCCTTCTCTGAGTCCTGCAAGTTGTTACTTTGTTCCAAGTGCAATCAACCTTCTAAAGCATTGTTATTTTTCGCGCCATTGACTGATACTGTACCTCATCGAACTCTCTGGGCTCAGCAATGAAGTTCTACGTCTCCTGTTAGCGCAGAATAGCTTGCAGATCACAGATTCGCGTGAGCAGTTGATAGAGCGGCTCGGTTCAATCTCTCCTTCGAATCCTTCCTCGGTCACACGCTCGAGAAACGCTGACGCCTCTGCATCGGCTGCTAAACGTCTTCGCCCAAACCGCCGAGAACCCGGTGGAAGCGATCTTCATGATGAGCCCCGCGATCCTACGCCAGAGGATGGATTACTCGACGACACAACAGCCAAACAAAACGGCAACAACCATGAAGACGTTGTCCAAGATGGCGACCGCAACGATTCCCTTACCGCGAACCCCGCACCCGATCCAGCACATCTGGCTACGCTGATCAGCAACATCATCTATCAAAAGCTGGCGAACTTCATGCCACTCCTGCAAAGTGCCTCGTCGCTCCCAACAGCGCCTCTAGCATCTGCTTCAATATCTCAGCCCTCAACAATTTGACAACTTGCGGACCCAACCTTTGTGGCGAGTTTACTTTCACTGCCATCTACGTCTGCAAGCGCCGACCTCCCTCTACCTGCGATAACACCATCATCTTGTCTCGCTGATCACGTTTCAGCAAAGACCAAGCAAGCTATTTTTACGCGGTGAGTATGTTGAGTTTTATTTGCTGCTGCCAGAAAACTCGTCCCTTCTAACCCTTAACGAGCTTACCGGGTTCCATATCCGTTGGCGGGAAACAGGTAGATCTCCCTAATACCCACAAGAAAAAAAAACGCATGTTGATTCTATTGATAAATGGCTGTCCACCTTCGCCATATACTGTACGATTTTGCTCACCTCCTTTCCTTGGAGGGCAGTCGAGATGTTCACCTACCAGGAGATCATCCGATCAGCCCAACGGAAATTCGCAGGGTTTGCATGGCTCTCTTATGACATCGATTTCCGTCAGAAAGCGGCCGGCAATCTTTCTCTCAATTGGGGAGAACGTGATACCCAACTATACCTTATGAAGTTTGCTGGGCAAGCCAAATCTTGCTGTTCCATTTGCGGAAGTGGAGATCATTATTCTTATGGGTGCTCCTTTCCCGCCCTTAGACCCAACAATACCCAACGGGGACTCTGCAACAATTACAACCGAGGGACCAAATGCAGCCAAGACCCCCGCCCTTTTAGCCACCGCTGCAAAACCTGCTATGGAGACCACCCAGCATACCACCACGCTGACCCCCTTCAAAAACTAGAAGCCAGACTGATAAGAAATCATCAAACCGCTGAAGCCCTGCTGTCCTTGAAACCTCAGACCCCTGTGAACATTTCTCTCTTAACCGACCTCCTTAAGATCCACCCCAATCAGAACTTTGTAGCTAACCTCACTGCTAGCCCAGGGTTTTCTGGTGGGTTACCGTCTCCCCAAAACAGCCAGAAACCTTCCTTAGGTCCCTCATTTCCTGACCAAAGTTTGACTCTGCAAGCGGCCAGTTTTCATCTACCATTCCATTGCAGCAACCACCCATGTACCTATTTATCTGGGGAACGCCAATTTATTCACTTCTGTTTACACCATGGGCTTGTTTCCCCTGATACCCCTTTACTACCCAGCCGTGAGGCTACCTTGACCCACTTTGCTACCCACCTTTCCAATCCAGTTTCTTATGGCACTATAAAAGTTTACCTGGCAGCAGTAAAAAACCGCATACTGAGTTTGGTTTTCCGCTGGACTTCACCTCCATGCCCCTCCTTTATAAAACGTTGCGAGGCTTAAAATGCTTGCAGAGCGCTTCTAAGCAGGCACGCTACCCCATCACCATTACAGTTCTCCATTAAATCTACGCTGTTACCTTTTCACTCTCAGGATGTTGACTCTTCCATGTTATGGGCTGTTTTTACCCTAGCTTTTTTGGTTTTCTACGAAGCAGCAAATTCACTTGCAATGGCGAGGTTGATCCCCATATCCACTTATCCAGAGCAGATATCAATTTTGAACCTAATATTTTCAGTCCGAATTTTCCCGAAATTACTATTAAGTCCAAAACTGACCCTTTCTGTGAGGCAGCCAAACTCACTATAGCTAGGTCAAACTCTACCGTCTGCACTGTCACCGCCCTCCAAGACGATATCTTCAAACACATGGACAGAGTACCTCCCATCCTCTCTTCAAATTCACCGATGGGCGCAATCTTACCTGCACATCGCTTACCAACGTGCGTACCCTACTCCATGTCTGTGGCCTGGACAGTGCAAACTTTGCCTCACAGCTTTCATATTGGCGCAGCCACAACAGCGGGAGCAGTTGGTCTTCCTGATTGGCTAATCAAAGTCCTCGGAAGGCGGAAATCTAATGCTTACCAAACTTATATCAAGACCCCCAAAGAGGCTATCCTCCAAGTACCCAAGAACTTGGCTTCCTGCCTTAACTGATAACTATTTTAGATACCGGTACTTTGAAACACTGATGTATCCTTGTTACTAAAATTTTATTGTCCCGTTCTAATTCTTAGTTTCAATTAATCTCAGGTTCATAACCCAAGAACTTGGCATCTTGCCTTATCTGATGATTACTTTAGATAGGTTGAGAACACTGTGGTTTATTGTTACATTCATAGTTTGTCAATTAATCCCAGGTTCATTCCCATTATTACATGGGCCCCCAGGCCACCCCTCCACAGGCAGTCGGCCTCGCTTTCACTCACCCCTTTGGGGCCAGGGTCTTCCTATACCTAATCCCCTGCACCTCCTGTCGAGTTCTGGCCTGGGGTACCCTGTTTTTTATGTAGTTTTTTGGGCCCCACACAGGGGACTTTCTCATTATACTCGACGTTTGTGGGCGGGGAATTGCTGCCTGCGGCACCCCTTCAGCCCTGTGCTGGAGCCCCTTCAGGGAGGGGACATTTGTTCTCTGGCTGGGTTAACTTGGCCCCATGTAATTATTCCAGCAACAATGTCCTCCTTGCAGTACAGGCATGGGGCACCCCCTCGGCATGGCGCCATGTGCCGAGGCCCCCCATCTGGTGGTTTTTCCGGTCGGTGGGTTTTTATCCGAGCCTTACCAGTACATTCCCTGCCCACTATTGCCCACTACATTGTCTTGTGTCTTTATTGCGCACCATAACTTACATTAATTTTTAATTTATTTAGCTATATGTAAGATCTGTAGCAAAACTTCCCCCTTCAAATTGAGTAATGAAACTACGGTTCAAACTGAATTTGTTTTGCTTCAAAACACAAATCTGTACGCGTTTCAAGCTCATGCGCACTGTACTACTGCTGCAGCAATGCATTTCACTGAGCTCTGATTTGCTCAGGTGTTCTTTGTTCCTAAGTGAAATTTCATGCTCCACTTGTTCAGTCATTCAGTCTTAGTTTTGGCTTATTAATAATTATATTTCGATTATCTGGACTCTCGATTATCCAAACTGTTCAGCACAGTCCCCACGAGTCCAGATAATTGAGGTTCGACTGTATTTGTTTAACTCAGCTTGTTTCTTTGAAATGTTGTTGATAAAACAACAGATGGTGTTTCTCTATACCAAGTATCAGTTTCCAGAGAGAAGCTAAGCAACATGGATGGTAAAGAGTGTACGTGTTGTGGTCACTTCGATTTGTAGCCTTTGGATCAGCCTGTCTTCATTCTGCTAGGCTTTCCATGGCCAAAACTATATTTATTTACAGATTGTTACTTTGCCATCGGCACTGACAAAATGACACGGTAGGAAGAACAAACTGAAGCAAAGCTTTACAATAAACTGTGCTTGAACCTACAACACCCTTCCAAGAAATATTGCACAAGTAGAGACACTCACCAAATTTGAAATCAAACTGAAGTGCCATGTTAAACAGCAATGCCTGCGGCACATGTTGCTCTTAAAACTTAAGTGATTGAATGTCTAGTTTTAAATGTTTTAATGTCTTTGTTTTGTGTTGTGTCAGGGCTTCATTTAAAGTAGCCCTGCTAAATTGGATGCCCCTGGATAAATAATTAAGTAGCATGAAGAGGCTCAAGACGCCGCTATGAAGCGTTATGTCAGATGTGAAGTTGTCCTCGCTATCTGTGATACATTTTCATAAACATAAGGAAATCATTGTTTTTAATGAGGTAATTTCTGAGTTTACTGGAAAGAAAGACAGAAGATTAGTTCTGTGCCTGTAACGGAAAACCAGTTATAACTTCTTTGAAAGTTATGGCAGTTATATTTTACATAGCCACAGGACTTTGGTTCATTGTTCTTGGAAATGGAGACATGTGCACAGGCCACTGTCTGTTTGTGTGTGTGTAGATTTCTAAGAAAAGCATTGGGCAGCTCTATGGGTGGTTCGCGGATCTGGTGGAATCCCCTAAAAATAAGGCATTAACATCTAAATATTTGCAGTTACCACAAACCTCTGGTGAAAAAAATAGATAAGGTAAATAAAGCAGTAAAAGCAATAGAGCACATCTCCATCTGATGCATCAGCACTAAGATAAGCTTTGGTGTGGTTCTTGCTAGGGTTAGCTTCTTGTTCTTCAGTTTTTTAGGAAGCACAAAATTGCATAGAAATGTAAAGCAAACCTGATCAGCCCGAACTCAATTGCATATGTCAACTTAACTGAATTCAAAATAGATTTGTAAATACAAATTTGTATGCACATCAATAAATATAGATTGTTTTAGTATATTCTTAAGTTTTGATGCCAGACTTGACTTAAATTTACAGCTATTAAAACTTGAGACAAGAAGTATAAGTGATAGAAACTGACGTAATTCGGTGCATCTTGTGCCATTATCAGGGTTACATGATTAATGATAAAAAGGCTAAGTTGAAGCGAATTTGCGTAAAAAAAGTGCCAAGCTAATTACATGAATACTTTAGTACAAAGAGAATCAGACTGTACATTCATTGCTGGTTTAAGGTCTTGAATACAAAGCATTTCATTAACAAGGCAGTCATTTGTTCGTGCATTTCTTGATTACATTGAAGCGTGCTAAGAAATTGTTTGGAACAGCAGTGTTATGTTCTTTGGAATAATGCTTGTAAATCGATGACGCCTTTTGATGGTGTCCCTCAACATGCGTGTGAAGGTGGCCCTTTGTGTACCCAACATAACCTGCATCACACAGGTCATACTTAAATAAATAAACAACGCATTGCTGGGTTACGATATTAGGCTTGGGCTCACGTAGGCTTAGATCTTGTTTAAGCTTGCGGCTAGTAAACATGGGTTGGATGGTCTTTCGCACCTTGCTGCTAAGATCTCTAAGTTGTCGTTTGACAGACACTGCAGCATCCTGATCTTTGTAGGGGATAAATATCCGGATGATGTCATCGGTATGCTGTTCAGGCTGTCCACTGCGACTCTCGTGGTGATAAACCTATTGATGATGGAATCAACGCGCCATTTTTTCAGTAAAAGTTTTGAATGAAACTTGTTTATTTTAACCCATTGGCACCTGTGCCAGCCATAAAAAACTCCCATGCTTCAAAATATTGCAACTTTCTCAATCGTACGAATATTACCTTAACTATTAGTTGTGAGCACGAAATGGAATGTCCTTTAAATTTGGATATCCAATAAATGCAAGAAACGTAGCGATTTTTACCAAATTGGCCTTTTGAGTTTGGACAAGAATGAAACTGACTGTTTTTAACGTCAAAGAGAAACGACAAAAATGCCCCTTTTTCCCTTTGTTTTTTAAGGAAATCGTCGAAAAACCAAACTTCAACCATCATAACAAAATTCAGTCCTTGTTCTAGCTTAGAAATGACTCTTTTTTTGTTCATATTCTTCTCCCCAGCATAGATACAGCCTTCTGTTCCGGTGCATTCGGGCCTTCCCAACATTTTCAACATCTTGAGTGCATTGCATGCTGGGAAATAATGACAATTTTTGACAGCGCCCATTCCTTCCCCCAATTGTTTCACATATAAACTAAGTCTACAGCCACTCCAACCTACCGCCAAAATTTCCTGCTTGTGGTCATCTTCGGTGCTCACAAATTCCAAAATATGCGGCGGTAGGTTGAGAAATTCATCAAAAGTCGAGTCCCAAAGGTACTAAGTGTCCGACTGGCCAAATTCCCAGTTCGTCGAGTAACAAGCCAAATATGACAACAAAATACATCATCTTGCTCGATTCTTTGAGAAAGTGGACTCTTAGCTACCGTCACACTTAATGATGCTCATCAGGCAGCCGATAAAGATGAAAAATGGCTGTAAACTTAGCAAAAATTGCAAGCAAACCAAACTTGGGCCATTGTTGTTGCTTCACGGATGAAAAATAGCCACGTCAAAATGACATTTTCAGAAACCTTGAGACTCCAGTGCCTTAGGACAGCACCACTTTTCCCTGGTAGTTTCAAATAAAGAGTCACGAAATGCTATTCATCATTTATAGGTGGAAAATCACTCCAAAAACATAAAAACGGCTGGTAGTAGATGGGTTAATATCCAAAAGCATGGCATCAATGGTTATTTAAGAAAATGATGGCAAATGTCGTATGTCACACTGGCAGTAAAAGGTGTAATTTGCATATGTCAAATTTCGGTTGTGTTTGTTCGTCAGCTTTGTGTGACAAATTCCTCGAAATACTGCAGTGTTTGGCTGCCTTCGTTTTGGCAAAATCTTCCTTTTGCCTGATATAATCCACCCATATGGACAAGACAGATACCCGTTCAGCTTTGAAAAGGAGCACATTTTTTTTAACTCCCACGATATATCCCTGCCTCAATAATTCATTCAAATGCATGATGTAAATATCCACCCCGAGGTTAAATTATGTTAAGCTCATGAACTAATTAATGATGCTCAAAAGAGCTGGGCGTTTAAACGCATTAAAAAGTTGTTTAAACACTTTCACTAGTTAAAAACACCTTTTTCTCTAGTCACCTTGGCTTAATCCCCTTATCGCAAATAAGGTTGCATATCCACGACTTCTTCACAGTTGTACTTTGATTTCCACCTGCTGGGGACAGTGGCTTGGCTGGCCAATGCGCCCATATAATTATTATCACTTTGTCTGCCTGGTTGAGTAGTGGAGGCAAGATTTCAAACCCCCTTTATAAATCCTAGATCCAGCCCAGTTATATACTACATAGCCTCAGGATTTCAGTTCATGGAGATGTACACATGTACACACCAATTTTTTTTTGTAGATTTATAACATGCGCTATCCTCAACTTAACTAGGGTTCAATTAGGGCTATATAGGTGCTTATACAAGGAAAACAATGCCGGGCAAAAACAATGTGGTACACAGCGGTAAAAAATGATTCATTTGTGAACAAAACTCTGAGATACCACTAACTTCTTAGTTCAATTAACGATAAGCATCCGAAGCATTTCAATAAACTCAAAAAAGCAAGAATTTCGTGACTTTGGTAATATTTCAGATCAAGTAAGAATGCTTACGCTTACAACATAACCTCAGCATGCTGCTGGTAAAAGACAATTTAATGAAGGCACATGAAAAAGATTGGAAACTTTTTGGAGAGGTAAAGGGAGATTTGAAAAACTGTACGTACCCATAGAAAAATTCAGGCTACGCCCCTGTAAGGATACTAGCAAAGACAACTAAAAACTCCCCATAAGTGTCTGAAATAGGAAATAGCTTTTTAATGTCATGTGCCAGCAAAAGTTTCCATGTATAGCTCCTGGAGGCTCCCAAAAGAGAAAATTCTGGCTTTTCTGTCTATTTTTATTCCAGAATTCAGTCAAGCAAACACAACTGTAGACAACACTTTGTGCACAGAAAAAAAAGCACTTTTCACCTACTTTGTTTACTTTCCTCATTGTTTATCAGGCATAGTAATGTTACTGATGTGATACTTTTCTTGATGTAATGATGCAGGTTGTCCAGTTGGAACAACATGGAGTACAAGGCTTGCTTGCTGTATCGATGGCGTCCACAGGTTAGTTTCACATTGTTATTTCATTGTCAAGTTATGTTTCATTACCAAGACTTGTCTGTAATTTGTCTTCCTTAAAGCAAGAGTTCCAAAGAGTCTCAATTCAGACTAAAAATTCCTTTATTTTTGTTGCAAAATTTGTTATAGATTACATTTGGATTAAAATTCACCAACTTCATCATTAATGAGCACAGCTGCCATTGCACATCTCACTTCGCCCTCACCTATCGCTGAAATGATGTTTTAAGGAATCCTGTACGAAAATTTATAGCCTGACATGGCGAGAATCCAGCCTGATTCTGGCCATAAAGACACTTTTGCGGCATGAATTGAATGAGACAAAGCGAGACACCAAATATGTCCCGCTAGAGTAGTTGACTGAGACATTTGTCTTGCTGTGTTCCAAGCAATCATATGGCAAGAATGTAGCGTGATAGAGCAAAACTGGTTTTTAATCGTTTTCGGCAGTAAACATGACATTTGTCAGGCTGTATTAGCGAAGCACCATACCTATAGAAACCCATTTGATATTACTGGTGGTCAGCTTGTTGTCTACCTTAAGGAAAGTCTCCTTGTAGTCTTCCAATGCGACATTGTACTTAGCAAGTTTAGGTTGCAAGTCGTCACTAGGTACAACTTTATAAAACATTTTCAGCTTATTCTCAACTCTAAACACACCAAAACCAGCACCTTGTACCTCTTCCATTGATTTTTGGACCACACTGACATTTGGCCGACAATGGGATGAAAAACTTGTGTAAACACGGCGAGCAGTTGTGTATGGCCCTTTCATCACGAGTACTCTGAGAGTAACTTCCTCACTAGCAACTCCCACTTTTACTATCGTGGAAGGATTAATGTTGCAGACCTATCATGAATTTGAAAACAAAATTTAAGTTTAACTGGGAACTATCGGAACCTCATGACAGTAGAGCTCGGATGTAAAAGCTGTTTTAAATCATCCATGTTGCCATGGTAATGTTGAGTTGTACTAAGAAATCATCAGTCTGATGTTCGTTTAATGCATGGAACTCAAGTTACGTTACTTTCTATCATAAATTTCTTTCTTACACTGTACATGTATTTTGCTCTGCATGTTATGCATTGTGCATTCCTAAGGCAAGTAAAACAATCTATTTAAATTTTCATTCAGTTATTACAACTACAATTATAGTAATAATAATAATAATATTAAAACATATCTTTTTACAGGATTACCCATCAGTACATTAGTGCTGTTATCAAAGGGGACCTGCCAAAAAGAAAATATATAAACAAATGTAGTAATAAACTAAGAGGTACAATTACATTTAAATATATTAAATTAATTCACTAATTTATAAACTCAATCATACGATGGTAAAACTCTACAGGTAAAAATCATCCAATGCTTTCCGAATGAATATATTTTTCATACATTATATACACAATTACTTACCATGCGAGACATTCCCTTGTAAATTTCAAGGCTCTGAACCAAAGCAGTTGCCATGTTTAAAGTGTTCAGGCCAATAATATGGTTTGTTGGGCCTGTCTGGTTGCACTCTATTTAACGAACTATCTTAATGGTATTTCGTATTTATTTAACTTTTAAATCTTTTATTTTACTTAGTTTTCTATCTACAGTGTAATTATTATTATCAGTACCAGTGTCATGCTTATATGTATATTGTAGTTTTAGTACATTGTTGTGCTCAGGGCTCCCATTGATAGCAGACTGCTTTTTGCATCTGAAGGGGCTACCCTGAGTGGTACAAATCAATAAAGGTTGATCTATCTATCTATCCATCTGAAGTTCCAAGGCCTTTTTAAGACGGTCATACAGAACATGCATGCTGAGTGTCAGCCGCAATACATGCTTCTTTCGCTTGGAATTGTTTTTTTTTTTTTCACTTTATTGCGATTGTATACTGCCAATCTTATTTACAACACTAACATTACTTACAATTACTACTGTAGCAACGTTACTTAGAAATCTAACACTATTTACAATGCTAACATTACTCAGAAATCTAACACTATTTACAATGCTAACATTACTAATAAAATTTTAAACCCTAACTTCACTTAAAGTACTAACATCACTTTTTTTTACAGACAAGAAATGGTTCTACTTAACAATAATACAGGTGATAATACTACTAACCCTAACACTTAAACACAAACGAAAACAAAAAAAACTGCTACTTAACAATAGCACCTTAAGATAACCATTACAAAAAATCCTTCCACTTCCTGTAAAAACAATTAAGTCTATTTTCACGAGTGGCGATATACTGTACCTTTCTAGTTCTATTTTTTCTCGTACCGAAATGGCAAAGTCTGAAAATTGATATTTTTTTATATTTGTTGCGCAGTTGAACAGAAAATGCTCACCGAAAAGAATAAGGTGGTTAAGAGTTTGAAGCGAATAGGAGCCTTTTAAAACACCGTATATGATTTCACTTTCTGTAAAATGTGTCACGTTATGTTCCTTACATATTGCACGGTACCACTCAGTAAATTCATTCCAGAAAGATGCAGCTAAAGGGCAGTGTACGAATAAGTGAGAAATAGTTTGCTCGATGTCTGGACAAAAGGGACAAGTGGGTGAATTTATCTTTTTCATTTTGTAGAGACGACTATTGGTAGTAAGTATGTTGTCTGTTACTTTAAATTGAAACACAGATAGTTTGACCTCCTTTGTAACAGCGAAGGGAAGTAAGTATACTTTGCGGCGTTGTGCTAGATCAAAGCCACACTTACGTAGTTTTTTGTTAAGTTTGCCGTAGGTGCGGGAAGATTCTCGCACTTAATCATCAAATTATATATTATTTTACACGTTAGACTTGCTATGGATGGTGTAGGTGAGGAGGACTCCGATTCTCCGCTTTTTGTTTTTAAAAGTACTTTGCAAGAACAAGGTATTGCAGATAATAGTCCGTAATATTGTAGAAAATTACAGTTTACATGAAATTTCTGTTGGAAAGCATGAAAAGAAAGAAAGCGGTTTTTTTGTTCATCAAAGAGATGGGATACATTTCGAATGCCTTTCTGATACAAATTTTGGAAGAAAACTGATATTTTATTTATTTTTATATAGCGATTATTCCAAATTATTTGATTTGCTACTTCCTCTTTAGTCTTAGGCATGGTGTGGACCAACTCTTGCCAGTAGATTATTATATTTTTATAAAATTTCGGTAGCGATTTATCTAGATTTATAAAGTTGGCATCGTGATTACATTGGAAGATTAGGGTGCCACCTACATTTGAGAGCAGGGAATATCTTTCCATGGGGCGTCATCAGTAGAACAAAACCACTTTACCCAACATATTTTTAGGGCTTTATCAAACGCTGTAAAGTCGGTCATATTTAAGCCTCCCTCTTCTTTACACTTTTTGATCGTAGATTTTTTTATTTTGGGCTGTTTATACTTCCAAATGAAACTGAAAATTATTTTCAATTGTTGACTTGTTCTGTAAAGGACACTGGGGTATCGAGTACGCTGCAGACAAAAGTGAGTTTCGATAGGGCAAGTGTTTTGACTATATTTATTCTTCCGTAGATAGAGATGTCTCTTGATGACCAAATATTAAGTATTTTCTTTAACGAGCCAAGTTTTTCGTAAAATTTTTTTTTCGTTGCGAGCTCATCATTGTAAGAAAAGTATATTCCAAGAGCGTATACTGGTTCTTCGCTAAGTTTAAGATTTAAGATTTTATCTTTGCGTTGACGCGATGATCCCAACCATAAAAGCTCTGATTTGGACTGGTTTATCCGAAGGCCAGAAAGACTTTCAAATTTGTCAAGTAGTTTGAACAGGTTATGTATTGAAAGATCGTCTTTTACAGATATGGTTGTGTCATCGGCATACTGGGCAAGTTTCACTGTTTTTCTTGGTACAATGTCAATACCTTTTATGTCGGCAGATTTTCTTATAGCATTGCCGAGAATTTCTATACCTATAACAAAAAGTAAACCTGACAGCGGGCAACCTTGCCTAACTCCTCTGGATAGCGTAAAGTGTTCACTTGCAAAACCATTGTTGAGTACACAGCTTGAGATGCCATTGTAAAACACTTTTATCCATTGGCGAAGCTGAGGGCCAAATTTATATACCTCTAAACATTTTTGCAAATAACTCCATTCAATAGAATCAAAGGCTTTTTCAAAGTCTAGGAACACTGCTGCACCAGGTATATTTTTCTGTTTTGTAAACACCATTATATCAGAAATAATTCTAATGCATTCACCGATATATCTACCTTTTATATAACCTGCTTGTCAAGGGTGAATAATCTTTGGTAGTACTTTTTCCAGACGCATTGCGATAGCTTTTGTGGCTATTTTATAGTCAGTATTTAGCAAGGTTATCGGTCTCCAGTTTTTCAAAAATTCTAAGTGTTTGTCCTTTTTAGGAATGAGTGTTATAATTCCGAGTCTTTGGGAAATGGACAAACTTCCTGCCTGGAAAGCGTAGTTAAAACTGTCAACCATTAGTTTTCCAAGTAGGTGCCAAAAACGACGATAAAACTCGGCCGTGAATCCATCAGATCCGGGTGTTTTGTCATTTTTAAAACTACTAATTGCTTTTGCACATTCTTCCAATGTTAAAAGTCCTTCGCATTGATCACATTCAGACTCGTTAAGTGATACAAGGCTTTCAGATTCAAAGAAAGATGCAAATGTTTTATTTTCTGGGTCAGTGTGTTTGGATTCATAAATCTGTTTGTAGAATTTAGCTTCTTCTTCTAAAATTAATTTTGGGTCGGATAAGATTGTGTCGTTTTCTGTTAGCGAAGTTATGTGTTTTTTTCTATGATTTCTTTTCTCTAGGTTGTAGAAGTATTCGTTGTTTTTTTCGCCGAATTTGTACCAACGAGCCTTGCTACGGAGCATTGCTCCCTGAGTTCTACTTGCCGTAATTTTTTTAAGTTTGTTCTTGACGCAATCCATTTCCGTTTTGATGGTATCATTAAAACTGGACCGTAATTGTTCTTGTAGGTGGCTAAATTTTTGTAAAAGTTCTTTTTCTTCATCACGTTTTTGCTTGGCCTTTCGTTTGGCAAATGAGATTTTAGAGGCTCTTATCTCCATTTTAATCATTTCCCACAATAACCCTTTATCTGCAAGATCCCCATACTTCGTTACAAATGTGGGAATACTTTTAGTGATAAGTTTTATATATTCTTTATCTGTAAGTAAGGAGTTGTTAAATTTCCAAAATCCGGGTCCTATCTTTGTTTCTTTTTTGTCAAGGTTTATACGCAGCAGTAGTGCAGAGTGATCCAAAAAAATGTTAGGAACTATCTGACAATCAGTAATCAGACGTTGTATGTTTCTTGACGGAAAAAAGTAGTCGAGCCTGCACTAAATTTTTAAGCATGCATTACTCCAGGTGTAGCCTGGAGTGTTAGAGTGTTTTTGTCTCCATATGTCCACTAAGTCAAAAGTATTTGTCAGTTCGTTTATTTCTTTAATGACCAATTTTTTGCTCTCAAAAGGGCACCCTCCGCGTTTATCTTTGTCACTCAGAGCACAATTAAAATCACCACCAAGCAACACCTTTTCATTAGCAACTTGATTTAATACTGATGTAGATAAGTCCCTAAGGAACTTCACCTGTTGTGTTTGGTCGTTTGGCGCATAAATATTCACGAAAATAAGTTTTGATCCATCAACAACCGCTTCTGTTAAAATATATCTACCGTTTTTGTCAGAAATTAATTTCTCAATCGTTACATCTAATCGTGGCTTGAACATTATCATTAGGCCTCGGCTGTGCGTTGAGCTGTGACTAGCCAGAATTTTTCCACCCCACTCTGATTCCCATACACTTATGCTTTGTGTTGAGGAGTATGTCTCTTGTAGAAGAATAACATCAGATTTTTGCTGATGGAGCCATCTGAAAATCTGTCTTCGCTTTGAGGTTTTGTTTAAATTAACCTCTCACGTTAAGTGATATAATTTTTAGGTTCATCTACGCTGTGCATACAAAGTAAAACTCCACATCGTATAATTTGCAATTTTGGTAATACAAAAGATGGTGAAATAAAATAAACATTTCCTGATTTAGAACGAGTATAATAAATAACACTGAAAAAAGTGCATACTACTACGATACATAAAACAAAACACAAATGCTTGTAATCCATAAAGATAAGCACATACATGAACAAGCTATTAAGGATACTGATAAGGCACTACACGTTAAATACAAATACTTACGAGCCTAGATTTTCAGTCGGCTAAATTTCCTACTTGACGAGACAAACTCAAGAGACTGAAAGTTTTGGCGCTGACTCACTTATCTTGCTTCATTTGCTTGGCTAACCGCTTTCCACGAGTCGACCGTGAAACAGGAAACGTTCCGTCTCGGGACCGTGGTAGATCTTTCCATCGATAATCAGTTTTTCTACATTGAAGAAAGCTAGCTTCTGTTCTTGTCTTGCTTTCTTTAAGACTGGCTGCAGAACCTTTCTCACCTCGTCTACTTCTTTTGGGAAGTCGTCGGCTACTCCAAGTTTGGATCCTTTTCTAAGATTCTTGATGTGTGCTTTAATAAACTCCTTGTCTTGAAAAAAGGAAACTTTTGCGATGATGGGTCTTGGAGATGATTTCGTCCGCGTATTTGGTTTTGTTGGGATACGATGGACTCTTTCGAATTCAATTTTGTCGACGTCGCATCGCAGAATTTTCATCTCTTTTGTTAAAAAGTGTCTAAGCATTTCTTCGGTGTCGCTTGGTGACTCTTTATCATTGTCTTTTATACCGAAGAACTTGATGTTGCTTCTTCGTGTGTAGCACTCTTGTTTCATTTGGCGTCTTTCTAGTTCGGTTATTGAATTCAGTTTCTTCTTTGCATCGTTTAACTCTTCCGACATTAATTTGACCGTCAGTTGTAGTTCTTCTACGTCTTTTTGTGTAAACTGTACGCTCTCTTCTAGTTCGACGATTTTCTTTTTCTGTTACTCGAATTCGGGTAGCAGTAAGAGTACTTTGTCTAACTTTTCTTCTATTTGCTGTAGCTTGTTGCTGCACAGTGAGCAGCCATGATGATTGCTGTCTTCGGTAGTGACCTCTTCTTCAGTTTGCGAACTTGAATTACGTTGCCTTGACCTCTTTCGTCGTCTTCTTTCTGAGGGTGATACTTGTGATTCCTCTGCGCTCATTTTTGCGGTTTAAACGTTATTATTTTGTCATTGCCAAAAAACCGTTTTTAAGCAGTTACTGGCGGAGCGACAAAAACTGCGTCCGCCATGCTTGACATCTCGTCCCAGTCCCCGGCATTGGCTTCAAGATCTATGCTGGCTCCTTGAAAGTTTGGCAAACTTTCTTGTGGCTTCACAAACTTAAAGAATGCCTCCCGGGCAGAGGCAGTAAGGGTGTACTTTACTGGAGCATTGTTGTTGTGTTCAACATAGATTTGCTCCAGCACTCCGTCCAAAGACTGGATTGGAAAATCTTCCAATGCTCCACTATGGTGTGTCATGTCTTCTATGTCTTTGCCAAGTCCCTGTGCGTTTGCCTTTGTTCCCCTTTATCACGTACCAGTAGTCTCCTGTCAAAACATTTGCACAGGCATTCCAGCATCAGGTTGGCTTGGGGAGACTTAGATAAACTTGTCATCTTTATCAAAAATGAATACGCCTCATCGATTCAAAGGACAGGTACTACATCTCCTGTCCATCATGATACTTTTTTTGATTGGATCTATACATCCTAAGTGGCACGCAGGTGTTTTTCCAGAACCTGAAGGCGTGATCACAACAGTAAAAAGGTTTCCCTTTTTTTCGTAAGTGGAAAATACTTGCAATGTACTCTTGCCAATGAGCGCACTCATCGATGTAAGTGCACTTAAAAGCAACATCTCTCGAGATGTTCCATGACTTGTGGTGACTTTTTCCAACCGCTACCAGTACAATGTCTTTGAAAGGAAGGATAACACCTGCCAGTTTCGCTTCCAACTCCACAAAAATTTCTAATTTTGCTCTCGCCGTCCATCATTGTTTACTCCAATGGCCCAACAAATGAGATAAAGAGCAGGAAATGTCAGCCACTGACCTTTTAGCACTGCTGGTTTAGAGTAGAAAAAATTGTGGACGAGCTGGGGCATACAAATTCTAAGCAGGCAGTCAGCGGGCGGGTCAGTGGGCTAACCACGGTTCAAACGCAAAAGTTAGGAAAAGTACAGTGTACTTGGAAAGTAAAGGTTGCCATTTTACCAACAAAAACACTGTACACACCATTTTTTTGACTAAAGTTTGCTCATGGGCCACGTATTTTCAGTGAAGAGGTTAGCACTGTGGAAGGATGGTAGAATAGCTGAGCTGTTATGAGAAGGGCAAATAATTCAGAAATGCCTAGAAGATCCCATCAAAAAAAATCCTCCAGATAAAGCAAAAATATTTGCATAACTTGTCATGGAATGCCAAATAAATGCGGCCCTAATGATACCTATCTGATGATGGCTGTGAAGGTCCAGTTGAGGAGGTGCCAAGTCAGCTTATAATGAGATGACCAGCATGATGATTAGAGAAGCAGCATTAAGAACTAAAGGCACTGGAGGTCCCTTGAATGTAGATCCTTCCTAGCAAGTCATTCTAATTTGTGTGTTGCAGGGGGAGCAGGGATGGCGCAGTGGTGAGAGCACTCGCCTTCCACCAATGTGGCCCGGGTTCGATTCCCGGACTCGACATCATATGTGGGTTGAGTTTGTTGTTGGTTCTCTTCTCTGCTCCGAGAGGTTTTTCTCCGGGTACTCCGGTTTTCCCCTCTCCACAAAAACCAACATTTCCAAATTCCAATTTCATCTGCTTGTAAAGCGCATTTGAACATATACACATGGAAAATGCGCTATATAAGTTCTAAATTATTATTAATTATTATTATTATTGCTTCACCCACCAATTGTGCCCAGAATACATTGATCCTGCAGCTATTGAGCCAATTTTAGGGAGTCTTATATGTATTTGATTTATTTTCAATCCATCATATCAATAGAAAGTGAAAGCTATTAGATGAGCATTTATAACAAAGGATTAATATAATTTTCTTGTGTTTTGTAACTTAATCTGGCAGTTGAAGGGCTTGGTGGAAAACTATGCTACTGTAAGTGGATTTTTGGGAGATTTTTTTTATTTTGCTCCAAAATTGCTGGTTTTTTGCATACAGGCTTGTTTTTATGTGGTAAACATTGCCCTGTATTCTTTTTCACTGCTTTGCACTTAGTCTTCGAGAAAACACAGGCCAAAAAACGTGTTCACCTAAAAATCCACTTACCGATTATGAAAGTTTTCCACCAAGCCCTTCAATTATTCTTATTGCAGCCTGCTGTTTTGTCACATTGCAATCTTGGATAATTCAAATGAGAAATGAAGACTGCCCCTTCCTCAATTCAATGATGTACTGATGAGTTATCCTGTATACAAATTTGCTTCTTATTATTATTATTATTATTATTATTAATTATTATTATGAGGATTTTTTATCACACCATTAGTTGTATTGGTGGTCACATATTCCTAGATCATCAGGCTATTTCCCATAGCCTTAGATATCTAAGGTCCTTCTTAAGATTCTTGCTGTGCCCAACAAGCAGGCTTTCTGGAGTAGGTTGAAGATTCCAGGTGTTCCTATCTTTTTGTTAGCAATCCACATCATCACGTTTAGTCACTGCCCCAAGTGCCCCAACTACAACTGGGATAACAGACACACTTCTGCAATTCCCCATCTTTTTATTATTATTATTATTATTATTATTATTATTATTATTATTATTATTATTATTATTATTATTACAAGTGGAACCGGTAAAAGTAAATTATAATTATTTTACACTATATAAGTTCTCATATTTAAATACTTAAAATTATATTATTGAAAAGGTTTTGGTTTTTGTTTGTCTTCTGTTTACCACTTTTATTAATTTTTATACAGAACATCAAGGTCTGAAGGTGTCCAAAATTTGTAAAGAATGTTGGTTAATATTTCCTTTTCAGTCACACATATCTTAGTCTTCGAGAAAACACAGGCCAAAAAACGTGTTCACCTAAAAATCCACTTACCGATTATGAAAGTTTTCCACCAAGCCCTTCAATTATTCTTATTGCAGCCTGCTGTTTTGTCACATTGCAATCTTGGATAATTCAAATGAGAAATGAAGACTGCCCCTTCCTCAATTCAATGATGTACTGATGAGTTATCCTGTATACAAATTTGCTTATTATTATTATTATTATTATTATTATTTTATTATTATTATTATTATTATTAATTATTATTATGAGGATTTTTTATCACACCATTAGTTGTATTGGTGGTCACATATTCCTAGATCATCAGGCTATTTCCCATAGCCTTAGATATCTAAGGTCCTTCTTAAGATTCTTGCTGTGCCCAACAAGCAGGCTTTCTGGAGTAGGTTGAAGATTCCAGGTGTTCCTATCTTTTTGTTAGCAATCCCCACATCAAGTTTAGTCACTGCCCCAAGTGCCCCAACTACAACTGGGATAACAGACACACTTCTGCAATTCCCCATCTTTTTATTATTATTATTATTATTATTATTATTATTATTATTATTATTATTATTATTATTATTATTATTATTATTATGACAAGTGGAACCGGTAAAAGTAAATTATAATTATTTTACACTATATAAGTTCTCATATTTAAATACTTAAAATTATATTATTGAAAAGGTTTTGGTTTTTGTTTGTCTTCTGTTTACCACTTTTATTAATTTTTATACAGAACATCAAGGTCTGAAGGTGTCCAAAATTTGTAAAGAATGTTGGTTAATATTTCCTTTTCAGTCACACATATCTTAAGTACAATCGTACTGTGCAGTTCAGTCCTCAAAATATCCATACCTCCCCCATGGGAGGTCAATGGAAATTGAAAAGGGGGGGGGGGGAGGGTGGGGTTGGCAAAACCAAAAAGTTTTGATTGAAATTTATGGAGTTAAATTGGAGATTCCAGAGGGATAGGGCCATTGCAAACCAAAAAACCTTCCATGGGGGAGGTATGCATATTTTCTGGAACCACACGTTCAGACACCAGGCTCCATGGTCATTGCTTTGCTTGGTTACCCTCACACTACTAGCATTAGCATTAAATAAATGTGTTCTTCTTAATGTTAAACTTCACTGTCCGCTTTGAGATACAACTTCATGTCACAGCAGAATTGATAAAAAGGCAAACTCTTCAGTTATGACACAAGAACCAATAGGTTGCTATAACCTGATTTTCTTTGGATAGTTTTACATTGACCTTAAAGGATCAGTAACAAACTTGGGCAAATTTTGTACGTTGAGAACTGTTAAGGGTTCTGCATCATATCAGTGCAAAATGTAAGGTGCAGACTGCTAAATAAATAAATAAAATTGAGAAAAGTTGTCATCTCATATGCTGCAGGCCTTATCAGTTGTCAACTTGACCAATTTTTTGATGCAAATTACAAATTAGGCTAAATTCAAATCTGGCTGTGACCACATATTCCAGTTATAAGCAAATGCACACTGTAGTTACAGGTATATATTTTCGCTTAGTTGTGTTTGTTAATAATGCTGGCGCATAACAGACTCAAATGTCACATAAAATTGTTTTCATGCATGTCACCACTGTTCAGAATCAGTGACATACTTGGATATAACTTATATGTTAAGGTATATGGATATAACTTACCAACACGTCATAATATTATTTGTTCTCCTTTGTACATAAGCGAGCATAATTATTTTCAAAGACAAATTTGCACACCAAAAAAATGCATGTAGAGTTCAGCAGTTTTAACTTGAACAATATAGAAACCATAGATAAATTCAAGAAATGCTAAGCTGGATATTGAAATAAACAAAACAATCAAAATAATTTAAATCTGATCGATGTCACTGGAGGTAATAGTGATCATCAGACAACAACACTTTTTAGAATTAAAAACACAATTGTATGAAAGTTGTTTTCTGTAGTAACAACTGCTCAGAGGCATTGGCACAATTTTGAAAATAGGAAATTGTCCTGTTTGTGCACTGTAGCAAACATATTCCAAAGGACAAATTTGCACATAGAAAATGCTTGAAGAGTACTGCAGTCTTATATTCAATAATCTAGCCTCCATAGAATAAATTAAATTCAAGAATGCTATGCTGAATTAAAACAAACAAAACAATAAAAAATAACTGATCAATGTTAGTGGACCTGCGCATTTGAAAATCAAACAACAACAATGGTAAAATTAATTAAATCAATTGTAAAAAAGTTGTTTTCTTGTTGATAAAATCTTATTTTTATCTCACTCTTAGCATAGCCAAAAAAAGCTAAAAACAACTTACGAATTATAATCTTATGCTAAACATGAATAGCTTAGGTTGGCTTCAAAATACCGGTATATTTTGATTAGCCAAATGCATTTTTTCAATGCTTCACCAAATAGAACAAACATATTTTATAATAAGAAAGATTAATATATTCATATTCAAGCTTTAATAATTCTTCCATGAACCTATTGACTCAACTAAATCATGGACAAACTTGATTGGTACTATCGCAAGTTTCTGTTTTTGAGTTTGTGTCTCTGTTGAGACTAACTGGACAAAGGAGGTCAAATATGATTCCAGATTCAATTCAGGACTCATCACTAACTAAAGCTACACCTCCAGGTAAAAGGAATGAAAAAAGCTAGGTAAGCAATTTTAGGCAGCGAAATACAAGATACAAAAACTCTCCACTTGTCGCACAACATTGTTTCGTTGCAAGTTTTGGGTTGATGTTTCGCATTTTTCATCTTGCGTGATCAACTTGTCATGCAACAAAAAAATTTGTTGCGGGTTGAAGAAAGTTGTTGAAAGTAGACCCGTGATCTATTTTTCGCAACAACTTCTTCAACCTGCAACAAAATTTTTTGTTGTGTGACGAGTTGATCACGCAAGGTGAAAAACACGAAACATCAACCCAAAACTTGCAATGAAACAATGTTGCATGACTGAGTTGAGATTTTTTGTATCTCGTATTTCGCCGCCTTTAAGCATGTTATAAATCAATCAGCTATCAGATGGGATCAGCCATGTGGTTAAAACATTTTACTATCAAAAGGTGCAGGGTAATTGCTAATAAATTGACAAGTTGTCAACTCAGATGCTTAACGCCTGCTAACAATTACAAATTAAGCTTATTCATATCTGGCTTTGTCCACATATTCCAAGCATGTTTTTAGTTAAAAACATTGTGCAATGTACTGTACAGACCAATTACATTACTTATGAAACTGCAGGCATCAGTCGTGAGCTTTTAGGGTAATGAAAAATTGTCAGATATGTTCTTCCTTTGTTGTGTTTGTTAATGCCTCATACACATAACAGACCACTGTCACATCAAAATTTGCTTTCGTGCTGTGCAAACGTTCACTGTTCAGCTAGAGTCAGTGGCACATAATATTGTTATCATTTCATCATTTTATTTTGTCATTTTTTGTCAGGTGCTCTTAGCTTTGCACAGGAAAAATATTTTCAAAGGAAAATTTGCACATAAAGTGATAGTAGAATAAAGGCCACAGAATAAAGTAAATCAAGAAATGCCGAGACCTTAAAATAAACAAAAGAAAATTGTTCAAAATTAATCAATGTAAGTGGACAGCTGAGTGGGGAGGTTGACTGGTGATTATCAAACAACAACAAATGGTAAAATGTTGCATATAAGAACTCAAGTCAACAGTGAGAAACTGGTTTTCTGTAATAAAAACTTATTTCAATCTTAGCCTAGTCAAAAAGCTGAAAACTTCCAGATACTGTAATTCTGAATAGCTTACACTAGCTTAAAAATATTTTGGTAAGCAAACATGTATTTTTTCACTGCTTCATCAAATAAAACAAGCTTATTACATTCGAGTTTCTGTTTCTGTTGAAACTACTCGAAAAATAAAAGTCTCGAGTCCTGAGACTCATCACTACCTATGCTGTCTGGATAAATATTATTCTTGAACAAACTCGCTTGGTACTATCACAGCGATTTTCCAGTTCTGTCGGAACTAATTGTAAAATAAACGGTAAAATCTGATTCGGGATTTAATTTGGGATAAAGCTACACCTCCGGGTAAAAGCAGTGAAAAAGTGAAAAGCTTATAATGCTTGCGGTTCAGTGAACAGAGTTTATTCCCGTTGTAATCTTGTCAAATTAATCGATCAAGCTCAAACATTTTGTTATTGAAAATTAAATACAACTGTGCTGTTCTTAGAATAACAATATTGCTATTGAAACTGACGTATAAAGTAAAATGTCACTTACCAGGCTAACTCCTGGATGCTGTAATAAGCTTATAGTTTCCCTTCAAAGTTAAGCTTAAATTGTCCATGTTGTCATTCGATTCTTGAACTGCATGACTTCATGACCAGCTTGTTTACACACATTCTCAAACATTTCTCAGCTCAGAAGCAGTCAACTCCAATGATCAAGGCTTGAAAGAATGTTAAAAATCCTTCTCCGAAATAATAGTCGTTCTCACAACTCTTTTATTCTTCTGGGATTAGCACTTCATCAGACTTTTCACGCAACTGACTGCCAGAGTCGTGAACTGTGATGACGACTCACGTCAACTCAAAATTGCCGTAAATTAAAGGCAAAGTCTCTCTAATCATAGCTAAATAGAGCTCTCCATCTGTAATTCATTCATAAGAACCAAGGTAATAGTAACTTTAGGTTGAATTTGTCCAAAATCGCATCGAAGAGTACTTTGACGATGTACCGCTGCCTTGCGCCAAACATTTGGATGAATCAGGGGGGGACCCAATGCATTCGTTCTGTGGGGAAGTATGGTGCACAAACAAACAGTTGTCTCACAAAAGAATAGTTCAAGGCTGTAAAACAGAAGTCATTGTTTTGATTTAAACTCGCGAAATCGTCTAATTTCCACAATCTCTAAACTTGCGGCCCATTTTTCTTTTGCTTATGTTTAGAAAACAGAGGTATAATTACTCACACACGGCACAATGTGAAGATTTTTAGAGTAACACAGCCAAACCTTGTCGTTTTATGAAGACTAATGTACTTAAAACACAAACTAAAATATTTCAAACACTCTGATCACGTGACTGGTGACATCATGCCCTGCTTCTGGTCATTTCCAAAATTGTCAGGTGGAACCTTACTTTCTCTCAAATTCTCGATTTCGTGTAAAGTAATATTGAGTCTACAAAGCACTCGACCTAGTCCTCCAAATTTCTCCAAGTGGTCATTTTTATATGCCCCACAGAAATGGAACCTCAAATGTCCTATTTGCCTTTAAATTGATCAAGAAATCTTGTGACAGTAGCCTAAAACGCTATTTCAGGGACAGTCACGTGACTGATGATGTCATCAGCCTAGCTTTGAGTTAACAGATATTTTATGGCAAATGTTGTCTTAACCTGGTGTGACACACCTAGGTATAAAATTACCAAAATTATAAAGCTTGAAAAAAATTTGCATCAAGGTATTCTGGGAAATTTTTTGTGATAATTATAATTTACTTTAAAATAATAATTATTGTTGTTGTTGTTGATGTTATTGTTATTGGCACGTTTGGTGTTGAGTGCAAATTGATCATTGAATTGGGGACAGGGTTGGTGTTATTTCTCTTTAGTCCATCCAAGATTGTAGGTTCATTTGGCAAACTCCCTACATACTTCTAGGGTCCGGTCAATAATTTATTTTGTAAGATGGCATATGTTGATTGTGATGACTAAATAAAAGAGGTAGTTCTTTTGTGGTCACAACATGTTTATGCAGAGTGATTGTTGATGTCAATGTCTAACCACCTTTCACAATTTTGTTTACCTTCCAATCTGAATGTTTTGATGCATTTCAACTGTAATTGTTGGTGGTAACAATAAGGGACATTTTTTTTAATTTGGTTTAATGACTATGTGTTTTTCAGTTTTACTTTCCAACTCCTGTCAGGTTTGAAACTTCCTCTTCCATCAGTTTAAAGAATTATTATGAAATATTTCTTGTGTGTTGACACTGTTCCCTTTGTCGTCATTTTGGCTCTAACATGATTCCCAAATGCATTGAAAGCCCTTTTTATGTTTTTACTGCAGGCCTACAGTGGCCGGAATACATGGCAATGAAATGGAGGGATGTTACTCACTTGCTCTCTCTGGAGGCTATGAAGATGACCTGGATTATGGAGTGTATTTCACATATACTGGAGAAGGTTAAGTTGATAATTTTTCAAGTGATAATGACAATTTAACAACTCACATATACCAAAGTCGAGTGCAGCCCTTGTACACTTACAGCTGTACATAATTTAATTTATCACACAACAAATGAATTACCAAACTAACAGTGATATTGTAGCACGAGCAAAATGAGCTCAAAAATGACATTCAGACAGTGAAAAAGGAAATGAAGTCAACATTCCTCGACGCCGCAGGGGTTGAGGTGAAATCGCTGAAGGAAGAGAACAAATCTTTACAATATCAGTTGCAGGAAATGCTCAACTGAAACTCCACATTACCCAAAGAGATTAGTGTGCTTAAAGGCCATGTGATCTTACAAGATTCACTAGGGAGAACCTTACGCTTTTTGCAATATGGAAACCCAAAAGAGACTAACAGAGAACACATTTCTAAAAAGCAGGAATTGTTAACTGAGCTTGACACTGCTTACAATTGCACCCAGTTTCATGCAACTCACTGGATTGGAAAAGTATCTTCAAATGCTCTTCTTCATTGGATGGCAGCCTCATACAGCCATGAAGAGGAGTCATGCTCTGCTCACGCACAACTTATTTTGGTGCGTAGAGATGCTAAATGGGTCTGGGAAAAGAGGAGGAAATTATTGGAAAACTTGTTTCTCGTCCCTCTTCATTGAGAAAGACTTTTCAGCAGAATCCTCAAAGAGCATGGAAATTAGCTTCCTGCTGCTTATAAGAAGGCCAAAGAAACTAAAAATCAAACATGTGTATTAAAGGTAACACACTGATTGTTAAAAGTGATTAGAATCAAGGAACTCTTGTAGTATAGTTATTGTTTTTATTTAATTCTTCTTCTTTCTTTACACTTTGTTTTTCCTCTTTATAGTATACTAAATGGACTTTTCATATATTATAAGTGTTATCATTTCCCACCTCAAAGCACTGGCATCGTTTGAATATTCGTCCTTAACGCCTTCAACTGTCATCCAAATTTCATTTAGGTAGTCATTATCTGAGAGGAAAGAGGTGTTGAGTTTCCAGTAACCTGGACCACGTTGATTGGAATGCATCACCAGATTGATTGAAATCAAAGAATGATCTGTTTTTAAACCAAAGAGATATTGGCATGTTTTACATTGCAAATCAGGCTTTGGCTCACTAGAAAAAAATCTAGTCTGCGATGAATTTCAGGTTTATGCCGGCACCAAATGTTTCTGCAAGCATCAGGATTTTGGGCTCTCCAGGCATCCACAAGATCTAGGTCAGCAGAAGTTTTCTTAAGCAGTTTTGCAGATTTTGAGTGCATTCTGTAGCGACCACCTATTATCATTATCGATGTCTAGAACCAAATTAAAATCATCACCTGTTATTACCTCATCACACTGGAAGTCACGTAGATGGTTGAAAATATTTTGGAAAAAAGTGGATCGTCTTTATTAGGAGCATACAAGTTGGCAAGAGTTATATATTTTCGTTCAGATATGATAAATCTGCCATTCGACACATCAGGATACATGTATGACCAGAGGATTTGGAAAGAGAAGTTGTTAAAAAGTATAGCAACTCTCCCCTTTTAGCTTGAACAGCAGCTGTAAAATGCCTTGTACTGACACCCATTCAGCTGACCAAACTGCTGTGTTTTCTGTGTATGTCTTGTATATGCAGAATCTTTTTGCTCTTAACCATAGAAATATCTCACTTCTCTTTTGTTTGTCTCCCAGGCCTTGTACGTTAGTGAACTTATTTGTAACTCCATATCATTAGTGTGTTAGAAGAAAAAAAACATTAGAAGTCGTTTTGCATAAATTTTCAGTAGAAAGTATTAGTACAATTAATCGGACCAAAAATCTTACAGAAACACAAAGGGACAAAGATAAGAAACAACTAACAAAGGAAGACATTAAACAGAATTTAAAAAAATAATCGTGTTACACTGTTTATTTATATTATCTAGAGAAATCAGTGGCTTCTCTGTAGTACACTGTAGGTTTGTTTATTTAAGAACTCATACAAGAGATATCATGGTTAAAACGCATGTGTAACTGGATGGACTGCAGGAGCTATAAGACATTGTAACGTCATTCTTTCTGGTCATGAAAATTAGCAGATAATTAGTGTCAATTACACATGTGCATCATAATTTTTCAATAAAAAGTTCACAATGACATGTAAAAGTCGGCATGTCTATTCCGGGGTTGATGGGTGAGGGCTCCAGCATAAAAATGCATGGTTTGTTGCAGTTTTGTTACAATTTTAAGATTCCAGATTAATATAACAGTAGACGATTCACATTTTTTATTATGTTTATCTAGACAATAGTGACATTAGTAATTGTATCATGACAATAGCAATATTTAGAAATATTGACACTTGCTCCTCTTAGTATCATTAGATCATTGGCAAACCAGCCTTAGACACGGTTGTTCAAGACAGTACTGGCAAATTAATAGTTTTGCTACAATTTTAAGATTCCAAATTAATATGACAGTAGACGATTAATAACTTTTATTATGTTTGTCTAGACAATAGCGACATTAGTCATTGTATCATGACAATAGCGACATTTAGAAATATTGACTCTTGCTCCTCTTAGTATCATTAGATCATTGGCAAACCAGCCAGTTCAAAAGTCAGTATGGCAAATTAATAACCTGTGTTAATCCAGTTAGTAGTATAGGGTGGAGTGATTCAATACCGGCATGCCTCATCCACCCCCAACAAGCCTTCATTTCCCCCAAACAGAGCCCCCAACACTCACTTCTCCCTGCCGGTCAAAGCGGACGTTGGGGCTTTGTTTGGGGGAAACGAAGGCTTGTTGGGGTTGTCCTCGTTACGCCAGTATTGAATGACTCCACCCTATACTACTCTGACACAAACCCAGAGAACCAAAAAACTCAAAAGAAAAGGAACAAAAAGGATTCAGAAGAAAGCAGGGCACCCATCCTGTGGGGGTAGCCACAAATATGGAACCATTTTGTGGGCAGTGTAACTCCAAAACCAAAATCACCGTAGCAGAGAACACCTCTTCTTTGAGAGGGCTGTGTTGGTCTTGCCTCCCGGGGGGTACTCCCAGAAAAATTGGGTTGGGGTGTGCGGCCCACTTCCTAAAACCCTTACCCTATTTCAGACCAAAATCTGCAATTTTCCCTACCCTACTTCAGACCTAACCAAAAATTCGATACCCTATTTCAGACCTATTTCATGTACGTGGTTGGCGTAAACATAAGTTGAGAAGGGCTTTTGTGACTCATGTTGATGGTCTTATTGCCTAATGATGAAGAAGTAGCTTCTTCTTAAAAAACGTACTCAATTCAGGGATAGAGTGCACAAACCATACCCTATTTCAGACCAAAATGATTAAAATCGATACCCTATTTCAGACCAAAACGGCTTAAAAACCATACCCTTCAGGGCCGCACATACCTGTATACATGTAGCCCATGTAAGGGAGTAAAGGGAGTACCCCCCCCCCCCTTGGGTCTTGCCTGAAAACAAACTTTGAAAACAAAGCTTTTTCCACGCCAAAGCTGATCGCCGGGATTGCCAAAGCTTTTGCTGTGGGCACGAGCAAAGGTCGTGCCAAACCAAGCACCGTGGAAAAAAGGTTGCCGCCGCGCTGTACAGTTTTCCTGATCTGTGTCTTGCTCATTTTCACATCGGCGCCACGCTTTTCGCTGGCGGCCTTTTTCATTCAGTTGATTTGGGTGGCGGTCAGGAGGAGGTCGTCACCATGCCCAATTTGTTCGGGTTTGACGTGCAAAGTCACAGCCACTTTTTTGGTGAAAGCTTTTTGGAGGCTTTTCTTTTGGCTGTCAGTCAGCGCAAGTTTGAATGGATGATACACCGTTGCCATCTTATATTTTTTCATCCCAGGTTCAAGCCACAACCAGCTTGTTGCCAATCTGTTTTATGGCGATTTCTTCCTCACTCAGAACAGCAGTGTAGATGGTGTAATCGTGAGCGTTGGCTGCTTCATTCAAACGGTAATGCAAAACCAACTTCTTCGGGTCACCCGTCATACTTTCTTTGGTCGCCCTGAGGTTGAAGTAAATGACAGGGTAAAGTTTCGAGTAGTTGGCCACACTCAGCTGGGTCCCCGTGTTGTAATCATTTTTCCGGTACCTATACTGGATGAGGTCGCAGCGGATGCGTGTTTGGTCCTCAACTTCATACTTCATAATTCATTTTAAATTTATTGTAATGTCTGTAATGCGCATTTGATTATTTTATAGAAAATGCGCAATATAAATATTAAATATTATTATTATCATTATATTGTTACTCCAGTTCGGGGTAATATTCCCCCCATGCTGAAGCCGGCAGGTAGACAGTTTCGCCGAATTGTCCCCATCGAGATCAAAGGTGTCGAAGCTGTAGGGGTTGTATTGCAGAGCATTTTGTTTTTGTGTTTGTTGGAAGAAAATGAAAACATGTTTGGGGTTTTTCACGCCGGGGGTGATTTGCCACTGCCCACCAGTGTCTCTTCGGCTGGTGGCAGTGTGCAGTGTCTCTTTCAAGTCACTCCATGTCGCAGGCTTCAAGAACCTTTCATTGACAAGCTTTTGCCCTTCTGGGGACAGCTGCAGCCTTGGAACCCACAATTCAAACTTTCGGACCACAATTCGCCGCCCAGTACTGTCATTTTGAAAGATCATTTCCTCATCCTTCTGCAGAGCAATTTCAAACTCAAGCTGCATCGGAGGCAAGAGCTTTTCCACCAGCTCCTCAAAGAAGGAGTAGTGGTTAAGGGGAATAAAGGTCTTGATGGTGGCCCCACCCCGTGAAAGGACATGCCTTGCAGCAATTGCAAGGTTTACGGTGGGGGTTGCGGGGTTCGTCACGGTTGTGTTGTCGTTGTCCAGATACCAAAACTCGTCCTTGGCCACAGTTCGTGGGTAATCGTCAGAATATTCCACCAAGTTTTTGACGAAAATCACCTTGTGGAGGCTGGTTGCTTCGTAAAAATTTTTTCCCGCCGACCACACAGTCATGTTTTTTATCAGTGTGAAAGAGCTGTTGACCAGGGCTGTTTGCGTGTTGTTCGCAATGTTCGCTCAGTCCGCAAGAGCTTTGAAGGTGTATTCAACGTGAAAATAGGCATTGTACCAGTCGTGGAAAACATCCCTGTCTTTCACAGAGAACTTCAGCATGGTTTTGGTCTGGGGCTGGCCATTGCCCGGCAATCTGAGTGGGGTGTCAAGGTTCACCCGCTCATAATCCACCTTTTCGACAAAACGCAGCGACTAAAACATTGTCGGTATATTCACGGCAAACAATTTTCAAAGTTGGTTTGGCAAAATTCGGCTCAACTTCAACATCACGTCAGATGGGGGTGTTGTTTGCTTCTTTGGGCGGGTGGGCACGCACGCAGAGCGGCACTTTCACAATATTTGTCGAATCTTGTAGCCCTTTTTTCAACCGCAACCTGGGCCATCTTTCAACCCACTTTTTTGGCAACCGCTTTGGCGGTTTTTTTTGTGGTCTGGGCTGCGCCCTTTTTTTAACTCCCTTCCAAAGGAAAGGAGGGTGTCTCAAATCACCCCCGAGCCTTTGTGTTTGAAGCGATAACGTCCGGCATGCTCGTCGAAGAACTTCATCCACTCACTTGGAAAAGTCATCGCCCCTTATTCCTTTAAAAGAAATTTCCTCGATTCATGGCTCAAAGCCACATCAACCCCATTGAGGTCGATGAGGTTGTTTTGTCCGTCCGTGACCCGAATCTCCACAGGATCAATCTGGGTTTTGTTGACAGGGTGGAACTCAACCCACTAGGGTTCTTCTCGAAAAGGGAAACTGACCTTGAGATCAACGGTGGACAAGCTGTACAAAACGTCGCTCGGCACATCGTTCGCCCTTCACGTTGTGAGATCACAATGAATAAAGACCCAGTCGACGCTCCGTGTGATGTTTGGAATCTTGTCTCCCACTAAATTTGTTCCTTCTCTCAAAACCTTTTTCTCGAAGCCAAGCAAACTGGCAAACTCCCCACTGGAGAGCTCAAGTTCATAATCTTTGGCCACAAGAACCACAACCCGGTAAATGGTGAAGTTGAAATACAAATTGAAGATGGGCTCTTTGTTTGTGGCCTGTGGATCCACAAACCCTGTTTGAGATTGCAAGAAACAGTTGATGTCGCTGTATTCATACATCCCATCAGGGAAGGTTACAGTTTGCCAAGAGCCGGTCTTTTTTCTCCACTTCAGTTTGTTGTTCCCAAAAGCTTCTGCAATGTTGTACCGAGAGTAGCTCATGTTGATCAGCCTGTGTAACGCCGCTTTGTAATTTTTTCCTAGGTTCAGCTCAATCGACAGGTTGAAGAAGATTTTGAAATCTTGTGGTTTTTGGTTGGCCCCATTTCTCTGCAGCCTCGCTAGGCACGAGTTGAGCAGCAGGTTGAAACTCATTCCGCGATATAATCACTGAAAATTTTTCGCCTCTGGAACTCATTGATGACACCGTGCTCAACGAGTGTTGAAAGCAGAGAAACAACCTCTCTGCAAAGTTTTTTCGAACTGTTTCCAGCTTTCAACGAACCAAGGCCCACATACAGCCGGTGGATCATCTTGTCGATGGGCTTTCCGAAGCCACTCCCCTCCGTTCCCCAGTCTTCCCATTCAGGCCACAATTCAGTGTCCTCTTCGTCCTCCTGAATTTCAATGGTGGGTCTTCACTCCAAAATAACCTTTTCCAACGACGAGGGTTCTTTGGCTCTTGTTTCTTTTGGGGGAGTTTTTTCAACCCCCTTTTCCCCTTTTGCAACCGTTCGGGTGAAACTCCCTGCCTTGGAGCAGGAGCCTCCTGAGGAACCTCCCTTCTTGGGGTTTGAACCCCAGCAGCGAAATCCTGGAGATCGCTCACAGTGTGACCATGGAAACGAGAGGCTTTCTTTTTTACTCAAGTTGGGGTCATCCCAACCGTGTGATGAGCCGTTTGGCCGCCCGCAAGGCATCCGATTCGTGGGGGCCGCTAAGGAAGCTTGTTTCCACCGGCTCACTCCACGTCGGTCGTGGAGGTGGGAGGGAAACTTCAGCAGCACTCCGTGAGGCTTCTTCCGACAGTGGGGGCGGAGCAGGAAACTCTTCCTCCTCTTCCTCTTCAGGGATTGGCGATAAAGGAGGAGTTTCAGCCTCCGGCCTGAAATCTTCCCAACCAAACGGGTTGATCCTGTCGAGCTCATCCATGTCATAGTCAGGACCCTCCACCTCCGGTGTGGCCTCTGTCCTACCTCGTCATGACTGGTTTCAAAAGCTTTTCGGCCTCGACCTGGCCAAACTCCTTCATGATTTTCTTTGTTTTGTATTTCCGGCAGATTTCTTTCTCCTGCTTTTCAACCTCAGCCTCAGCTTCTGCCTTTTGCCTCCATTTCTTCAGAGACATGGTGAGCTTTTGCTGCCTGTATATAAAGAGGAAAAAATGAAAATTCCGAAATTATGATCCCGACGTCGCTGCCACCAACGGTTTCCAACAGGGGCATCCGGCCATGCCTGCTGACGTTTTTCAGATGTTGATCTGTGGGCCGAGCAAGGCAAGACAAACATCCTGTTCCACATGCTTTACGAGCTGTTGGAGTTTGACAAACTCTTTCTTTTTTCAAAAAACCTCCACCAGAACAAATATCAGGCGCTGCTGCAGGACTTCGCCGAAAACATCAACCCCGAGGTGGGGTACGAGGTCGTTGAGGCACCCGGCGACGAAGTCATTCCCCTTGAGGAGCTGTGTCCCTGTGAACCGACAACCAAAAAATCATTGTGTTCAACAACTTGGTTTGCAAATAAAACCAAAACAACGTCATCAACTATTTCATCAGCGGCCAGCACAGAAACTGTAGCGTCATTTACCTGTCCCAAACCTATTTCAAGGTCCCCAGAAACACCTGGGACAACTGCAGCCATTTCTGTCTGTTCAGTTTCCTCCCGGGGGAGAACAAACGAATTGCTAACGAGCTGGGGGTCAACCACAACCTGCTGGACCGCGCCACCGACAAGAAGTTCTCCTTCTTTTACTTCAACAAACTTAAAAAAATGATGAAAAAAATTTTGATGAAGAGATGTAGTCCGCTGGAATGGGGTTTTTCAACGGTCAAGAAAGCACAACACCAAGTGACACGGCCCCGGGAACCCCAGGACCCGCTGGGCCGCCTGCCACACAAGGCCCGCATGGGCCTAAAGGCAATCCTGGCCCACAAGGCCCTGCGGGCCTACAGGGGCCCATTGGCCCGCACATCCGCAGGGGCCTGAAGGTCCGCAAGGCCCGCATGGTGAAGAAGGTCCACATGGGCCAACGGGGACTCGGAGGCTAACAGGCCCGCAAGGCTTGAAAGGAAACCGTGGGGACATTGGCGCACAAGGAGAGCAAGGTTCCAAAGGATATAAAGGCAATGCCGGCCCCTGCGGGGCGGAAGGCTCACACGGTGTTTAAGGACTCAGAGGCCCACTAGGTCCGCAAGGCCCAGCTCCTCCCCTGAATGATTATCTAAAAAGGGATGGCAGCGTGCCATTGACAGGCAGTCTCAACATGGGGGCCCACAAAATCACCGCTCTCGAAAAGCCAGTCAACAAAACGGACGCGCAATGAAGGATTATGTCGATCATTCACACCATTCTCAGTCCGGCGGGCAAAAAACCCATTCACCTTTCTCATGGATGATGACGATGAGTCCTCGTCCGAAAACAACATTCAAGTCCATGGAATTGTCAAGTTTGCCGCCTCCCCACACGGGGTCAACAAAAACGCATATGAATTCACTCTCGTCAAAGATGCGGGCAGCAACGATTACTGCTCGCAGATCGGTTTCAATCTCTTTCCACTTCCGAAAGGGTATTACAAGTTCGTGGTTGAGTACTTTCTGCCAGAAATGACGTGTCCGTGAGGGCAAGCGCCTCTGTCGTTTCCATCACGAGCCAAACCACGCGAACCTTCAGCAGTGCCAACCCACCCTACACAAAAACCCTCATTCAGTTCCACCGCTGGAGCAACAGCACCCCAACTACAGGCCACCTCGTTATTTATGGGGTTTCTGGCTATGTTTCCAGCGTGGACTCGGTTGTCTTTGACACAGTTTGGACTGTGGAAGGTGGAATGATGACCATGCAAACCAGTGTGAATATGAATGGCAAACTTCTTTGGGTGCCAAAACTGGGGACCGACTTGGATTTGAATGGCAAATATGTCATCGATGAAAATGCAGCATTGTTTGGTGGAACAAATGGGCAGATGACAATGATCAATGATTTGAACATGAACAGTTATTTGATTCTTGAACCAAAATTGGGTGGAAATTTGAATTTGAACGACAAATGGGTTTACAATAATGAGCACCCATTGTTCAGCTCGAGCATCCACGGAATGAGAATGCAAAATGCGTTGAACATGGATGGACATGTAATTGAAGGGCTGGGGGCATAAACTGCCTATGTGTAGTTTTAGGTGTTTTTTTTTTGCATACGTTATTTCTCGAAAACGAAAAAGAAGTTGGTGAAAAAAAATAAGGGACAATGTTTTTGAATCAAAATGCAGTTCACATGCAAAAATTTGGACAAATCCAAGCGAACAAAAAAAACGGCCGAAAATTACACATAGGCAGTTTATGCCCCCAGCCCTTCAATTGAAGTTAAGCTCATTTGTATGCGTACGGTATTAATATTCATACGTCAATTATGTGAACATTTGTGAAGAGTACAACTAAAACTGGACGTGAAATGATTGACGGGTAGAAAGGATTGTTTGATAGTGTGACGTAGACTATAAATTTGGCGGTTAAAACATCGATTAAGCTCATCGGATACGCTGCCCGTTTTCGATGAGTATCTTGAACACAATTCATGGAAAAGTTGCATTGGTGCGCACGGCAAACATTCAAAGTAATATTAAGCAGTACTCCTCGCGATTCATCTGTGTGAATCAGATGTATGTAAACAACGGATGATAACGTGAACGATCGCCGCAGTTATGAACACAACTTAAGCAGTAGTGAAACCAAAAAAAAAAACAAAACAAAACAAAACAAAACAAAAAAAAAACCACTTGTACAGTATTCGAACCCACAACCTCTGCAAAACCGGTGAATTGCTGTAACATCCGCGCTTGTTGGTTTGTAACATATCCGTGACTGATGAACAAGTGAGAATGAATATTTGGTAAACACGCTGCCGAATTTTAACACATAAATCACTTTTGCGTTGATCGCCTCGGTTTTTTGCTTCTATGGTGGCTAATAAACTACAGCAAAAAGTATTCTCACGCAAGATAAACATTTGTGCGCGACTACATTCATTGTGATAAGACAATCCATCACGCGTGATAAAGGGATTGAATTTCATGCAATTTTTTTTACGTTTTGGAGCCAAGTTAATTTCACAAAAGAGTTAAGTATTTCTGTCAAATTCTTTCACTGTCGTCATTTATGTTAATTTTTATGATTTTCATTCCATTGTTTTCCACTTGACGATGAAAATGAATCCATCAAAAACGTTTCAACTGACGAAACCACGCGCAAGTTTTAATTTACTACGCAACACAACGTTCTGAGTAAACGAAACATGACGGAAAACAGCGTACTCTTAGGACTCTTAATTTTTGCCCTAGAACATCTGATTAACTCAAATTTTTGGTGCAGGTCACCAATAGGAGTTGTCTTGGCAAAAAGTTTCTTCAAGTCAAAACAGCCGTCTTTAATATTTTGTGATTTTTCAGCCATCGGCAAGCTTTTTGCGCACTGACTTAGAATCAACCGAGGTTTTTGTACGCTGGATTTAAGATGTACGCTGTATTTAAGACAAACAACCGACTTTAGCGCTGTGTTATATCGGCCAAAGCCTTTCCGAAAGAACTTAGAGTCAACCAAGGCAACAAGGCGCTGTTTTCGACTCAGACGAACCCTTCAGTCAAGCTGATTCGGACTCAAACAACCGCACTTTAACGCTAGCGTTGACGTTAACATCAACACTAACCCTAACCATGTCCCTAACCCTATCCCTAGCCCTAGCCGACGCTCTAACCCTAATGTTAAGTCCAACCTAAACCCAACAATAACCCTGAATCTCTTCGGAGTGAGTGCTGTTTTCAGGTCGGACAAAATCTTTGCGCTTTGACCTGAGATTAACCAAGGCTACTGTGTGCTGTTTTTTTTTAAAGTCAACCACGAATATTGGTCTGGCACCTTGAACAGCAAGACATTTCCAGAGACAAAGGTTGTCTTGAAACGTATCCAAACATACTATTGCGCTGTGACGTCCGCGCACCAAATTCCTCAACCACTCTGGGAGAGGACCTGTTCCCAGCAATGGCTGACGGGTGTTTACTATCTTGACAAAGACATCAGAAGGGGCTTCAAAAACCCACCGTGTGTTTGGTCTTTCGAGCCGACTCTGAGACTATCGCTCTTCCTCCTTTTTCTGCAGCCAGGCTTTCACGTCAGCACGCCGGTTGACCCAGATTGAATCCTCTCGTTTGTTGTGATGATAAAGCATCAGAGAATCGTCATCTATATTTCTCAACCAATAGGAATAGGAGTGCCGAATATAATAGGAGGTGTTGGCACCCTCTCAATCCTGTTCATGAAAGTTCGTGTCTGATTCCTTCTGAGATTGTTGCTGACTCGCCAGCGAGTGAATCGACGACTGCTTTTGATTACCACCCCCTCAACATTTGGGTTACCCAACAATGTTGCGAGTGTTGTTTGGTAATTTGTTTGGGGGTCTGGTCTTACAGGGGGGTACAGAGGGTCAAACTCAGCCAAAACGTCTTGCTGCAGAGGCGCGGCTGACATGGTGCGGTGTATATTTATGGGGAAAATTTTTTCTCGTAATTTTAATTTTGGCACTTGGGGGGTTGGCACTGGGGGCCGCTTTCTGTGCGGGGGTGGCACTGGCCGCTCCATCAATTCTGCCCCATGGTACCCAACCTCTAAAAGGGGTGCCGGCCGCTGTGTGTTGACTTCCGAGTGGTACCCCACAGGACCCAGTCTCTAAAAGGGTGCCCTGCTTTCTTCTGAATCCTTTTTGTTCCTTTTCTTTTGAGTTTTTTGGTTCCCTGGGTTTGTGTTGGAGTAGTATAGGGTGGAGTGATTCAATACTGGCGTAACAAGGACACCCCCCAACAAGCCTTCGTTTCCCCCAAAACAAAGCCCCCAACGTCCGCTTCGACTGGCAGGGAGAAGTGAGGGTTGGGGGCTTTGTTTGGGGGAAATGAAGACTTGTTGGGGAAGGACAAGGCATGCCGCTATTGAATCACTCACCCTATACTACTAACTGGATTAACACAGGTTATTAATTTGCCATAGTGACTTTTGAACTGGCTGGTTTGCCAATGATCTAATGATACTAAGAGGAGCAAGAGTCAATATTTCTAAATGTCGCTATTGTCATGATACAATTACTAATGTCACTATTGTCTAGACAAACATAATAAAAGTTATGAATCGTCTACTGTCATATTAATTTGGAATCTTAAAATTCCGGTATTGAATCACTCCATCCTATACTACTCAGTTCTTTGTATATATACAGTTACAGTTTTGTTACAGTTTGAATTGGAACCAAAACCAATGTGACCATAGCGATTCCAGTCAAAGTATTCAGCAAAGTAGCTTAGGGCCCAGTAAATTCATGGATTACTCTGGAAGTTATAACCCAGAATTCCGTTTACAGGGCTGGTGCAGTTTTGTTACAATTTTAAGATTCCAAGTTGATGTGACAGTAGATGTTTCATATCTTTAAGAGAATAACATTTGTTTAGACAATAAGTGATATAAGTAATTCATGATAATAGTGACATTTAGAAATATTGGCACTTGCTCCTCTTAGTATCATTAGATCATTGGCAAACCAGCCTAAGACGAACATGTTCAAAAGTCAGTTTGGCAAATTCATAACCCCGGTTAATCCAGTTATAATTTATATAAACGAGTTGATTTGCAGATCTGTTGCACAATTGCGAGGATCATTCTTCATTTGAGATGATAAACTGATCAACTGTAGATTTGACTTGGCATTACTACACAACTTGTGTGCAGCATTCATCAGATAAAATTGCCAAATGTGGATTTACATTGTTACACTGATTTGAAATACACATACAACCGTTGGAAATATGAGTAAACTCTTTTACAAAACAATGGAAAGTAAGATATTATAAATAAACTCCATTACTATGTGACAAGATAAGCTACATGTATAAAATTTAAAGTTTATCACTTTTCAGGAGAAATTTGTGTGTCTGCATGAAGTTATCAGTTCATTCCATTTGTTCAGAGAGGCTAACTCGGGTTTACAAAATATTAATAATAAAGTACTTCTCCCAAAGGCATAGGTTACATCGATTTGAAGCGGGTTGTATGGGGCAGCTTGCTTTAAAATCTTCGAAGTGACTTTGAACTTTGAATTGTTGTCTTTTAAGTGCCAGATGTGTTTGCTTAGCTCGGTGCTGAATCTTTTGCTTCAATGTCAGAATGACATTTTATGATTTGAGTATCTTGTTTTGAAGGAATTCTCAGTCAGGCCAACGTAGGTTTGGGGAGGATTGTTGTCTTCTGTTGTGACAGTTGCTTGGTAGATAACCGATTCTTTAAGGCAATTTCCATCCATAGGGCACTTAGCTGGTTTTCTGCAGTTGCATGTTTTAGGCGGCACGATCTTTTTGTGCAAAATGGATTTATTATGTCTGTCGATATTCTGTTTCAGGTTGGACATGCAGCTGTAGCTGATCTTAACTGTGTTATGGTTAAAGATCTTATGTAACACATGCTCCTTGGGGAATTTCTTTACCAAGGATCATGAGAAAGGCTTGACCGACGTTGGTGGCTACATTTTTGCTGTGATGGGGGGTTATACCAAATTATTTCCCTCTTTCCATTCTTCTTTCCAGAGCATGCAGGTTGGGATGGGGTTTGGGGTGAAAAGGTAAGATCATGTGTGTATCTGCTGTTGCTGAGGGCTTTCTGGTAGATTGGTGCTGCTTTATTGAAAGATTCTTCATCATACAAAATCTCGCACAGTCGTCTCTTAACAGATTGTGGGATGTTGTCGATAACACGCGGCGGGTAATTAGATTTCTTGTTGACATAGAGCGGGATGTTGTTAGGCTTGTTATATGGCATGTGTTTACCACTGGACAGGTTGGGTGTTGTTGGCTTCGATCGTTATTTTACAGCCATGCTTGCCAAAGATGTTGTACAGATCCTTTTTAATTTGCTCTGCTTGTCGTGGTGATGCCTGCATTATTCCGAGGCCGTCGTCTCTGTACAAGCCAAAGTTGTAGCCATGTTTCTTCTTAATACTGTGCAGGAGGTAGGTGCCAATGAGCTCACAGGACTCTGCACCATAGAAGCTGCCCATGGTTACATCGAAAAGGTCAGACGATATTTTCTTTTCCCATGGCTCACCCATGTTGTAGAGGAGAGACTTAATCGCATGGAGAATGATGTGCTTTTCCTCTTCAGTAATGTTAACGTAGCTGGAAGCAAATTGTAGTGCTGCACTAAGAAGGTCAACAGAGATAGAGGGATAAAAATTCACCACATCGAAAGCGATGAATGTGAATCTCTCTTTATTCTCTATGCCATTGAACCAGTCCAGGACAGCCCAAGTGGTCTTCCATTGGTTCAAGTTCAGGTGGTTAGTAATGGTCTTGTTTATTCGGTCGAGGATTTGTTTGCCGATCTTGCCAATCTCTGATTTAGCTGGGTTAATAAGGTGACAGGTAGGGTTGTTAGCAAAGTTAGGCTTGTGGTCTTTGAGGGTTATGAAGGCTTCTCGTTTGGCAGTGGTATTAACTCGGTCATCTAGATCAAGTCTTCTAGCGATTTCTTTGGCTTCAAGCTCGATAGAGATGACAGATGAAAGACTTCATGTTTGGCATGCATGAGTAGCTCAGTTTAAGTGTGTGTCTGTTGAAAATCTTGTGGAGTGGATGGTTCTTTGGGAATCATCTGTCGACAAAGTGTAGGAACTTCCTTCCAAGGTTAGTTCTCACGTTTGAATTGAAAGGAGGGTTGTACCATGTGAACTCACCAACACAACAACCTGACACCTGCAATTGCAGAAAAAAAAAACCAGACTGTCCACTAGAAGGAAAATGCCTCCAGACAACTGTCATCTACCAAGCCACAGTAACCACAGAGACAACAACTGAAACATATGTCGGACTGGCAACATACTTTAAGGAATGTTACAGAAACCATCAGACATCTTTTTGACACTCCAACAGAAGAAATGAAACAGAACTCTCGAAGTATGTTTGGAATTTGCAAGACAACAAGAAGCCTTTCCAGATGAAATGGAATTGCAATTGTAGAAAAAAACCAGACTGTCCACTAGAAGGAAAATGCCTCCAGACAAATGTCATCTACCAAGCCACAGTAACCACAGAGACAACAACTGAAATGTATGTCGGACTGGCAACAAACTTTAAGGAACATTACAGAAACCATCAGACATCTTTTCGACACTCCAACAGAAGAAGTGAAACAGAACTCTCAAAGTATGTTTGGAATTTGCAAAAATTTAACGAAAAGCGAAAGAATGGAGAGCTATTAAGTGTCTGGACATTGGATGGGAAGATATACGTAAAAACCTCTCCTGAAGGTTGGCTTATTAGGATAAATGAACTAGAAGACTTAGAGTGTCTTTAAAATGTCTGACAAGAAGTTTACCGAAACCAAAATGACAGTATTTAAAGCGTGGGGAATGGGACTTAGGTTGCTTTACTTAAGGAAGCTTAAAAAGCGACTTTTTTGTAGTTAAACATTGTTTGTTTGTCTGTTTTTTCTTCTGTTATTGTTGCTATTTATTTCTCTTTGAATTTTCTTTCTGTACAGTCTGCTTTTTGTCGACTAAGTTATACAGGAGAATCTAAAATACGATATTCTGTCTCTAAATGTCTGTGGATTATGAGACCAATTGAAGGGCTGAGAGCATAACCAACCCAAATGACTTTTAGGGCTTTTTTCTTTTCTTGGTCCAAATCAGCTGAATGTTTGCTTGTGGCCTTTGATTCAATAGAACAGAATTGCCCCATAATTTTTTTTTGACCATTTTCCATTCTTTTTCAAGAAAAAGTCATTTGGGTCGGTTGTGCCCTCAGTTCTTCAATTCAGCTGCGCTCATTTGTATGCATATTAATATTCATGTGCGAATTGAATTACCTGAAGAGCACATGAAATGATTGACAGGTAGAAAAGGAATATTTGATAGTGTGATGTAGACTACGCATTTGGTGGTTAAAACATCGATTTAAGTTTTATTGATAGGAAATTTATGTGGCTCTGAGGTGTCGATTGCTAGCTAAATTTAATGGAAACTTGCCAGCTTGGTGGCTGAAAGACGTCATTTTAAGTTTGTAGACCCACAACTCAGACACTTCTCAAAGAAGTGAGTGGTGTTTCTCTGTGCTTGCCAAACGCGAAGAGATTTAAGCTAACTGCCAGAGCAAGCAAATCGGCATTTTGCAGTACAGAGTAGTGAGCCAGGCAGGACAGTCTGAAAGCAACTCTCGTGTTAAAAGCGACCCATAGTTGAGAGTCTTGGCCCATTTGCCGAAGGTTGACGTGGCCAAAGTTTGCGAAATCTACTCCGATGTTTGCATAGCGTACACCGACACAGAAGACAAAAGGCTATTTTGGGAGGTGATTAAGATGGAGATTAGAGCAGCAACTATTTCTTACAGCAAAAATAAAGCTAGATTAACAAATGGAAGAGAATCAGAAATCACACGTCAATTGGAAAATCTGGACTGCATCATTTGTAATGATTTCGGTTTGCCTGGTATTGATGCTATTTTGCAGGAATACGAACACCTTAAAGCAGAGCTTCAAACAATCTACAAAGACAAGGGGAGGGCGGCTATATTCAGATTGAAATGCCGCTGGGTAGAAAAAGGTGAAAAACCTACAAAATATTTTTTCAACCTTGAGAGGAAAAATTACAACCAAAAGACTATCTCCGAACTCCCAATAGATGAGGACAATTTTGAAAAATGAAAAGCAGATACGAGAGGCTATTGTAAAATTCTACAGTCAGTTGTATACATCGGAACAGAACGATCAGCAGAATGATTTTGAGTCCTTCATTCAAGATGTGAAAATTCCCAAATTATCAGCTGAAGACAAGGAAAATCTGGAAGGACCACTAACTTACAAGGAATGTAAAAAGGCGCTAGATAACTTTCAGACCGACAAATCTCCGGGAGAGGACGGGTTTACAGTTGAATTTTATAAGTTCTTCTTCAAATTATTATGGCAGGATCTGGCCGCAAGTTTCAATGCCTCGTACGAAGCAAATGAACTACCTATTTCGCAACGTAGAGGAATTATCACTCTGATACCCAAAGACGACGGCTCTTTGTTGGAACTTTCAAATTGGAGACCTGTGACACTGTGACACAAGATTAATCACCGATATAATGGAGCATACAAGAGTGCATAACATACCGGGTATTTTAGTATCGTTAGATTTTAAAAAAGCCTTTGATTCCCTCTAATGGTCTTTCATGATGAAATCCCTGGAAGTCTTTAACTTTGGGCCAAGTATTCAAAGATGGATCACCACATTCTATGCAAACATCGAGAGTGCTGTGATAAATAACGGGTTTCTAAATAACTGGTTTAGACCATCAAGAGGTATGTGGCAGGGATGCCCTCTCTCCCCATACCTATTTATTCTCTCAGTGGAGATACTAGCCAACAAAATAAGACAAGATCCAAGCAAAGTAGGGATAAAGATATTAGGAAATGAAATCAAACTGAGCCAATTCGCGGATGATACAAACTTTTTCTGTGCCAACTTAAATTCCTCAGAAAACGCTTTGAAAACGGTAACAGTTTTTGGCAGGTTGGCTGGTCTAAGTTTAAACATAAAAAAGTCCAAGGCAATCTGGCTTGGGAAATGTAGAACAATCAAAACTACCCCTTTGCAATTAACATGGGTACACAGCCCAGTTCGGATTCTGGAGATTCACATTTCCTATGATGAAAAACAAAACAATGAACTAAATTTCTATATTAAAATACAAAAGCTCCAAACAAAGCTTGATATTTGGAGAGCAAGGGATCTTACATATTATTCGGGAAAGCGATGATCATTAAGTCCCTGGGCCTCTCACAGCTTATATATTCAGCGTCAACTCTAGATATCCCAGATGATGTTATTTCTATAGTGAAAACTAAATTATTCAGCTTCTTATGGAAAAACAAAAAGGATAGAATTAAACAGGTGGGGCTCTACCAGGATATGGCGAAGGGAGGAATACGCATGGTGGATACACAAATAATGTTTAAGGCACTGAGCCTATCATGGAAGGCTTCTGAAGAAGGGGAGTTACAACTGGAAAACAACTCCTGATTATTACTTGAGAAAAGCAGGTGGCCTGAACTTCTTATTTAGATGTAATTACGATACAAACACTTTCCCCAACTTCCACGGTTCTATAGAAATATTTTGGCCTACTTCAATGAACTTAAGATTCTATATGGTTATGATCAAGCACAAGACAGTTTTATAAAACAACAATAAAGAATGTTCAATAAAGAATGGTATATGAAGGGCATTCTGTCTATTCAAGACCTTCTAGACCACGATGGTCAATCATTATCGTACCATCAATTTATTAACAAGTACTCTTGTAAAACTAATTTTCTTCAATACTATCAGATTATCAGTGCCATCCCAAAACTACTTTTGATTAAAGCAAGGACCGCAGAACCAATTAGAAAAGAGCTTTACAATGGTAATGTTTTCTCTTTCCAGTTGAATGAATCAGTTCAGTTACACTAGATAACATCAAGACAAGAGACTTTTATAGACTACTTTTGGCAAAAACTCCAGTCACACAGTGGACCACGCAGGTCCAAAGAAATGGAACAGAAATTTACCTCTGAGTGAGGAAAAGTGGGAAAAAACTTTTACATCGCTAAAAAACTCAGCAAAGAAATGAAGCTAAAGGAATTTCGATCAATTCAAATTAATTCATCGAGTTATAGTGACAAATAAGGAGCTGCATCATTTTGGCATTAAGGAAGATGACAATTGTATGAATCAAAAAGATTCCATCGACCACACTTACAGAGATTGCATCCCCATTCAAGTCTTCACAGAGAAAGTTATTGATTGGTTTAATACTGTAAATGGATCTCGATTCGACCTGTCTGCTGAAGAAAAACTGTTTGGCATCCTTACCGGATCGTACGAAAAATGCTTATTAACGAAATTTAATTATACTCTGCTTTTCATGAGGAATTACATCTATACTAACAAAGTACACGATAAATTAATTCTCCTCCCAGATTTTATAACAAAAATACTTCTAAAGTACAAATTTGAAGGCCTGCAATGAGGTACAAAAAGTGTTTCCTCCTCCTCTATAATAATAAATGAATAATAGGAATAAAATTGTTACCTTAAGCTTCACTGTGTATTGTAGTATATTGTATAACTTTCAAATTCAGTAGTATTGTATTGCTGTAGCCAATTAATTCTAATATGTAAATACCCGATTTTATGTAAACAAGGATGACAGAAATTGGAATAAAGAAAAAATTAAAGAGAAAAAAAAAAAAGAAGAAGAAGCCTTTCCAGATGAAATGGAAAATTTTAAAGAAATGTAAACCCTACAGAAATATGAACAAAAAATGTAACCTTTGTCTTTATGACAAATTCATCATCATTTGTAAAAGAGAGCTGTGTACCTAAACAGGCAAAACGAGGTAGCGAGTTCATACCCCCACAGAAACAGATATGTACTCCAGAACTTTAGAGTAACGCAACTAAGACAAAAAGCATCTGTTACCTAGATACAATCTCTTGAACGTAACGCATCCCCATAACAAACATCCATATTTATTTTTACTGCCAGTTCTGTTAGTTTTAACACTCAATCGTTGAAGTTGCCTGATGAGTGTGGTCATATAATTTTGAACCGTACGAAACAGCACTGTTGCAATAAAACGATGATTTCTCCTGAAGCCTGAACTCCTGTGAAGTTTATATATATATATATATAAATCCAGGTGGTGTTCACTGTTGATTCCAGAAAAGTGCTCTACTGTTGAGGAGCGGTAATATCAGCATGTAGACTACTTAATATGAGTACATATGGCCTTTAATACAGCTCTGTTTCGTAGACCAACAAAGGTTGCTCCACTCATCAGTTAATCTCCATACACACTGAAGCATCGTTAAGGTTTACAACACTGATCAACATTGTTAGACCGTTAACACGAGAGGATCAAATTTGAAAATTCAAAAAC